>MU227207.1:2479759-2492492 GCA_018584345.1 Thuja plicata
ATTACTCATGATAATCATTTTTGAGCACTTGGTGAATATCTTGTGAGTTGATATTTGGAGACCATTGCTCTGAGTACTTGGTGAGTATCATGGACATGATACTTGAAGACCATTACTCGTTATATCAATAAAATGATATAAATTTTAAATGATTATTTATACTCACATATTTGGTGAATATCATGGACTTGATATTCTAAGTACTTGGTGAGTATCATGGATTTGATACTTTAAGACCATTACTCATGATAATCATTTTGAGCACTTGGTGAATATCTTGTGAGTTGATATTTGGAGACCATTGCTCTGTGTACTTGGTGAGTATCATGGACTTGATACTTGAAGACCATTAATTGTTATATCAGTAAAATGATATAAATTTTAAATGATTATTCATACTCACATATTACATTGAAGTAATATATTTATCCCCCCTAGCTAAGAGGGAGTGTTGATGTTTATAGCTTCGGTCAGATAAACATAATCATGGATGATAATCTCAATCAATAGAATGATTTATGAGTTATATGTATATATATGAATATACATAATAATAATAATTGAGTTTATTATTATTATTACATATTTTATCATACATACATACATAATTATATTTGGATATTAAATCATAAATCATTATATTAATTTATTCTATGTGGAATAAATAGTCATCTTTATGTTTAACAAACTACCGATTATGTGTAATGTTTGCAATGTTTAATGAAGAGATGTATTGGTGGAGAGACATGTCTCCACATATGTGGAGACATGTCTATCCATCGATATGTCTTCTCACTCATATACATATAATCCAAAATAGATTGATTGAAGGCAAGTACAAAAATAAAATAGTGCAAGCCAATATTACATCGATCTCCATCATAAATGTTGAGTTGTACTTCAACATAATTCGCCATAATATTTGATTGAAGAGAAGAGAGAAGACTTGATTAGATGTGGATGAATGTGGATCTCCTTCCTTGATAGAAAACTCCTTTACTTAGCCTCCAATGGGGGAAAGAAGATATATCTATGTTATAAAACACCTTGAATCCTTGAGAAGAATGCTAGATCTTGAATTCTTAGAATTGGTATCTTGATGACTCTTAAAATTGATTTGCTTCCTTGCACTTGATAGCTCGATTATGAATGCTTGATAAAGAACTCGAATGCTTGATAATCTTGATCATAGTTTTCAAAATGAGGAGAGGTAGGATGTTTATATACCTCTCACAATATTTCAAGGGCTAAAACTCAAGCAATCCGACTGTAAATCAAAATCCCCTACCCAAATACCGAGATAGGTCCCCGATTCAAATTTGAGCCAAAATATCGGGGAACATGACATTAAAAACACCCTATTCCAAGGAATAGGGAATTTGAAATGCCCGATTCCACCCAATCAGAGCTCAAATTAAAACCACAGATCTTGGGAAATGAAAGTATGTGGGATTTCAATTAACAACTAATTTTGAGGTTGCGAGATAATGAAAAAGGTCATAAATGGTAGTATAGGGCCTAGGTGATGAAATGTATTATCTGATTGGAGGAAAAATAGAGAAGCACACTTAGAAATAAGGGCTAACATCAATTTTTCACAAGATTAAAATGAAAGAGGACCCATATTTGAATTTAGGTGTCCATAAAGTGCCATATGAGGTCCTGTTATAGAAAACACACTAAGGTGAGTGCTAAATAATCCAAAATTGTACACTTTAATTAGGTGCTTACAATTTAGAATGGTACAAATACACACACACACACACATAGATACACATGTATATATGCACGTATGTAAGCGCGCGCGCGCACACACACACACAATTGAATAAAGTGTGTATTTTAAACTATGAACAATATTCTATTGACTTTTTTCATCAAGCTTTGAGTGCAATGTGTAATTAAACAAAAGGTTCCACACCCCCACAAAAAATCATGCATGATCCTACTAGATCAATTCTACTGATTTGAATTTATTATATACTTATTGTTAAATTATATTTAACTGGAGTCAACATGAATTTTTTAATTCGAATAAGATGATAAAGTAATATTAGCAACTAAGAACCACTAGCAACAAAAAATCACTAGAAGCAACAATAAGTTTCCATAACAAGAGAAATAGAAGTTAAATGTCTACCATTAGTAAAATAAACAACTACCAAACTAATTTCCAACAAAAAAAATACAAATACTACTATGATAACATCAACATTAATTATCTATGGTGGATGTTGCGATGGGTGGTGCGGTAATTCGTGGGCCCCCGTTGTGTCTCTTTTTGGATGTTGTGTTTTCTAGAGCTTTGAGTGGGGGTGAAGGTAGTTGGTTGGCGCTTTCTGTGGAACCCTCTTTGGATTTATTTGAGTTGGTTGCTCGGGTGCTGGTCAGTCTAGTCTGGCAGCCTTTTTTCTGTGGTAGTGTGCGGGCCTTTGTTTGGCTCCTTTTTCTTGTTGCTTGGTGGGTTGCTAGAAATTTTAAAGGGCCCTTCTGGGTGTTTCTTTGTTTTTCGTTAGGGTTTCTTCTTGTTTAAGTTGTGGTTGTTTCTGTTAGTGCTTGTTGTTGTCTCTATCCTGATCTTAAGTGGGCTGCTCTCTTTGGTGGCATGTCTTTGGGTGGTTGTGTTGGGGGAATTTATCATGATGTTCATGATGTTATCTTTCTTATGGACTATGGAGGTGGAAGTGTACCCTATAGAGGTGGTGTATTGCTTGTGGAAAGAGTTTTTTTATGTGGCTCTGTGTGGATTTCTTTTGACTATAGCTACTAGAGTGAGGGTAGATGCTGACTTTGGGACTTCTTCTACTGGTCTCCTCTACTCCTATTCCTATAGAGGTGGAGCCCTCTCTTATTGAGGTGGAGAGGAGTATTTCAAGTGTGCAGCGGACTAGCTGGTGGGTGCCTTCTTTGAGAGCTTCTGCTTGGTTTTGGGTTCTAGAGAAAAACCTTTTTTGGTGGTTTTTGGGACCCTTAAAAACCCCTTGGTTCTCTTCTTATGGATGAGATTATATAGGTTTGGAGTGTTTGTTAAAACCCTTATTTTGGTTTTGGGTGCCTGACCTAAACCCTTTGAGTTTCATTGGGCTAATGAGTTGATTTTGTTTCATCTTTTTGCTCATGCCTCTTACTAGGTTTGGGGAGCCTTCCAAAACCCCATCTTGGTTGTGGGAGCCAAGTTAAAACCCACTATGGTTTGGGGAGCCTTTGCAAAACCCATTGTTTATGTTGGTTCTCTAATGATCAATATTTTATGGCATATGCCATTGTTGGTTTGGGGAGCCATGTTAAAACCCTTCAAAGATGTTTAGAGCTATCAGACTGATAGAATTATAGTTGTCTTTTCTATGATAAATCTTTTGAGGCAATTTATATTTTTGGTTTTGGGACCATGGTAAAACCCAACTCTAAGGTTCAGGGAGCCTTTCAAAACCCTTTAGATCCCCTTGTTTGGATGATTTGTTCTTTTATGTAAAGGCTTAGGCCTGAAGTGCTATGTTTTTGGGCAGCTGGTGCTTTGAATGTTTTTTTTAGTCTATTGTGTATGTTTGCTGGTCTTTGGCTATAGTTTTATCTTGTTTATCCTTATTGCAGTGTTCTGTCTTTGGGGTTCTAGATCCATGATAATATATGCTTGTATAGGGTTTTGCGGCCCCTTCAAAACCTCTTTTTTACCCTAATAAAAAACATCAACAATAATTAACCTTCAGCGAGAAGGAAGAAGATCTTTTGAGTAAACAACAACCTCAATGAACAAAAAGCAATAATTTTTTGAGAATAGAAAGGCCCAACAATATGTAGTCATTTTATCAAATTTTAGCCATTGCAATATGAAAGAGAAAGTATTGTCTTCATCCTAATAGTGTAAAACATTGGCTCTAGATCCACATGGAAAATCATCTGAAACAAAGGATACCTCATTTATAGTCCCATGCCACATATAAATTAAGAACCTGAAATAGTAACTAGTAAACTATATTAAAAAGATTGGATTTTTACTTTCAAATTCACCAATTTGTTTTAGAGATCAATGTTGGATTACAGATTATACTTAAGGACAATGATCTAGAGTGAAAATTTTGCACTAAGCATCAATGCCTCAGTTTGTAATGGGAAAAAGGTGAAAGAGAAGGAAGCCAAACATTGAAATCTCCAAATGAACCTAAGAATAATTTTATTGAAGGTCTGAGAAAGTATATTATCATGTTGGGAAAGTTTGAGAAGTGTAGACCACCAAGTCCAATTTTAAGGAAAGAAAGTAGGTAAATGGAGGAATGATAACACTAGAGGGTACAAGTATGAAGGTGGATCTAGAATGTATGTTTAATAGACCCCATCTTAGTGCAAAAGAGGCATGAATGAGAGGGATTGATATAGGAGAGGTGATCACCAAAAGGAAATTTAATGTGGATAATTTTCTAGCCAGCCAATTGGGATTGAGCATCTTCTTTGGATTTCCAAATATGGAAGCTCAACATGTTCCATCTAGCTTGGCTAAAATGTTATTTTTATTTCAAGTTGATTCAAGGGGCAAAGGATAAGGAAGGATTCGGTGATATATGGTCTTAAGAGGAAAGTAAGTAAATCTATGTTTGTTTGACCATTTTTTATCTTTAAGAAAATTATCATGACAAGGGATGTATAACATGCCTGAAAGCTCAGGAGAAATAAGTTGTTGTACTTTTAAATAGAATCCTTGACAACTAGAGAAAGTTTAATTTTGTGCTTTGAGATGTTTCTAGGACTTCCAATAAAAAATATTTGGATCTCACAAATCATGAAACACTTGGATAACTTTATTAAAAAGGCATCTTCTTTTAAAGCAATTGATCTTAGCAAGAGGCGTGTTGTCTTGTTGAACTAGTCTATTCCCCCAAATAGAGGATGAGGTGAAGCTTAAGCCATGACTTAATGATTGATCAATACCAAGATAGTATTTTTGATGTTATCTTCCATGCATTCAGAATGGAGTTAAATGTTGTAGATGTGTGAGTCCTAAATAAAGGAGATATAAGAAGATTATCCTTCTAACTTACCAAGTCCCGAGATTGACTAGCAGAAGTAGTTTGTATGTGATGGAGAACCAAATACTTCCAAGGAGAATCCCTATGTAATGCCCTAATAATCCATTTAATTGTAAGACAAATTCTTTAAGTGAAATCATCAATGATTCTCAACTCCCTCTCTATCTTTTGGTTGGATGTAATGAATCCATGAAGAAGTAGGCATCCTTTTTGTGTTTTCCCAATTATCCCAAAGAAACCTCCTAATCAACTGAGTAAGTTGATTCTAACATTATTTTGAAGAAATCAAATAGGAAGAGATATACAAATGGCTGGATAAGAACATTTTTTGGCAACTTGTATTCATCCAGCAATAGATAAGAATTGATTGGTCTTGTTTAATAATTTGCATTTGATTTTGAACAAGAACCAATTCCTCACATCTTTAAGAGAGACCCCTATAACAAAGGGAATACCAAGGTATCTAGTTATCGAGCCATGTTTAACTTCACTCCATTCCCTATGAATCCAAGGTGGTTGAGGGCTAGGTCGAGCCATAAAATACTCAATTTTATGCATGGATAACTTAGAACCAAAAATAGAACAAAAAAGGTCCAATATGTCAAGAGTGTGGAAAACTTCATCAACCATGTTGTAGACAAACATCATGTTTTCATTATCAAAAATGTGATTTTATAGCTTTAGCATTTGTAGGAAGAGAGATACCCTGAGTAAGCCTAGTGGATAAAAGCATGCTAAAATAGATATTCAAGAGCATCAATAACTAGCACATAAAAAAATGGTGCAAGAAGATATCCTTGAAAAATGGAATTTTGTAAGGGAAACTAAGGTGAAAGGCTTCCATTAACAATAATTTTGACATTAGCATCCGTAAATAACATTTTAATTTGACTGCAAATTTTGGGACCATATCTAAGCCATTTCAACACATTAAGAATGAAGGGCCAACAAATACAATCATATGATTTATCAAAATCAATTTTATAATTAATGCATCTTGGGTAGTTTGTTGAGACCATTCAGATGTCTCCTTATCAAGGACCACATTATCTAATTTGAATCTTCATCCCAAGAAGCCAATCTACTATTGATGACCTTGATTCTTCTTGCTAATGCTTTAGCTCAGTGATTTTATATGAGCATTAAGGAGAGTAATGGGTCTCCAACCATTAATAGTATAAGGTGGAGAAATGGGGTTCACTAGTTTGCATGGACAAACTAGGAAGCTTAGGCCTATTTCCTCTTACTTTTGAAGGAAGATGACCCACTAGGCTCATGAAGATTCAAGTACTAAGTGGATTTAGTGAACCTTCATTGTGGGGGGACTATGACAATATATATTAGGAAATTTTGATAAGAAAAATGATTAGGAAAATGAAACACATGTTTTTCCTTCATTTCACTGAAGTCTTCCATTATCCTGTAACCAAGGGATTTTCAAAACACACCACTATAACCATCTACCAAGCAACTCGTTCCTTCTTAATATTCTGAATTCCAAGTGTCCTAGCTCCTAAAGCCCTAGCTCTTGAAGGCATGCCCTAGCTCAGTTTGAGGGTTCAACAAATGAACAATGATAATGAAAGAAATGAGCTTTGATAACCCTTTTGTTAAATCTTTTACATTAATGGCTAAAGTCATTAATATCCCCAAACTTCAGTGCCTCTAAGATGAGATTTTTATCCCTCTCTTTTATATCAAATATTTGCAAACATAAGTAAGAAGTCTTAATATTCATAAGACCATTTTAATTTAAAAGCATATCAACATTGCCTCCACCTGTATAATAAAGAAGTTTTGAAAACTTGTATCCAAGTCAAATGATTATATAGAGCCATTATAGTTTATATGAATAGATGTATCAAACCAATGTCGTCAAGATAAACTAAACATGCCTTGAACCAAATCAATGTTACCATACCAATGAGAGATGTAACTATGATCATCAAATAATCTTGGGTTTGATATTAATGCAAACACATGCCAGAGAGGATAACAGTTGATTCCCCCTCATCTTGGTGGGATCATATGGAAGGAAAGGAACAATAGGATCTTCTGTGCGATAGAAAGCACAACTGCTGATGTGTTTAGATATTTTTGTGAATTTCTTATGGAGAAAATGTCTATAGTTTCTTGGCCTTTCCCATCTTTCCCTCCTACCCCCCTTGACAATAGAATCACCAAGAAATGGGGCCTTCCATATTCTTATGCTAGGTATGATGATTCCAGAAGATAATGTACATGATTACTAAATGGTGCCCCTTAGACTGAGATGATACAAGTTAAACTTTGATGGGGCTGCTAGAAGGACACAAATCAATTCAACGATTGGGGGGAGTTTTGAGGACAAGAAGGGGAGAGATGATTGCAGTTTATACAGGAAAACTTGATGGAAACACTAGTAGTCAAATTGAAGGGACAAACCTATTTTGTGGCCTCAAAATTGCACTTTCAATTGGAATCAAGGCCTTTCTTATAAAAGGTAACTTAAAAATTATCATTGACGTTGTCAAAGGTTTGTCAAGAGCCAATTGGTCCTTTGATGGCATATTGGTGACATGAATAAATTCCTGTTAGGTTTGATTTCCTTGTTATGAATCATATTTACAAAAATAAGGTTGTTGATGCCATGGTTTCCCCAGGCCTTCAGATGGAGGGTCTAAGGTGTTGGAGGAAACAAGAATCCCTCCCAATCCACATCCAAACTCTCTTGCAGGGGGAGTACCCAACTACAAGCAATACTAATGGTTAGTCTTCATGGGCGGGGATAGTGCACTTTGCAGTGCTCTATCATTGCCAAATTTTGGGGGCACAAAGAGAATATGATTAAATGCCTAGAGTTGATAAATTTTGGAACTTGCAGGATTTTGTTTGGATTTGAGATTATGGAGCTATAAGCCTTGATTTGGCCTAGGTGCAATAACGCTTGGGAAGGATGTACAAAAACTTGCAAGAACGATAAGAGGCTGTATCAGAGGAAAAAATATAAATGCCACATTATTAATTTATGATTCATCATTTGAAGTGGTCACACACCTTACCCATTCCTATACTTCCTATGAAGAACTTCCAACCTTATTTCTCTTCATGTAAGACCTGGTATGCCATGCACAAGTGGAATAGGAAGATGCAAACCATTTACTTGCCCCTATGACATGTTTGTCATTTCAAACCACTCATAGCAACAGTCGTGGAAGGATTACTTGGTACCCAAGATAATTTTGAATTTAGTGCGGGTCGAAAAGTGGAGTCAGTTTCTATGACTTTCAACATGAGTGGGGACATTGTAGATTTAGAGAGTGGGATGCATAGGTAGATCGAGAATGATGCCACTGTGGTGAGTAGTAGTATTGTTGGCAGATTCGTCACTAATAAGAGTGGATACCTTGACCTGGAGATGTCTCACGTGGAGGGAAACAATGATCCAGGAGGAAATGATGTAGGTCTGAAAGATTGGCCTCTCCAAATGATTCTACTAGAAATGACACCACATGGGTAAAGAGTCGACATGGTGGAAGTAAGGGCGAGGCAAACTAGGAGGAAAAATCAAGTGAGGAGAATGAGAAATCAAATAGGGGTAAGATGAAAGTTATTGTCAAAGGGTGAGGGGAGGAATTATTGGAGTGTATTGTACTCTCTCTTAGTTGTTGCATCACTCGCATTTTAGATGGTTTGAAGATTGAAGGGGCGCAGGTGCAGGAAGAAGACGATGCCCATACGACTCAAAGGATCTGTGAGGGTTGTGCTACTTTATCCTCCAATTTGAAGATGCTTAGAATCGAAGTGGCCCACCTGAGAAATTCGGTCTCTTTATTTGGAGAGGATGGTGTGGAGTGTAACAAAATTCAACTTTTAAGTGATGCACAGTTCGACAACCTTGTTGTGTCTCATACAACAAAAGGTTTTAGGAAAGGATGTAAAGGAACAAGGCAACTATTAGGAACTTTTTAAATTCCTGACTGGGGATTGTAGCAAGGTCTTCTCTCATGCTCATTGCGATTTGAGGCACAATAAGAAAGCTTAGCTTCTTCGAGTTCTTGATTGCGACCCTTGGCAACCTTTTGTAGTGTTTTTTGCTTCTTGTTAGTTGTCTTGACTTTTTGTTGTAATTTATCCTTTGGGAGTGCTATCAGTCCGAGACCAAACTCTCCTTTCAATCTTCTATTTAAAGTTGTTAGTTGTTGTCTTCGACTTTTTCAGTGAGTTTTGTGCCCTCAACTATAACTTTGTAAGGAACAACACCCTTGTTTTGCTGCTATTAACATCCAAACTATTAATTGTTATTATTCAATCACTCAAATATAAAAAAAATTTAATTTAATAATTGCAATATCACCGTATATTAAAAATTCATATTAATTATAATAATAATATAATAGTTTACATATATTCCTTATAAATATATGCTATTTATATCCTAAGTTGAAAAATAGAGATAGAGAGCCGTCCAAATCTTAACGTCTATCTTACAAATTTGTTTTTTTGGGTCGAATTAAAAACAAGAATAAAGTGTAAACAGCTGCGATTTAAAACCTTACCCGACACTCTATTAATTGACTGTATTTCATAACGCTGTGAGGGTGACGTGTGATTGAACATAAGGTCGCACGCCCTCGAAAACAAGCACACGCACGAGCCTACCAGATCACTTCGGATGATTTGAAACCACCTATTAACTGATTGTTAAATTATATTTAACTGGAGTCAGCATGAATCGCCTTGAACAATAAAATCGCCTTGAACAATAGACAAATTTGAAGATAATAAAAAGAAATCCTTATTTTGGCTTTTATATAGGGCGATTTTGTAAGAAATAAAAGCGCAGGAGGGAACTGGGAGAGATTTGATCATTGGACCTTGACTACTATGCTTATTTAAATCTGTTTTGGGTTCTTTTCTAAGAGTTCCGAAGACTCCGGTACAGATTCTGATTATGAATAGAATATGCCAAGCAATTATTCCTCCGGTTTGACAAGTATGGAGGCGACTTTGAAAAGGTAGGTTGACTAGGTGATGTACACAAATTGTCATTCCAAGAGGGAGCTCTGAACAAGGTCCTCTACCAATGGCAGCGTCAATGGCTGCAACCTCATGTAATAACTCAATTCCTGCAATTTAATTCTATTTTCGTAAATTTGGTCATTGTTTTCTGCTGTGTTTCGTTTTGCTTATCTGGGTTGTAGCGGAATTTTTTTTACGGTTTGAGCTATTATGTGCGAGCTTGCATTGATGAATAAATTGCATTTGATTCAATGTCAAATTGGGTTTCATTTTGGGTACATACCTTTACATGGGTATGCTATAATGTTGATTACCTGTTTGGAATTGGAATACATGGGAGTAGACCTAGTATCCATTATTGATTTGGGATCATGTACTTACTATTCAATGCTAGTTACTACAATGGAGATTTGCTTTCATTCATTTTCTGTTTTATTGTCTTTTAGTTTTATGTATTCGAAGGTAGTCAATTTTGTTGAAATCTTAGCAGATAACAGAGCTTTTTCTTACAGATTTTACCAAAGTATAGTTAATCAGATTGGTTTGACTGTCATGGGTGTCATGGCTTAATGGTATTGATGAAGATTGCCGAGTTATTCCCAAAGAAAACTTATAGGCGCAGTAGAAACAAGTAGCATGAATACCGAAAAGAACATGGGCATGTGCCCAATTTGATGATCTGGTGTTGTGGACGGGGTAAATTTGTCCGCTCCAGTATTTTGATTTCTAGCTGGTGAAATTCGGGTTGAAAACCTCAGCCACACTTTTTAGAACACGCTAGTTCAATCTTTAGATTTAGAATTTTTTTCCAACATGGGATACACCTAATTGATCCAAATAATTAAGGAATTACACCTAATTGCAGGAGGGATCATCCCAGTTGTTAAAACAGTAAATGACCAACCCTGTGATCTCTGCACGCCAAGAATGAGGGTTTTCCCTATTCAATTGTGTGTCAGCTTGAAAACAGTAGATGGTTTATTGATTGGTTGAATTCGAGTTGTCATATCCAAGTTAGTATCTGCTTTGTTTCTAGATAGCTTTTGAAAAGCGGGACAATGGTAAATTGTGTTCGCTAAGACGATAGAAATTCTGAATCCTTGCATTCTAGTATGATATGCAATTGGAAGCCGTATGTGTATTGTTTGTGCATCTTATGTCTTCAGTCAGTATGTAAGGGTACATGCAATCGCCTATTTATGTATGCTATCTGACCTAAGCTGTACATACTAATCAATGCTTTTGGAATTACTCTGAACGGGAAGCATCTTATCTCATACAGATTCACATGGTTAGAAAACTATGAAACAAGTATTGTTCTTAAGAATTATGTACCATCCAATCTAAAAGTGTGAGGTTTGTGGCAATCAAACACACATTTTTCTGTCCTGATGAGGAAACAAGCAGGTTGACATGAAATATCATATAAGAATAGTTAGACACAATTAATCCAGAAGGTTTCTAAAACAGAGTACTCTGCATAAATCTTAAATTTTTAAGATAAGGAATCTGATAAAATATGTGTTTAAACTTTACATCATTAATTCAATGATCATTGATCAAAACAAGTCATAGCCTTTACATTCACAAAGTGTAAACAAGCTATATCATCAATATTTGTCAAGATCAATCTAATCATCATAGATCCAGATTTACTGGCAGGAGATTATATGGTCATCGTATCGGAGTAGATTATATTGATGCTAAAGAAGGGCCTATTAGACGTGTACATTATGGGTCTTATGATAGTTCAAGATCTTGAAAAGCCGAATTAAGTGAGATTCTTCAATATTTTCAATTTTCGATGCTTCACGATGAATATCAATTCTATATATACAAATTATTAGGTGAAGAGAAAGCACAAACAGAAGATAGCCTTACTGGTCTATCGACTATGGATTTTAGTGTTGGCACTACTCAAAATTTTTCACAATCTTCTCTATTGGCTTTTATTTTGCTTGTAACATTATTATAATGCCTAAAAAATAAATGAAAACAGCAGAAAACAAGCAATAACAGAGCACCGTACATGGAGCTTTTATATGACACTATAGTTTTCCCAACCCATAAAGAAAATTCCAACAATGATTATGCCAATGGCATCTTGTTAACTATACAACTAAGTTGCTAAATTGTGGGACTTTTCAGGCGATTCTGGGTACGAAATGTACCGGAATCGGATTCTGAAATGAATTTCTTGTGGGTACACATCTCGGATTTGTGTTTTTAAATGCCGAAATGTTTAGTGATTCTAGTTTGATCTTTTAGATATTTTTAAGACCTACACTGCTGATTAGTGAACTCTGAACTTATCTATCATGAGATTCTAGCTTGATCTATTTGATACTGAAACCTGAATTTAAATTACAATGATATGTTTCGAAATTTGAAATTTGTAATGGTTTTGTTTAGCAATATGTATTGGTATATGACATTCTAAACTTAATTCTATTTTTTAGCTGCATATTTATACACACATATATATGTGTGTATATATATGTGTGTGTGTGTGTGTGTGTGTGTGTGTGAACTGTTAAAATATTGTTCATTCGAGTTTAATAAACGATATAACAATATATATATATATATAATGGGATATAGAATATATATTAAATTAAATATATAATATATATTAAACTGATATATCAAAACAAATCATGATATATATATATATATATGTATATATATATCATGATATATATATACATATA
>MU227207.1:2493216-2521478 GCA_018584345.1 Thuja plicata
TATATATATATATATATGTATATGTATATATATATATATATATATATCACGTAACTACAAATATTGAATCGACTGTTTAAAACGGTTAAACGTGTTACCGTATTTCATTGACAGAAGTCGCGATATCTATCGTGATTGGCATATGTGACAGTCACGATAATATCGTGACTGTTCATATATGACAGTCACGATAGTATCGTGACTGTCCCATTCCATTATACTGTGCGGTCTTTATACTAAGCAATTCCTAAACCATTTGTTAGCACTGTGTTTAAGTACAAACAGTCATGACTTATCAATTACGATAAGTTATGACTGTTCACACTTGGTATATCCTTCGATTCAATATATATAGTTATAATATTTTGTAGAATCAATCAATAACAACGGCAATTGTATTCTACAGCATCTTAGTTCTTACAGTATCTTCAGATCCACATTTCTTAACATGAACGTACCAAAAACATACCCAACCCCTCAAAAAAATTTCTGCCGTACCGGTGTTTCATACCCACGTACCCATGCCCGTTTCCATTCTTGATTTGGCAACTTAGCTATACAATCAATTACAGAGACCGTACCATATCAATGGTCTTTCTGGGTATGTACAACACATCCAACTAACTTGTTTCACACAACTTGCATTTTATAGAATTCTGCAATATGCCACCTGTCTATCAACAACACAATAAGAGTATTCTGCATATGCCAACTGAATCCCTCAACAAATTAGTCAATCCTTTTTATGCCTCCTCTGCCCTTGCCATTATGGAAAGATGAATTGGCCTTAGAACGGCATCTGACAATCTTGTAATTGCTCCACCTTCTAACTAATCCTATGGGATTCCCATGCACTTTACATGCCAGCTCAGCAGCATTAAGTGGAGGATTACTACCATTGTTTGCCCACCATGCATGGATTCATCGATGGCCTCCTTGGTAATCAATGGCAACAGCCGTGACTGAATTGCAGCCCACAATATATAGTGCTTACCGGCCCTTGTCACGGCTAATTTGGACAGAAATAACAGAAAAACATGGCCCCTTGGAAGTCAACAACTGCCAAAAACTAAAATATGCACTTTGACATCAGGCACACAATTCAGCAGCAAGCTATCATCTTCAGTTGCATTGTAGATCTCCAGCAGCACTTAGGCAAAACTGAAGACCCTTTGGCAGTTGACTGCCATCTTAAGCAGAACTGCACTTCATGATGACCCTAATGGTCCAGCAAGTTTCCCTATCCAATTTCTTAATTTGTATCATTAGAAACCAAATTGTTACCTGTTTGCAGCCGAAGAGCATATGATTGTTAAAGAATGACTCTGCAGTACCTGCACCATGCAAGTCTGACAAATGTACAACATCCAAAACCCTTGTATCCTCAACTTAATATGTTTTTGAAAATACTCCTAGCATAGAAGGAAACTATGCTAAGCCAAGTGCAACCCCACTAGAAATTGGAAATTTTTTAGAAATTGCCTTTTTTGCAAGGCATCTTCCTGTCATTGTGTACGGTCTTCCTCTGATAGTTGTTATCACTAATAAATTTCTCACAATTGTAATTTTGAGTTAAAGCATGGACTCAACTGTGCAAGTGTACTCAATTTGAATGTAGTCAATCTCTGAATGATAATGGAGTCTAGTTAATATATATAGTTACCATTACTAATAAGTAATAAGAATGCTGGCAGAAGAGAGATAGGGGTGGGATACAGAAAGTATCGAAGACTGGGTTCATTATCCTTCACCACGAGAGGAACGCGTACCAATTGTAATTCAAAATCCCCCATATTTACAATCACTTATGTGGCCTTGAATACATTGTAAACAACGTTTCAGATGCAGCTGAGTCCCTTTCATTGATCTTATTACAGCTGTTCTTTTTTAATATGTAATTTGCTTATTTTCACAGGATTGATCCTCAACTTCTGGAAACTGAATTGCTCAGAAGGCTATAAGTTTTTACCTGTGACTCACACAACTTCTGTTTGTTTGTTCAAAAGTACATACTACAGACAGAGACAGTTCTTCAGACCAGTAATAGTCCCTGCTTTTGATGGTACATATTGAAGGGATTACAGAGCATCAAAGCTGACACATGATCTACTCTGATTCCAGTGTAACTACCTTTCCTTTTAACTCAATAAATGTATCCGCCACATTTTTATCTGTAATATTTGCCTTACTATCATTGTGTAGTAATAATTGTGCCCAGCCAAAATGATCTAGAAGACTTCTAAGCATGTCATTCACCAAAATTGCATGTTCTTGGGCATTGAAGGACTAAATCTTTCACTGTTATATATGCCTGTGTGTATATGATTTAATAAATAGTAATAGATTGTTCTGACGGGTAATTTACAAGAACCGAGTTTGAGTTGGTTTCATTCTGTCATATAAATACTTGTGTATCAAATGTGCTCAGCCAAATTATTTGGAGGAGCTAGTATGCATTCACTAATTTTTCTTATGCTTTCACAAGCATGTAACTTAGACCAGGGTATATGGCTTCCAGAGTCTTTAAGTTAGGCCTTTGATCCTCTTACAAAGCTTCTCTACAGATATATGGCTTCATTTGGCTCCAATCATGTTCTCATCGGCCATTTCAAGGATCCACTCTACAGTATGAGTTTCAATTTGATACTTAAATAGCATATTGGGAGATGCACTGACACCTGATATAATGTGCCTGCTATTTGAGCTTTTTCACTATATTCCTTGCATTCCCTTAACATATCCTGCATCCTTCAGGACATATCCAGGGAGACTTGTATTTTCCTCTTATAAAATGGTATGTATAAATTGATAGGATGAAGAGTATCAAACAGTAGATTGTTCTATATAGATACACAACTATGGTAAAAGAATCAGTTTTATTGGACAAATATTCCACAATCTTTTGGCACGAGTCTTTACATGTCCCCATCATTTGGTTTACATTTTCTGCCTGATCATTCATTCATGTCAACTGCTGGATTTGAGGTGAGAAGCCAAGGTTAGGAAGACATATTTCCTGAAAGTTCTTTTCAATTTTGGAATCTGTGACAATATTACGAAAATACTTTATAATCAGGTTTAAGCTATGCTCTTTGCACTGCTTAAGTCTGTAGGAAATAACTCTGGCTATTTTAGTAAGTGTATCACTACCGCCAGTGTTTCATCACTTCTGCCTAATAATTTGCAGGGGATAAATAACAACATACACAGAGATACCTTGGCATCTATAATCCAGAAATGGGTATGGCTCTGGATGCCTGCCAATTGGAGGATGCCTTTGTACCCTATTTAACCTAATAACCTTGTTGAGCATATTTCTTCAGTTCTATGTCTTCCTCATATTCCTCCAATAAACTGTTTATGGGATCTTTTATAAGTCTTGTACATATATATTGAGTTGCCAAAATAAGCTATTCTAAAATTTCTAGTTTCTTTTACTCCAATTCTATAATTGGTAGTAATTATTTCTCCAGTATTTCATGTATTTTATCCTTCCTCTGGAATTCAGTAGGGTGATTAACTAAATTAGCAAAAGAGAAATTACTTGCTCAGACTACTTCCCATTTTTCTATGTTTGTCTGATATTTCTTTTCAAAAGTTCCCAGTAGTATTTACACTAAGTATAATGCAAATTCTAGAAATGCATAGGCAATCACATTTTAATTTATCTTTTTGCACAATGTTAGTTTGTATTTATGTATTGCAGTACAAGGGCATAATCTAGATCCCAGATCTTCCTTAGGATAGCATTGGCCAATTATCTGTTACTAGAAAGTTGCTATTCTTAAAATTATGTTTCCATGTCTCCAGACATGGATAATAACTAACAATCTTTGTTAGAAATAGGAAAATACCTTGCTCAGTATGCCCTTTCTTTATTCTTTTTAAGGACATGCCACTGTTAATTGTGATAAGACTTCTTCATTACCGTCCTGTTTTCATGTCTAACTTTTTGTCATTTATGAAAGTTTTCTTGATGGTGCTGGAATCGATGAGATCTTTGCAACATGCCTTTGACAAGAATTGGCTAGACCAGAATATATTAACTTTTAAATACTTACTGAAGCTTCCAGCCTTTCATAACATATGTTTCTTTGTTGTTCACCATGATCTTTTTTCTCAAACCATGCAACTTAAATACTCCATTTCCATTTTGATTAAGTCCAATTTTAATATTTTTGTAACTTGCTTTGCTTAAGAAGATAAAGTACCATCCCAATGTTTCTTCTACATTTACAAGCTTTGGCTGGACCTGACCAAGGTTTGGTTTATACCCGAACTTTGGATTTAAGAATAAGTTAACAAAAACGGAAATTAACATCAAGGACATCTGTTGATTGACTTTTCTAGGTTTCTCCTAAATGTTCAATTAAATATCCTGTTTGTATTATAGATTGTGAGCTACGTTTAAAAGTTTAAGGCATGTCAGATCTGGCATCCAGCCCCACATTCAAAATGCGAGATTAATAAATCTAATCAATTGCAGTGATTCTTTTTGTGGCTTCACTACAAATTATTATGTGCTTTGCTGGAAGGCCATTTTATCCACTTCCAAGCAAAAAAGAAGATGGAAATCGGCAACCAATCCAGACAGCGGGTCCTTACAATATTGCTCATCGAGGTTCAAATGGTGAGATACCTGAAGAAACTGCTGCAGCGTACATGGTGAGACTTTTACATTTTTTTGATAATACAAATAATTTATTTTCAATGCTTCCATGAATCTGAAGGAGCTTTTGTGGAAAGTTTGTTACTACTGGAGAAAGTTTGTCTAGTAATGCATTGTTCTAACTTATTATGTTTAGTCAATTTCTGCTACAATAGATGTATAACCTATGCTGGTAAATAATTGACTTGAAACTAACTACTGTGAAATCTTCTGTTCTTTAATTGGAAATTTGTATTTGTACCTGTATTCTATAAGTAGGACACTGGTGTTAGGTTTACCACCTCATGTTGTGTTTTCATTCTTAGTGTTCTTAGCCTTAATCCAAGTCACTTTTCTCCTTCTAGGGTTCTTTTCTACCCTAATTATTGTATTCCTTACTAAATTTGATCTTGATTACAATTTGTTATGCTGTGAGGCATAATTATTGTGGTAGCACGGGATGGAGTATAATGGCGTGAGCATGTTGATAAAAAAATGTTAAATAAAGATAATTTTATAGCCAATGAAGTAAGAGACATGTAACATGGCAAAAGAAAGTAAAATTTGAATTATGAATAGTATTTTAATACTTCTGAGATAATATTTTTAAATTTTTTTTTATTGTTAAAGAAGTAAAATCTATAAAATATAACTTGTAATTTTTTTAAAGATAAAAAAGTAAAATCTAAAATATAACTATAAGTGAAATTTTACATTTTTATTTTGGTAATTATATACTATCTTTTAAAGAATGGTTGCATGTATTTAATTTGTTGAGAATTAGACTCATTTTTGTTTGGTGTAAAACTAAATTCTATATCATAAACTGGCATAAATAATTTCTATTCATTTGTTTGATATAGAAATTTATATATTAGTATGAGTATACTATTAAATTAATTTTGATAATTTGATAATTTGATTATTAAATTAAATAATATTAAATAAAATTAATCATACTTATTATATCTATTTAATTAATAGTGCTAGCATAGATATCTTAAATACATTGAGATATTAAAATTGTTATTGAGAATAAATAGGTGCCTCAAAGTGATATCTCTTAGTGTCTATATATATACTAGTTAGGATTGGTGATATTAACCTTGCAATCTCTCAGTGTCTATATCTATACTAGTTAGGATTGGTGATATTAACCTTGCAATCTTGTGCCTATGTATTATAATTTTTATAGTTTAATAGTTAGTTATTAGTTTATTTGACTACAAGAATCACAGAAGGAGAATTTTGATATCCCACATTTGGAGAAACATTATTTTGTAATAAAAAAGCATTATTTTCTTAGCACTTAGAATTTCTTTGCAAGGCGACAATGAGTGGGGAGGCTTAATTTGGCCAATGGCAACATAGTTGGACACTTGGCATGAAGTGGAAGAGAATCTCGCTATTTAGAGTGGTGTAAAAAGCATCTTTGACGTTATACGAGGTGTAAGAAAGTGTTGTTGACTATGTGTAAGAAGTTGGCAGCCTTTCTAGTATATAAGGAGATATTATTTTTCCTTCTAGTGGGTTGTTTTTGCCCTCTAAGAAAATTGGACGCACAAGCTCATGAGAAAAGTCTCAAAACTTCTTAAATGATGCTTGTAACTCCCATACACATGTTATGAGGTATCTTTTACATGTAAACTACTTGGCTCATGAAAAGTCCATTGGATTGAAGCTACATGTAGACTACTCCCTGAAAACCTTTATAGTTTCTTATATCACTTTTGGCTATATATTAGAGCTTGGAGTAGGAGGAGAAAAACTACTTGTTTTACAGATTGTAGAAGTAACAAAGTGCTATAAAAATTCAAAGGGAGAAGTTGTATTAATGTAACTCTTTTGAAAGGATTAATATAAGCTTTGGATTTCTTCGGGTGTGGAGTTTTTTCCTTAAGTGTTTCTCCACGTGTATCTTGTGTAATGGTTTGCATCTTTTGTATGACTATTTCCTTTCCGTCTATGATTTATCACTATTATGCTGTGTTATATGAGGATGCGTTCCCACCCTTCAAACCCCCGTCCTTGTCCCTTGAGGCATTTTTGGGACGAAAGGATGTTAGGGCGCATCCTCTTATCATCCCCCTAATTGAGAAAATGCATAAATGTCTCAGAATGTGTCCCTAAAGTTGGAGATGGTAGAAAACATATAGGGGACGCTTGGTTGTCCCCAAGGCAGTTGTGGATTTCTCAGACCTCCTTTGACTGTCTTAGGGTTGACTAGGTATACCTTGTAGAAATGCGATTTTTATAATGCTTTAAAATTGTAGCATTTAAAAGCAGTGTTACCCAGGGATGCGTCCCCGCCCTGAAAACCCCTATCTTCGTATTGGGGACATTTTCGGGACAAGGGATGGCTAGGGGACATCCCCACCCTATCCTCGATATTCAAAAAATGACAGGGGGCGTCCTGAGTTTCGGGGATGTCACCCAAGATGCGTCCCTGACCCAAAAAAACCCGTCCTCGTACCGGGGATGTTTCCGGGACGGGGGGACGGCTAGGGGATGTCCCCACCCCAACCTCGATTTTTAAAAAATGACAGGGGGTGTCCCAGAAATTTAGGGACGTCACCCAAAATTGGGGGGACGACCGTACGTCTTAGGGACGGCTGGGGATACCTTGGAAGTCCCTGGGACAGATAGGTGTCCCGAATGGGATACGCTGGATCTGCACTTAAAAAAACACAGTTTTCTTTTATAAACCTCTTTCTTTTTTAGTATTAAAGTGGGCCCCTCCTTCCAAGTTTTCCCTATTATGCTTATTACTGTTTGGTAGTTAATTTCTGCTATTTGGGGTCCTCTAATTAGTATCTGGCAAAATTGCATTAAAAATCGTGAAATTAAGAATGTTGTTACAATCATGCTACATGCTCAGAATCATATAGCAGACTGTTTGCAAGGTTTTGGGAAAGTATGAAAAGTGCATTATAGATCTAGAACATGCATCTTTATGTCATTTTGTGGCAATACATTAGTGCTAGGTTGGTTTTGTGTTGATTTGGGTCCTTTGTGGAAGATTTGGTGAATATTGGAGGTTGCATCAAGGTGCCATCTTGCTGTAATAGACCTATATCATGATCATAACTGTATAGAAGACCTGTTCGTATTAATATCAGTCCACTTACAATGAACTGGAGTGTAGTTTTAGGGTTGTAATGGTGTAACCCCAATTTAGATCATTGGTGAATGTGGTCTAGAGTAAGAAGAGCATTGAGAGACATATACTTGATCCACTATCTGTAGCAACCCTTTCTAGAGTCAATGTCAAACCCACAACTGTCAACTCCAACACAATTTCCAAGGTTTTCATGTTAGTATTTCATAGGAATGTTATTTCATGTACATGCACTAATGTGCAAATGATCATCTTCGAAAGCAAGTGTAACGCTATGCCTATAACATGTACACCAATTATTTATATTAGACTTAAATGATAGTAGTGTGCTTCAATTTGGTTGGTGGGTTATTGATCTTTTTGCTATTGACAATGAATTCCGAATTATGTTCTTGGGTGTATTTCATTTTGTATGTTATTATTTTAATATTACATGCATATTGACAATGAATTATGAATGCATATTGAGTATTGAGTTTGACTATTGAAGTGTTGTATTTTAAGGTTCTATGATGTTTAAATGACATGCTTTCATATGAATGTAATGTATACATGCAAATTTCCCTGTATATTTTAAAATTTCCCTATATTCATATAGCCGTCCCCAAACTTGGCAAAAAAGTTTGTTGCCCCGGAAACTCGTCCCCCCCTCCCCGTCCCGGAAACTTGGGGTAACACTGTTTAAAAGAGATTGTTAAATATATTGTAACAACATTATAACAATAGTATAACATGACAACATTTGTAACAGCAACAACAACATTATAACAACAATTAAATTAATCACAACAACAGTGACAACAACAACCGTATTATAACAGCAATAAATATATAATGATTCAGATTCATAGTCAATGATATAAGTTACATAATTAACACTAAAAACAACAACTTGGATTTTTTATTCCATTGTTCAAAAAAGTTACACGTTAAAATTCTTGATATGGTATTAAAGTTGGTTATTATTGTCATTTGCAAAAGAGATTAAACGTGCATTTTCCATGTTTTGGTATAGTGCGATGTTGTATTTTGAGAAGTGCAAACAAACAATTTCTTTTTGAAATGTGGTCGGCATGCATGCTTCTGCAGACATCATCCCATATCATTTTAATTTTTAACATTTTCATGTTATATTGCTGTTCATTAACTTGTAGAAATTTGACCCTCTCTCTCTCTCTCTACATATATTTCATATATATTGCCATCCCCTCTCCAACCCCCAAAATGGCCCTTGTACATATTGCCATCCCCTCTCCATCCCCCAAAATGGCCCTTGTACTGCCATCCCCTCTCCATCGATTACCATTGAAACACATCGTGTGCTGTCTTGTCATCCCCATCCCAGAAATGCCATGGAACATAGCTATTATGTACTTGGATGCTTTGATTTTGCAACATACTTTCACTTGTGAGCTATATGTTGTGTCTACATTTGTATGTTTGGTGGTAGAACCACAATTGTTTTGAATAGAGAGAGGGGTGCCTTTCTTGAGTGTGTGGTTGGGTTTCTTGCTATGGTGGGAGTTTGTTGTGTTTGCTAGTAGTTTTAAGTTTGGGGTGATAAAGGATCATGGCTAGTTCATCTCAATTGGAGATTGAAAAGTTCAACATTATAGGGTATGAGCTTTGGAAACTAAAGATGGAGGATCTCTTGGAAGCTCTTGGAAGAAAGAGATGAATGGATTTGGATGAATAATGGGTAAAATCTGAAAAAAGCACGTGGCACTAAATGTTTGTTGTGTATTGAGGGCTTCTAGAATAATTGTGTCTATTTTTTGAATCAACGTTTCGGATCACACAACATGATCCATCATCAGGATAGCAAAAGAAGAGAGATGAGTGAAATACAAACAAGGACAAACTAAATAGTGCAGGGGGTGACACGAGAAACAAGGGAGAAGAGAAGAAAGAAGATAAGAGGAAAAAATAAAGGGGAAAAATAAGAAAAAGAAAAGGAAAAACAATAAGGAGAGGACCAATGAAAAATATAAGCAATTATATGCATATTGTAATATGAAATAATTATGATTATATAACTAAGTTACCACATTCACTCCTGGAAGGTGGAATTCGAGATTTGGTTCACTGCAAAGTCGGATTCGGTTCGAATTTGCTCAAAATTCTGCCACAATGAGGTAAATTTGCTCAAAATTCTCTCAAAAGGACTGTAAGAATTTTGGACGAATTTGGAAGACTTTTAATTTGGACAGAGGAACCCAGAACGAATTTGGGGTGAATTTGACTAAAAACATCATTTTCATTGATATGATAGATCTGGTAAGGAGAAGTGTAGAGAGACAGAAAGCACAGAGAGGATATGCTAGATAATTTGTCTGCATTCTTGGAGAAAGAGATAACAAACCCATATTTGTGATTATGGGTCATGAGAATTTGGGAATTGGCCAAGGAAGTGGATGATTCTCCTGGTGTTGGGATTAGGGCTGCAATGGCGAGGATGCCTCTAGAATCTAGACCCTAAACAGGTAGTCAGTAGACGTAATGTCTTCTATACAGCATAGGCTCTAAATTGTGCAATGTTGTTTTCTTATGTTGCTGGAATATATCTTCTCCGTGATGACATTAGTGGTGTTGAGAACTAGGCTAAGCTTTTTCTTACAATCATGTTGGGCGTTTTCATGAGTTGAGTGAGAATGTGCATTGTCTTCACCAAGCAATGATAGCATTGAAGGGACTGAAGGTGAATTTATCTAGACAAGACAGCTTCAAAGTGCCTGTTTGCTGCTGAGATGAGATGTTTGAGGATGTGCAGGTGGTTGATTCCCTCCTAGATCATGAGTAGCAAAACATCTAAGTGCCCTAAGAATTAGCAGGATGGCCTATGTAGTTTGCCCCCACAACTCCACCATGTTATTAAGTGTAGACTCAGTTTTTTTTTATGACCGGTTTTCTGGTATAGTAGTTAGTCTACAATGTAGTCTGTAAGTCAATATCTTAGACAGTGATTGAAAGCTTCTATTTAGTTATACATGGATATATGGATATTTCATACGTCGGTTTGCAATAAAGGGAAGGTTGGGCGTCAGCATAGTTGTTTGCAAGCTTGACGCCAAAGGAGCAGCATTGCATATTGCTGCGATTTATTTCAGCATAAGCATA
This sequence comes from Thuja plicata, assembly GCA_018584345.1. Taxonomy (NCBI): domain Eukaryota; kingdom Viridiplantae; phylum Streptophyta; class Pinopsida; order Cupressales; family Cupressaceae; genus Thuja; species Thuja plicata. The sequence goes on from MU227207.1 coordinate 2,504,100, forward strand.
TTGATGTTGGATTCAGTATTCTAGGTTCTCATAAATGATTCTGATTTGAATCTTCATGCATTGTAGTCTTTCTTTAAAATATGAAATCTGAGAGGATAATATGCCTAAGAATTGTATCTTCAATTCTTTTCCTGTATTGCAATTGATTTGTTTAAAATTATAAAGGCAAAAGTCACTTCATTGTTTGAAACTGGAAAGAATTCATTAATTTGGTGTAAATTGAGGGTTAGAGCCAGGCATGCTCTTTACAGTGGTATCAGAGCAGTTTTCCTGCCATCCTGTGGGGGTGATATTTATTGGGCTTGATTGTTGACTTGAGTGATCATCACTCTGGTTTTTTTTTGCAGTCATGGACAGATACATGAAATCTAGTACTCATAGAAATCAGTTAGACAGTTTGTCTGAATTAATAAAACAAACAAATGCCTTAGTTAAGGATATGGAGAAACGAAGGAAAACACTAGAAAGATTAAATGTGCCACTTTTAAATCCGGCAACTATCGATAGGGCAACAAATTATTTGGTTTCTTTGTTCAATAGGTCCTCTTCACAGAGAAGATATGAGGAGAGACATGAGTATTATACAGGTGAGACATCTAGAGATCTCGATGATGAGTTTTCAGCAGCTGCTGATTTTGGTGGAGATGTTTCTGTACTTAGTGGACCATCCACTAGTCCTATTTGCACACCTGAGGGTGGAGATTCTTCACAGGGACATGTGGATGTGCCTGACTTGTTGGTAGATAGTGGTACTGAGTTTCAGCATCCTAAGCCTACCAGAGTTGGTGACATGGATCATGCTGTGACATATCTGCAGCCATTGATGGCAGTCTTGCATCAGTTGGGAGGAGTATCAGCGATACAGGGTCTGGTTTTCCGGACACCAGACTTTTATTTGAGCCTGTTGTTGATGCCATGGATGGTGTGAGATTGGAGGATGTTGTAGATACCACTAGGGATTGTGACACCATGGATGATGGTGTTATTTTTGAGGACTGCGAGGAGTATTTGAGCTTTGACAGCTTGGATGTTTTTGACAGTTGTCGTAGTATGGAGTCAGTACAAGAGACCTGCAGTCTTTTCCTGTACTGAGGATGTGAGCATGGAGTCACCCAGTGATGACACTCAGGAGTGGAGTGGTACAGATGAGTTAGATGATATAGGTTCATGCCACAGTGTAGAGGATTCACGTGAGGACGTTGATTCATGTATGCACCCAGAGATAGCAAAGGGGTCTCAGATAGAGGATGTTGATACTAGCATCGCAAATACCTTTGATTTTGAGTGTGAGGATGATGTGGGCCGCAGTGTTTGGTTTTCTATATCCGACTTCGGGTATTGACTCAACGTTGTCATTCGGTGGTGGTGGGTTCCAAGATCCTTTTCTGCAGGGACTCACGGATGAGGATGGGGAAGCATATGAGTGGCAGGAGTTTGTTTCAGCCAGAGCTTCCATTCCTTCAAATGAGGTTATTTCTTCAGTGACACATGAGGATGACTCTATTTGTAGTGAGTCATGTTTGATTTATCAGACCTTGGGGGAGGACTCCGAGTTGTTAGTGAGGATGTGTCCCAGGATCTGGATGGTCATGTCGTTATAGAGGACGAGGTAGCTGAGGATTGTGATGAGTTGGGTTCAACAACTTCTTCTTCGGGGGTAGATGAGGATGAGTACGATGTCAGTACTTAGTTTGTAGATGTGTGCTTGGATGACAGTACACAGAGATTCGGTGATCTTGAGGGGAGTTTGTTGGATACAACTTCCTTCCATAGTGTGGACAGTGCAGTTCAGATTGTGCATAGGAGACCCGTTGTGCAGAGTCATCATGTGACTAGCCAGTTGAAAGTCAGTGAGAGAGACATTACTTCTACTCTTGAGCATTTCGATGTCGCTCGTCAGCTGTTGGCTGTTTTCAGTTGGGGTGCTCCTATGGCAGATGAGCACGATGGTGGTTACCTTTCCCTGACAAAGATTCATTCCTTGCGGGAGGCTGTCGGGATCTTGAGACAAGATTATTTACAGTTGGTAGCCGACCGAGATCACCTAGTTGAGTGGGGAAGTACGTCATATGAGGCTCTGCTGGACAGAGAGGAGGAGGTGAGCGAGCTTACTCAGGAGCTCACAACGACTTCTGAGGCTTTAGAGGGTACTCAGTTGGCTCTTTAGGAGTCGCAGTTGCAGTTGTGAGAGGTGACTGTAGAGCTGGAGCAGATTTAGTCTTTGCCAGCCATAGATCCAGTTTAGTTGCATATAGTAGTGGTTGGTGGTGAGTCAGCTTCCACAGTTAGTGATGGATGTGTTGGGGACACGGTTACATCCATCCTTGAGACAAATGCAGTAGATACAGTTGAGGTGTGTGCTTCAATGGAGGACAACAAAGAGAGATTTGGGGTATCAGGTTTTCCAGTCGTTAGCACACTGACAGATGATATAGAGCAGGTTGTTGAGAGTCCCGAGGTAGCAGGATTGGATTCGTTAGAGGGTTGTGTGCCAGTTTTTGACACTACTCCCTTTGATCCATAGGATAGAGACAGGGTATCATCTGGTTTGGGGACTAGTTCTCATGATGATTTGTTTCCTTCTGTCGGAAGTGAATCTATTCCTTCGTCTCATACAACTGATTATGATAGGCAGTTGGTAGTGCCACAGTTTCTGAGGGATCAGTTGTGGATTGCAGGGGAGCAGGTTGATGCTGTTTCTTATAATTTCTATTGCACAAAATTATTTATGGAGTACTTGCTTGAGAGTCCAGTTTTGCGGGAGGGACCCTTCAGGACTTCTGAGGGTACACTTATCAAGGGTTCTCGCGGTATTCAATTGTTAGTGGGGAAGATTATAGATACCTTGACTACCATGCTTCCTCATCGGGATTTTGTGGTTGGGTTTGTTGAGCGGGTTACTCGGGACCCTGCCCAACTAGTTGTTGGGAGTCAGAGACTGGAGCCCTCTCTTGATTCTCAGTTGGTTTGTGATGAGCCTCTGACAGGGATTGGAGCATTTCACCATGATTACACAGTTAGGAGTGTTCATCACTTCTCTTTTGGCCCACCGGTCGAGGACTTGTTTGCACGTCGGTGTGGGTTGGCTCCAGAGTTGTATCATCCTTATTGGGATGGGTTTTCTCCATCTACAGTTGATGGGGTTTGTTACTGCAAGTTAGCAGGAGGTGACTTGCAGGGTCAGTACATCCAAGATGGTTTTACAGTGGATGGATATTTGGATTACATGAGTACTCAGGGCAGACAGTAGGGTGTGCAGAGAGCTCTGATCTTTTAGATGATATTGGATATCCATTTTTCTTTGTTATGGATGGTTGTGAGTTTCATCTCTACTAGGATCCAGGTAGTGACTTGGTTGGCACTGCAGATTGTGTGGGTCGCTATGGTTGGCATGGTGTCAGTGTGTTTTGGTTAGCTTAGTGGATGGTGATTTCATCACAGGAGTTTGTAGATGATCACAGGGACATTACTCCATTCTATCCTTGGGATCCAGGTGGAGTTCTTTGTTTTGTTTTTTGAGATTGCTTGGGGACAAGCAATTTCAAGGAGGCATGACTGTAATGTCCCCATTTTTAGGCACATGGGATTAGCTTATTTCTGTGACCCTCGTGGGCTAATCGAGATGTTGGAGGGGGTCTTGTGGCAGAGTTAGTGGTCAGTTTCCATTCTGGAGGTCTGTGATGCCAGGATTGCTCTTCGTTTGGGTTAGATTGACAAACGTACTATTTATAGCAAGTTTTTATTTCAGGTATTTGTCATGATTACTATTTTTAGCAGGGTGCCTGTGCATTGGTATCAGTGGAGTTGTGGAGTCAGTTGCAGAGTTTCCAGTTTGAGGGAATTACTATTTATAGTAAGTCTATTTTTGGCAATATCTATTTGGGGCAGGGTGTCCTGGTGGTGGACTTGGCAGAGTAGTTGTATTGACTTGGGGAGTTTTATTGTTGAGGAGTTCGTAATTAATTAAGTTCACTTAATTAATTATATTATGAGCTTATTTAATAAAGTCAAGTCATTAATTAATTCTAATGTCTTTATAATTAAATGCTGTCATTTAACGAAGGGAAATATAATGGAGTATTATATTTCAATGAAAGGTTATGCGAGTATAATGTTTTATTGGCATAATCATTTAAGTTATGCAAAGTGTATTAATGAAGCTTGGAGTTCGATTTGTATGGAGAAATTATAAATACCTCAAGAAGTGAAATCCAAAGGCATTCTTGATATATCATTTTTATGAGTTTGGTGATTCGGTGTGAAGTATGGAACCAAGGGTTTCATTTTCTTGATTTGGAGAATGTGAATTCTTTTAGATATCACTGTACTTTGAGTTAGCGTTTTGGCTAGTGAATTGTGTCTTATTCAATGGCTGCAGCCAGTGGTCGAGATTGCAATTAAAGGAGTTTGTTTTAGGGCTCAACATTTGTGGAGTGGTGTTTTAATTTAATTCAGCATCCAGTTTAGAGCAATGTTAGATATTACAAGATTTGCAATTTAAGAGCTAGACACGATTTGGTCATGTTGGGCGTCAGCATAGTTGTTTCCAAGCTTGACACCAAGGGAGCAGCGTTGCATATAGCTGCGATTTATTTCAGCATAGCATATCGATGTTGGATTCAGTATTCCAGGTTCTCATAGATGATTTTGATTTGAATTTGATTGTTCTGAATTTTATCTCTTCATGCTTTGTAGTCTTTCTTTAAAATATGAAATCTGATAAGATAATATGCCTGTGAATTGTATCTTCAATTCTTTTCCTGTATTGCAATTGATTTATGTTTAAAATTATAAAGGCAAAAATCACTTCATTGTTTGAAACTGGAAAGAATTCATTAATTTGGTGTAAATTGAGGGTTAGAGCCAAGCAGACTCTTTACAAATAGCACAAGCTAGCTTTTGCAGTATGAAAAATCATTTAAAACAAGTAATTTTTGGTTCTAGAATATTATTCCATAGAAGTTTGAATGTTTTAGACCACTGATTTCCAGAAAGTTCAAGATTCCAACACTTGTTTAGATGTTTGATAAGGTCGTGGGAATGAATCAATGTTTTATAGACAATTTTAGGTTTTATATTAAGTATCTTAGAACCATCATTCCATATAAGCTTCTCAATAAACATACTATCACTTTCTCTATAAACAGGGAATTGTATGATCCCGATGGCCTCTTTAAGAACTGAATAAGTCATCGAATGAGATAGAGGAAGTCTATGTTCAATACTTAGATAAATCCAAGTTTTTAGATGGTTGTTACACAAGACATCATTAAAGCATTAATACCTTTTAGGTGCCTTGCTTTAGCCAAGCAATCTTGCAGTAGAGCAAGGGGTGTTTGTCTTTCTTATAAAGGTTCCACCAAATAGATCTATTAGGGTTCAAAGTATCTTTGTTTAGGTCCATACACTCACATTTTTTAATTTGAATTCTAATTATCTCCCAAGCTTTTCCTATGCTTTTGAACACATTGGATCTAACAAGAATTATTTGAAAATTACCAAAAAGGATATCATTTATAGGAAGTTGTTTCCAAATCTTGGTTTTCTTTGGAACAATTGATTGAAGACAAGTAAGTATTCAAGTGCTTTTCAATGCAGTTTTACAGTGCAGTGGAAGACATGTATGTATCCTATATGTTTTCAGAACAGTGGAAGACATGCATGTATCCTGTGATGATGTGAAGATGGTGTTTTACAATGTCTGTGTGTTATACTCTTATATCTAGAAGTATCAGTGGTCCAGATGTCTATGGTTTCGTTGCAGTGGTATTGTGTTGGTAGCAATTCTACAATTGCAGTTATTTGCACTTTCTGGAGTATTTTTTGTTCTAGAAATCAGGGTTGAAGATTAGTTGCTACTCATACAGATGAATTCAGGATTTGGTCTTGGTTGTGGCGTTCTTTGGTGATCAAAAATGTGTTCCTGGTGTTTCGGAGACTATGTCATACAGTATTGCAATTCTTTTCAGTTATTCTATTTCGGAAATATGTTGTGGCAACTTCTGACGTGGCATGTTGACATGGCTTCAGACATGGTGTGTTGATCTCTCCATATTGTGTGGAGGTTTGGTTATAGTTGGCAAGTTGGCAGTTTGCTTCTACACGTTTGAATTATCTTTTGTAGTTGTTCCAATTATTGCGGATTTGGCATTGGGAAATGTGTAGCGTGTTCTTGGTTCGTCTTTCTCCTGGGGGCTGGGATGGATCATGCTTTCAGATTTAGGTCTGGGTGTTATATTTATTGATTGTTGATGTACCAGATTTAGGTGCTTATCTCTTATCCGGATGGGTTCATGCTGTATGGGACCTATGTATTTAATGTTTATCACTTATCCGTTTGGGTCCTTGGTTCGGATGCTTTTTGGCATAGGACTTATTTGCATTTTGCTATTGCCTTGGCCGACATGAAACTTATTTGTAATATCTTTTGGTTTGGTCGACCTTGTTGTAATCTCCAAAGATCTATCATGTATATAAGGACTATTGGTACTTTGGAAAAATGTAAGAGTAAGGTGCGAGCGAAGCAAATGAAGTGTGTGAACCAATTCAGCAATTAGTAGAGCAAAGTTCAGTGATAGTGGCAGAGAAGAAAAGGCAGTAATTGTTTGCTGCTAGAGTGGACAATGTTATGTAGATCAGCTGCATTATCAGGAGAAAATATCTTTATCTACTTTGAAGAGTTGTAAGTACTTTAAGACAATGAGTCTTGGGTACTTGAGTTTGTTACTGTATCTTGCTACTTTAGCAGTGAGCCGCTGTATGCTTGTCTGTAGCAGTGAGCTCCTATTTTTAGTGTAAGGCAGTGTGCCTTCTTATCTTGATTCATTGTTGTATTGGCAGTGAGCCTCTGGTTGATAGTCCGGAGCAGTGAGCTCCTAATCTTTTGTAATCAGATTATATACTTCAGCGAATAATCTTTGTGGGCAAGTGCACATCGTGGTTTTTCATAGTTTGGGTTTTCCACGTATAAATCTTGGTGTTCTTGTGTTGCTGGTTTTGTTCTTTACTTGCATACTGTTACATGTAGTGATTACTGAAGTTAGTTGTTGGAGTTTTGTTTTATGCTGATCGACAAATCTGTTCTTTGAAGAATTGGATATTTATCAAATTTTTGCAAAGGCTCAAATCTGAAAATTACGCCATGAAAGTAAGACATGGAATTCTGCAAAAACTGAAATTTGAAATTTCAAAAATTATAGACCGAGACTAAATACAGGATAGTGTGCTAACTTGGCCCAACACAATCTTTCAGACTCGTGCATAAAAGTATAATTTGTCAAAACATCACATTTTTACAGTCTATATGATGGTAAAGAAGAATTCCATTGTTTGCAATGCCCTACCTGGCCAAGAAAGTGGCTTTGACACCATTATTATGATCCCCAAATCCACTTTTGGAAAATTCGAGCTTAAAAACTTAAAAATGTGAAATAACTACTATATCCCAAAATCTGAAACTCAAATCAGATCTGAAAAATGAAATTGTACATTTTTAAATCTGTAAGAACCTGCTTTGATAAACTTAACATTCTTACCATTCAATGGTGTTGTCATAATGATTTTCCTTCTTGTGAACTTTTCACTTTGTAAATGCAGGATAACTTACAATTACCTTTATAGTTACTTTGTGAAATTATTCAATTTATGCATGGGTACTGTAAATTAAGGTCACTTTTGTTTTTCTCGGAAAAAAATCAGAGCTAATGAACCAAAACCTATATGGAACCATAAAATGCAATGTTCATTGCTGAATCTTATTACTACTGATCATTGTACTAGAAGGGATCTGGAGCTTTGTACAAATAAGTGTTCAAGCCCTCTCTCCACAGGGAATGGTTGCTCCCTTCTCATCTTTTCATAGAGCACAAATTCTTTAAGACCAGAAAATATACTCTCAAAGATACTATATGAAACTCTCTATAACAGTAATGAATTACACGAGTTTCCTATGTTCTATTTCTTCTCATTGCACACTTTGATTTGTTTAGCTTTGTTTGGACAAAAAAATGTAGATTGTCACATTCACTTCATTGCATGCTTTTGTCACTATTTTAACATATTGATTTCACAATCAGCATTTCATCCCTTGAATACATTCTCAAGTGAGGATTCGTGGCATTAGAGCAAACTCTTGAATTCCCTACGAGATTAGAGTACAGGAAGCCTAGAATTCCTTCACACGATTCCTTTGTCTACATGTTTCACACTATTTAAAATGGCTCCCCTAGGATATAGACATGCTGGATGGAAAACTACATTAGAAAGATAGAAATACCTCTGAATAAAGATTCATTAATTCAATTCATTTAATTTATTCTTAATGTGGATAGGGGTGGATGTTATATCATATTATATCTTTTATGAATACGCTTTAGACAAATATATTCATTTTTATTTAGGATTTCAGATAATTAAAAATACTCAGATTTGTGTTTGAACTTATTCACAAATTTTATAGACTTTTTACTATTAGATGAACTTCTCTTGAAATTTATCTTTAATTTTTTAGTAGGCAACTTAGATTATCACCATAGCATAGTAAATCAATATTCGCTATGTTGCCCCCCTTATACATCCTAATAAATGAATAAATTTTATTGACTAGGGATAGCTCACTTTGTAAATGACATACTTATCAATCATAGGAAGTTGGATGGATAAAGAACATTCTTATAAGAGAAGAATCAAATCTCATTATGTTAGAAGAAAAGTATGGAAAAAGATGTCATGGGAAGAGAAAGCATACCATGCTTGTGCATCAAAATGGTGGAGAAGCAACACCATGAGCTACTTGAGAAAATGTTACTTGACTTGAAACCAAAGATTGTTGCATGACTGAATGCATTTTCCATTAGCCACATCTTGTGCAAAAGTGATGTGATTGTTGAATAATCATAAGCCATGTTGTAAACTTATGAAGTGTGTCAATATCTTCAGCAACTCAATGTCACTTATATTCAATGGGGCTTCTCCTACTTGATATGGTAAGAAAGTTTAGATGTCAGTTGTCACAATCTTTGTGAAGTAGTGAAAATCATAGGAATCTCTTGGTCTATCATGATTTTGTGATGACCCCCTTTTTAGCAGGTATTGGTAGTAGCTTGGTCGGCACATCTTTGTGGCCCTCGTGAGCTAATGTCGGGTTTTAAGGGCCCCAGTCGATAGACTTGCTATTTTTAGTAAGTATGGACTTACTATTTTTAGTAAGTCAGTTTGGTCAGTTTCTATTCCTGGCAGGGCGGTATGGACATTGGTCAGTGAGTCAGACCAATTTTCAGTGAGTTTGACCACTGTAATGACCCTAGATTGGCCTCAACTTTAAACCATCTAATTTTTATCAATTTCCATGCAAATCATATGTTTGGCATTTTGTCGAACAGTTGGCAGGCAAGATCTGATACCACTGTAATGAGCCTGACTGGCTCTATCTATTAAGTCAACTAAAAACTCTATTCCTTAATAAATTATAATATTCGGATGGCTGGTGCTTATTTCTATCAAATTTTCCTTGTATTTTCCGGAATCAAACACAAGCATAAAGTGAAGAATTTAAAACAAACGTCTTCCGATTAACAAATCTGCACTTCTAAATTTGTTCTGCTTGAAGCGGTTTCATTTATTGTAAAAAAACATTACAAACCCAAATACAAAATATCTATTTGCGAAAATAGACTAAGAAGAACCTGGATTACATCCCGCGTTTATTAGTGCTGACTGTGGTGAGAGTATTGATGCGGCTGTGGACTGTGTGAGCCACCCGCGTGGCTGGCTGGGGACAACGCGTGGCTTGGTGGCGGCTAAACCTTTATCCGCAACACTTGGTGGAGATTCTGCTGTGCCGCGGCAGCCTTCTTCTTTGAATTGCGACAGTCTTCCTCTCTGCTGTGAGCTGTCTTGCAGCTCCAAAAACCTCACGCGTGGCTTCCTTAGCATGCGTTTTGATTTCAATCAGCCCCTGCCTTAATGTATTCAAGGCGTTGATACATAGAACTGCTTCAGCATACACTCTCGCAATCCAGACTTATTCTCCTCAAAATTCGATGCAATATGACCTCTTAGGCAGGTCTCACTTCAAATGTGATCAGAAATCAGAGTTTCTTCAATTGTATACAACAGCACGATGAAGATGTGATTGATCATACAACAGCCATCAAGCAGAGATTAGTTTCAAGAAGAATCAGTCTTCTGTAACTAATTTGACCCTTCAGCTAGGGCTCAGATAATTAGGAACAATTCCCAAGAACAATTTTCAATATAACATATTCGATGATTGGCTCCACAAATGAACTTGTATTTATAACATCTCGGATGCAATAGTTTCCAAAAACTATCATCAGTTAACCATTCCTTATAATATCAACTTCTTAAATCATTATAATAATAAAGTATTATTATTATTATTATAATAATATAACCTTTTATTAATTAATAACATGTCGTTATTAATTAACACCATTAATTATCAAATATGATCCTGACGATGAATTCTGCATCTCCTACTGAAGCGACTGATCTCATGGCCTGTAACTGCACTGCCAAAAATAGACTTACTATAAATAGTAAGTCTCCAGCCCAAGAACTGCGCACTGAAAATTGGTCTACCTCATTGACCACTGTCCATACCGCCCTGCTAGGAATAGAAACTGACCAAACTGACTTACTAAAAATAGTAAGTCCAGACTTCCTAAAAATAGCAAGTCTGTCGACTGGGGCCCTTAAAACCCGACATTAGCTCAGGAGGGCCACAAAGATGAGCCGACCAAGCTACTGCCAATACCTGCTACAAAAGGGGGTCATCACGGATTTTGTCATACCTTGCAGCAAAGATTATAGCTCTAGTGATAGCTATAGGAAACAAAAGTTGTGATTAGGCCAAACTCGTAGGTGGCTACATCATGGTAGGTTTTCGCTCTATTGTTCTCCTTGGAATTGAACGTAGAATGCTCACATAATCACTAATTAGCTACTCTCATTTTAGTAGAGCCTTATTTAATTATGTTCCCACTGTTTTACCTTTTTGGTTTATAATTCGCTCCTAATGAAATAGAGAATATTTACATTGCAACTCTGCTAAGTCATGCAAGCTGAACACCTTAGTGGCGAGATATTATTTGACGCTGAAAACCAAAAGTTTGATTGCTTCTTATTTTTTTGTAGAGTCTATCTACATGTTGTTTGGTAGTGATTCTCTTTTGACATTAAGAATTCAAGCCTTTCACTTCCTCTATCCTACAAAGTTTTCAATTCCTTTTTTAAAAATTTTAAATATATCTGATAGCAATAATTCTTTTTCTGTTGCATTTTTCAGAGGGCTATTCAAGAGGGTGCAGACTTCATTGAAACTGATATTCTCGCAACCAAAGATGGTGCCCTCATATGCTTTCATGATGTGACATTAGATGATACAACCGATGTACACAAACACAAAGAGTTCTCCAATCGTCGTAAAACATATGAAGTTCAAGGTTATAATTTCACTGGATGGTTCGTAGGTATGCTCTTGTAAACCTATCTATATCATACTGTCTATTGACAAAATACTGTTCTTGAGCATACATACATACATACATATACACATAAAATACAGTTGTTGAGAATACACACGTACATACATCCATACATACGTAATACATACATACATGCTTACATTCATTGCATACATTCATACATAGATACATGAATATGGTTTTGTACTAGGAGTTCTTGGCTAATTAATTGGCATACTCTGTTTGAGATTATTGACTGTGACAGCCTTGAACCATTTATACTATCGGCAACTACAATCATTAGTATGTTGAGTACTCTTGAGTGTGCTGAGTATGAGCATGCTAAGTACTCCTGAGCATTGCTTCTTTTTGCTGAGTACTCTTGAGTATGCTGAGTATGAGCATGCTAAGTACTCCTGTTTATTCCTTCTTTTTGCTGAGTATTCTGAGCATAATTCTATTTGTGTTTTTCCATTACTTATGATTATGCAATGCTGATCCTGCCAAGTAACATTAGTTCCTTACCTTGGTGAGAATGAGTATGTCAATTTTGTTTTTGTCTGTTCCCAACAATGGAAGATTTCAGCATTTACACTGATAGGTTAATTAGGTTGGTGATTTTCTTGTTGTTTGAATGCATACCTGATCACATTGCCTTTGATATGCCACCCTCTTGTTTTCTCTAGTTTGGAACTTTCATCAGGATATGTTCGGGTTATTCTCATATTTCTGATCATTCATTAGGGCTTGAGATTGTCTTTTTAGATGGGTTTTGAACCTTATGCACTTCAAAAATTACAGACTTTTTGTTGTCCATATCCAATTTATTTTATGACTTTTTCCCTTCATGAATAGGCTTACCTTTTTTTTCCTTTATGTAAAATGCTACTTTTGTTTCTTTTGTTGAAAACTTTCCAACAAGACAAAGGAATCATATTGTATTTTTTGATATATTTTCTGTAGCAACATTTTCATATTGACAAGATCTCCTAAAGCTTTAAATAATAAATATGGAGCAAAGTTTCATTGTTCTTTTGCAAAAGCAATGTCTTGACTTTTGATGATTCTGAACTTTTTTGTCTAGTTTTAACAATGGCATTTTTGAGATATGCAGTTGATTTCACATTGGAAGAACTCAAGACATTGAGAGTGAAACAAAGATACAGTTTCCGTGATCAGTCATATAACTGTAAGTTTGAATTTCTCAAACTGCCTCTCATTTACTAAGGATCCTGTAGAGGCACGTGGTTTTTCTTTTCTATGTGAATCTGTTTGATAGGATGCTTTAATTATCCATGAGAAAAGATACGTCATTTTTGAAGGTATTGTTCATTCTTCTCTTTAGCATCTGTTTGAATAGACTAAATGAAGTCTCCTACGGAGGATCGTGGCATATATCAGGAAATTGTTTTGAAAATGGTCCTGGAAAATTCAATGGATTTATTTCTCATCTTCTGTTAGGATCCCTTGAATCTGAGAGCTAGGGTTCTTTTCTATTTATGCTGTCTGTTAACATTGAAAATGGAACTTTGAGGGCGCATCACGATTTTCATGTGCCATTCTATCTATGGGGAAAAGGGTTTGTTATCTATCTTGAGGTAAGTTAATTGTTTGTGGTCATTGCAGATGCAAAAATAAAGCTGTTTGGACCATTGCTTCATAGGATTGTATAGTCCTTCCTTTCACAAATCTTTATCTAGGAGATGATTTCCTGTTTGCAAGCAAAATTGCATGTATTCCAGTTTTATGTTTTCTTCATATGTACTCTTGCAGTCAAAACATTGTAAATGTAATAACTGACCTAGTTACCATTTATTTTCCGCCATTTTTGTTACACCTCAAACACAATCTTAATTAATCAGTTAAAGGATCAAGTATTCCATATTCATAAATTATTCCTAATGAAGATTTAGTAGCTTGTTAACCTTACCAAACCTATAGCAATTACAGAAACGTTTTGCCACTAATATTCCTGCACTATATAGGGTCTGCTCTCTTTATAACAACATATCCCTAGACCCCAACCCATTTGTGAGAGGTTCATTTGGAATGAACCTGCCCATGTATCTCTTTCAGGGAATCAGAGGTTCCTTAGTTTTCACTAGAACTTCCATCACTTCATTCAGAAGGGTTTTACACATTACAATAACAACCCTATTAGGTGAGGTTATGAAATCAAGTCAACAAATAACTATTGTTCAATACAATAGAATCTGTGATTCATGCCCAAAAGTCTAAAGACAATGTTTCCAACAATAGGCAGCAATTCTAACTTCTTGTAATAACTCCAATATTTGTAGTCAATAATATGGCTTAACAGCCTATTGAATATTCAATGAGCAATTACTAGCCAAAATTAGAAAATAGCTTGAGTAATAGAGTAGGGAATAGTGACAGTGAAATTGTCATTATTGATTTACATAGGGTAAATGCAACAGAATATTGTTTAACCCACAATTCCAATAAAAAGTATCTACCACTTTTCTTCTTCTAGTCAAAATGTGTAAGCTTGATGACTTACTGTTGTCACAGCTGTAAGAATTTGTTTTATTACCTATAGACACTTCTAATGCAAATATTCCTTACTTAACCCCCCTTAAGTTATCATATGACCATGTCATTCCAATCGTGCTCAATTTGCATGACATAATCCTCTAGTAACACACAGAAGCCAATAACTGACAAAAAGCATCAACCTTACAAGATATCTTCAAGTTATATTGAACCAGCCATAATCATAGTCCAATGCATTCTCCTACTATTAATGGAAACACATTTGAACTAGGTATAATGCCAAGATAGATATTAGCCTACCATACTTTCAGAACATTGCAACTTTTAGACAAAGACATTAGGAACAATGATCTTCAGTCCCTTCATTCAAGAATCCACCCCAATAATCTGTTAACTAAACTCAAACCACCCAAGTTGCACATGTCTGTGTCAAAGAATACCTGGCATCTAAGCAATTTCACGTAAATTTACTTGTCATCTTCCAATCTTTATATTCTGAAATAATTAGTAGACACATTCCAACCATGGTCTTCAATATCATAAACCCCTAGCTAAGTTGTTTAGTTTCCTAAAGCTAGATATCTATTAGTGTCGAGTATTCAATTCACCAGCTTGCTATTAATTCCTTAATATAGATATGCATTCATTTTCTCCTATAAGTTATTTCTTATCCCTTATTAGTGTGCTATTTGTTGGAATTGATTGTTATTGATGTCAAAGGAAGAGTGAGGAGATTGCTGGAAAAATTGTTATTGATGTCCAAGTAGCAAGGTGTAAATGTTGAAAGAGAATGAAAGAAGAGAATCATCAATAATCTTTTTGAAAGGTTCTTGACTAAAACTTCTAGCTCAAAACACCCTCATTCTAGCACCGAACCATGGCATTGATGAACACCTTTGACATTGGACTTGAAGTTGTCATTAGAATAATTCCCAAATTAAACTACAAAACTCGCATGATCTTGCCTTTCCATCGATGAATTGATCAATGCACCTACCTATGACGATTTAAAATGGACACCTTTGGGAGATGTCACATCCTTGTGATGTCCCCTTCCTAATTTGCCCTTGAGCTTGCCCTAAAAATCACAATGGCAATCAAATTAGGGTTAGCGTTACATCTTACCAAGTAAAATATGTCCTCACATAGGGTAATCCTCGATTTGAACCTTGCAATCATAACACACACACACACACAGATATAATATATATATATATATATATATATATATATATTATTAGGGTAAGTCCATAACACATGATATTCCTATAATATCTATAACATCATTTTAAACACATTAGGATGTGAGAGAAGAAGCACGATAGGTCCACTCAAAGCCATCCCACACTAAGCCCAAGAGCGGAGCTTTGGCCCTCTTGGCTCTAGTGGCAAGCAACATGGACATCCACCCAAGGTATCCTACCTAGTGGGGTGCTTGTACCTTCTTTCCCTATCCATGCTTCATCTCCTAAGATTAACAACCACCATTATAGAGTCTGAGAGATCATAATGGAGGTTCCTTGATTGTCCTATCTAAGCCCAGGAGTGGAACTTTGGCCCTCTTGGCTCCGGTGGCAGGCAACATGGACATCCACTTGGGGTATCCTACCTAGATGGCAATCCTCATGATTCCCCCCTTTTTTGACACCTTCCTTCTGTACATGATTCATGATAATTTTGATGATGATTATATTTGTTGAGGGAAGGGAATATTGAATGTATTAATTGTTGGATGATTTGCTCATGCCTTATACTTTGATCTTCCCTTTAATGAGTACCGATTGTTGATCGAGTATTGATTATCTATCCCTTGATTCACAACACAATGTATCCCTTTTAATGCTTGGAATGAATCTTCCTTTATAATTTATTGGTGGAGGGGTTACCACCTTTCATAAGGATTGAATCACCACTGTTCATTGTTGCTTTTGAGAATAATAAGTTATTCACCAAATTGATCTCCCTTGGATATCCTCAAATGAAACCTTCTCCCGTTATATTTTCCAATGTAGGGGAGAGTCACACTTCTTCACCATGTTTTCTCTTTTGTAATGGTCGCAACCTTTCACAATTACCACCCTCCGAAAGAGTCACAACCCTTCAACTTTGCCCCTGTTTAAAAGAGTCACAACCTTTCATAATTGCCCCTCTTTGGAAGAGTTACAAACCCTCATAATTACAACCCTTTCGAAGAATCACAACTCCTCATAATTACAATTCTTTGAAAGAGTCACTTCCTTATTTCCTTTATATTCCGTTCTTCTTCCATTAATCCTTCTTTAATTCCTATGCTCTCTTCTTTCTTCCTTCCTCAATATCCTCTTTCAAATGAAGTCTCCTCCCTTTTATATTTTATGTTGAGGGAATCACAACTATTCAAGGCCAATAGCAACAATAGCAACAATGGTGCTAATCTCCTTGTCAACAATGCCACATTTGTGTGCATTGAAGACGACATCTAGCTTCAAAGAATGGCGCTTAATCTAACAGACAGAGAGAAGGTTGAGTTCCATGCTTGGAACATTCTATACATTGAGAAATATCAAATTTCTCCCACTAGATGTAATCTAAACATTGCCCTTGTTGACAACAGTATACTCTTCTCCAAAAATCACAGAATCTTTGAATGGCCTGTATTCTATGAACCAGTCCTATCGATGAGTGAAATGTCGAGAAGCTTAGAATTGATGTACTGGGCAGACGATTTGACATGCTTTGTTGGCCTTTTGGCCATAAAAGCATAAAAGACAGACTCCTGCTCAGTATGCTCTGCAACATGGGCCTTCTGCTAAGCTCCTCCCTGCTTTGGCTATTCAATAACCAAACATTTTATGCATTATTTCTTCATATGACCATTACTTGTGACAATAATTGCACTAAACATTCTTCTTGGAGCTGTCCTAAGATTTATGTTGTCCCTTATGCTGAGAAGAGTTGTCTTTACCTTTGTCCTTATTTGAGGCTTTTGCTATGAAAGCTTTTTCGGTAGAGGAATGTGATGACCCTATTTTTAGCAGGTTGTGGCAGCGACTGGGTCAGCTCATCATCACGACCCTTGTGAGCTGATGCAGAGTTTTGAGGGTCCCAGTTGACAGACTTACTATTTTTAGTAAGCCAGTTGGTCAGTTTCCATGTCTGACAGGGCAGTACCGGCAGTGGTCAATTCTCCAGACGATATTCAGTTTCTTGGACTGGGGACTTACTATTTATAGTAAGCCTATATTTGGCAGTTGCCATTTATGGCAGGGCAATGATGAGCATGTTGGTCAGTCAGTATGGCAGGTGTTGCAGGAATCATCATCAGAATTATATTTAATAATTACTTGTATTAATTAATAACAATATGTTATTAATTAATATTAAGACGATATTATAATAA
>MU227207.1:2521498-2536562 GCA_018584345.1 Thuja plicata
TATTATAATGTTTTGGAAGTTTATATTATAAAGGGCAGTTAACTGATGATGGTTTTTGGGAAACTTTGGAGACCAAGGAGTTATAAATACAGGCTCATTTGTGAAGTAAATCATCTATTGAATATTGATTATTGAATTTGTTCTTGGGAATCGTTCCTACTTTCTGTGCCCTAGCCAGGGTCAAATTAGTTGATTGAAGACTGATTCTTCTTCATCTAATCCACAATTGATTGCTGTTGTATAATCAATTGCCTGTAGTCGATTGCTGTTGTATAATCGATTGTTGCTTCTTCGTGCTGATATATACAAGAAGTTCTGAATTTTAGTTGGAATTCTATTGAACTGGGGCTTGCCAAAGGAGTCGATTCAAGTTCTGAGAAATGCAAGAGAGACACCGAATTACATTGGTGTGTGTGAACTCCCTGCATTTAGTAGAGGAGACGGGGTGAGTGTTTCTACAACTCCTTGCGGCCAGAAAGACATTGCTACCATCTGGCCGCCACACTGCAGAAGTCGCGGCCAGCATAGAGAGCATCCCACAAGTGACTAGACGCCACACAGGAAACGCGGCCTGCCTAAGGTCTGCCAGGAAAACGGCAAGGAGGTCATGGCTTCATGTTGGACACCAGATACTCCCAGCAGACGTTAGTAATCCCTGCGGCAGTGTGCTATCATTTCGTGAAGACACTAGTGTCAGCCGCAGCTAGCAAATCAACAAAGGCCGATGCAAATCAGGTTTTTTTTAATTTACATTAGCAATTAAATGCTCTTCCTACTGGGCGTTGTAATATTCTAAATTGAATTGAATCAATCATCTTTTCAAAAGTTTTTAGATATATGTTTCGAACTCCTAGAATTCTTCAACATATGCATTTGTATCAATTACGAAAGTACAAAGAAATTGATAGAAATCTGTGCTTAGCAATTTAAACATTTCTATAGAAGGCAGAGGAACTCAATTACAGTCAAATGATCTGAGAGCCAGGTTGAGCTCATTGCCAGCATGTCCGCCAATTGTTTGACATAATGTCAAATTCATGATTTGCATAAGAAATTGACAAAATGAGATGATTTAATGATGAGGCCAACTTAGGCTCATCACAAGGAAGTGCTGGTGTTGGTTCCAAATTGTTGTTTCCACCAATCTTGTTGTAGAAGCTTGTTGCAGAGATTAGGAAACTTCAAATCAACACTAGTGGAAGTGATATTGATTGTCTAAATGAAGTTCATGAGGATTGTGGCAGGCTCTTTAGCGTAATGACTACCATGTCCTTTTCTTCCATCTTGCAACTAATAGCCTCCAGTTGGTCACAAATATCCTTTATCTTCGTCAGATGTACCTGCGTGGACACTTTCTCATCCATAATGATCAAAAACATGTACTTGAGGAAGAACACTCTGCTTTTATCTGAGGTTTCATGGAGATCCTTCAAGTGTTTCTAGATCTCTGCAGGTGGCTTGCTAGATAACACTTGTGGCAGCTGATCATCGGTGCAATAATTTGATGAGCATCACCGCTTCATGATTGCGCTCATCATATTTGTCTTGTTATTTTCCCGCTGCCGTGGGTCAAGACAGAGTACCCAAAACAACCTGATCAAGACACTGATACTTTTGACTGCTCTCTAGCATAATGTAGGTCAAAGATGCCATCCCTCCCATTTTTTGATGCACAAAAAATGAGGTAGAAATTGATGAAAGGCTGAGATTCCAATTTAAAAAAAAAAATCAAAATGCTTCAGACACAAATCTTAATGCCAGCAAAATTGTATATTGCTGGCACAAAAATTGAGGATATAAAGTACAATCAATGTTGAACTTTGACCAGAATCCAAGTGTTGTCAAAACGAATGAATGTGCAAAAGCACAGATCCCAAGTCACTTCGGCCCAAAACCCTAGCTGTTGGAAAGAGGCCACATTTTTGTCAAAAAACGTGCAGCTTGAGCAGAAACCCTAGTCACGTGGAATTATTTGCACAAAAAATGCCCTGATAAATGACTTTGAAAATGCCCAGACTTGCAAAGAAAGGTCGCAGGTATTCAGATTGCAGAAACAAAAAACTAGAAATTAAGAAACGTCACAAGCCCTAGGCACCACAACTTGTAGGAGAAAATGTGGACATTAGCGTCAGATAAAATGTAGAAGAAAGAAAAACACAAGCTTGAAAAGAGTCATTGCAACCAAAAAACTCTGTTGGCTGTAGACAAGACAAACAAAGTAAACACGCAGAACAATGTCGCACGGGTTTTGCTTAAAAAATGACAGACACAAGTTCTACATAAGATAGTGACATGGTTTGAAGATGCGGGCTTTGCAAACAATATTGGCTCGGACCATTGTCATAGGTAGAAAGAATGCAAATTGCAACATGTAGGAAACAAACGACCCAACTCCCCATGAGAAAAACACAATTTTGAAAAACACGAATTTGCAAAAGGGTGTGTGACTTTTCTAAAGAACCCCCAAAATATTAACAATTTTTTTAAAAGTTAGTTAAAAGAACCAACACGAATTTTTGTTTTAAAAAAATTCGCAAAAAATAATCTCGCCTTAATACCATGAAATGGTAATTCTATATTGATTATGAAAACTAAGGTTACATATATAGGCAATTACACTAGATGTTTCTAAACGAAACAATCTTAAACTGAAGATTGAAATACAAACTAACTAAATAAACTAAATATTCCTAAATGACCATTAAATAATAAAATATTATGTTAATATCTATAAAACATGATATATCTATAATATCTATAGCATCATTTCAAACACATTAGGATGTGGGAGAAGAAGCATGATAGGTCGATTGTCCTATCTAAAGCCCAAGAGTGGAACTTTGGCCCTCTTGGCCCTGGTGGCAGGCAACATGGGCATCCACTCGGGGTAACCTACCTAGATGGCAATCCTCATGTTTCTCCCTTTCCTTACGCTTCCTTCTATACATGATTCCTTAAGATGTATGTTGGAAATATTGTCATTGATGTCAAAGGTGAAAAGGTGAAGTTGTCATTGATGTCAAAAGGAGATGAATGTCATAATGACATGTAAGATATAGGTGTTTCTATTTATATGATGAGTACATTGGATGGGGTGAAGGCTTTTCAAGATAACCTATAGTGATGATAACCAGGCTTCAAAATTAGTATGGTGAAAATACCTTAAACTGTTGGACAAGGCATATTTTAAGGAAGGCGCCATTCACAAGATTGTTATCATGAATCCCTAAAGAATGTTCAAAGAATGCCAACATAGATATTATGATACAAATGTTGTATACAAAGCTGGCCAACTCCCATGTTCTAGCGCCCAAGATAAAGATAGAGATGCTGGCCAACTTTACCCATAATATGCTTTAATTTTCATAATTATTGGCACCTATATGCTGGCTGACTTCTTCCTAAAGAACAGTGCTGTTACACAAGACAAAGTCAACAATCTTACATAAATAATAAAGATAATAGTCAATTTTATGTGACTAAATAAAAACATTTGAGTTGACTCAAATGCAAAGATTAGAAGCAGCAGATGGAATTAATATTATAGGCAAGCTTCATCACATATCTCCTGTGTAGGTGGTAGATCATGATTTAGCACCCAAGTCAAATGTTGACTGACTTCTGTAATTTAACAACCAAGGAGAGAGTGGCTGATTTAGAAGCACGAGCAGCACTTATAATAATAAACTGTGATTCATTGGGGAAATAATAAACAAAGCAGCCACACCACTTATTAATAAACAAAGCAGTGTTTTTAATGAAGTGCAATTTGTTATTGACAGTCTTCAAAAGGAACCAATAATGTCTTAACAGCAATATTCATGACTATTTTATATATTGCAGCAACTACAATGGACAGCGACTTAAAGAATAAAAGAGTGCTTTGTTATTCAGAACAAACAACAAATTAAATGGATTTGAAGCAACTTCCTTAACTGTGTAAACAGCAACAAGAACAGGCAGTGATTGTAAAGAACAATGTGGCAATTAATTTCAATAGTGATTTGTTTAACAAGACACGACAGTGATAAAGTGCTTTGTATTCTAAGACAAAGACAGAAAACTCTTACAATACAGCGATCATATGTATTTGCAAAAGTCAAACTAAGTCAGATTCATACAAAGACAACTCAGCAGAGACAAAATCACTACGTAACTAATCACAGACTAAAGGTGCTTTTCAAATTGAAGAGGTGCGATGTTTTGGCAAGTTTAGACTTGCCACGTAAGACACATCTGCCAAGTAATTAACAAAAGACAAAACAAAAGTGTTCCATACCTATATCAAGGTGCAAGTTTTACAAGCAAAGAGATTGGTGATTAGTTAAGTCAGCAAACCGATTCATTAAGACTGTAGACTAGTAAAATTGGAAAGTTAGAAACATAGATGATAAAGCGAACCACAAAGCTATAAAATCATGTAAAATCTATTCCTAATCATACCAACAAGATCATCAAAATGAAATGCATAAAACACAAGCTAAAATAAGCAAACCATTCCTTTGATGAAGCCTCGTTCTTTCTTTCTTCTCTAATTTGATGTTGCTCAAGTTGATAAGTGCACAAATGATAAAAGCAAATCGACAAAATAAGGGCAAGAATACTCGAAAATGTGGTTGTCAAAATTAGAAATGAGAGTCCAATTTATAGAAAATTGGGATAGATTGGATGACTAAGATTGACTTGGAACTCACGATAATCGACGGACGAGATTAAATGAGAGGACATGTCGAGTGATGATAAATTGGAAATTGCCTTTCCAAGTGGAGGACAAAATAGAAATATGAGAGTTAAGTGAAAATGAATATTAGAAATATTTATTTTCATCAAAAAATGCCATTTGGAAGGAATAAGTTAAGTGGAGGAGAAAATGGAAGGAGGAAAGAGTTAAGTGACAAAGGAAATTAGTAAGTGGGAAATAGAAGTGGAGAGAAAAGTGGAAGGTGGAAGAGTTAAAAGTGGAGACAAATTAACATGAAAAAGAGATAAGTTGAATTATAAATTAGAGTGGAATTTAATAATTAAAAATTATTAATTTTTTCATAATTAATATCTACAAAGAAATATAAGGTGACAAACAGATGAATATGCTGACCACTCATAAAGGTGTGATTCTTTGAAATATAACATGGTTTGTACTAAGTTTGATTTGTTAAAATAAAACATAAATGGTGCAGACGAGTCAATGATTCACAAGGCAACATACAGTGGTTTACTAATTGCTATCATTAAAACATGAAAGAGTGTGATCTCTTAAAGTGACTCACGATTACTTATGATGGTCATTAAGACAAGAGGAGTGATTAATTAGTCAAAAAAATGGTTTGCAAGGTGTGATTATATAAAGAAGTGTGATTTATGATAATTTAAAGAAAGAAGTAATGTGAAGAGATGTGCTTGTTTTGAAAAGTTGTGACTAAGGGAGATGTCTCTTGAAAAACTGAAAACTGAATAATTGTATTAACCAAATACAAAGAATAAATAGAGATTACAAATGCTATAAAAAGTGTTAACAAAAAAGCAGAGTCGTCTAAATAAAGACAACCAAAAATAGAACCAATTAAGACAATTCAAAAATAGAGTCTAAATGACTATTAACTAAGATTCTAAAATATTGAGCTAAAATTAGCAAGTCTACAGTACTAAACATACTCTAATACCCTCCCTTAATGGTCATTCTATCAACTACACCAAGTTGCCCACGAAACTTGACAAACTTTTTTGGACTGAGAGACTTAGTGGGTATATTTGTAGTTTGCTCCTTGGTGGGGACATATTTCAACATCACTGATCAATCTTTTACAAGCTTGCGGATGTAATGGCAACGAAGGTCAACATGCTTTGTCCGCTCAATGAAGACTGGATTTTTGGCCTACTTCAAAACTCCATGATTATCACAGAACAAAGGAGTAGGGCCTGCTTGAGGCATGTGCATATCTACAAGCATCCATTGAAGCCAAATCGCCTTACAAGCTGCCTTAACAATACCTCAATATTCAGCTTCGGTGGATGAGAGTGTTACTGCTTGCTACTTCTTGCTGGTCCATATGAGTGCACTTGTGCACAAACTAAAAACATACCTAGAAGTAGACTTTCTGTTGTCAACAGAATCTGCCCAATCTGAGTCTGTAAAACCAACGAGTCGTGGATCTGTGCTTCTGCTGCAGAGAATGCCAAAATCAAGAGCACCCTTCACATATCTCAGCTCATGCTTCACTGCAACCCAATATTCAGCTTTTGGGGCTTCCATGAAGTGAGAGATGTAGCTCATAGCATAGCTGATGTCAGGTCTAGTGGGAGTGAGATAGATGAGGTTTCTCACTAGTTGACTGAATGCTGATGCCTCCACTACCAGTGAATCTGATTTAGCTGAAAGTTTTAGCCCTTTCTCCATAGGTGTAGATGTTGGTTTGCAATCATGCATCTGAAACTTATCCAACAAACTTTTGGCATTCTTTGATTGAGAAATGAAAATGTAAGTATCTATCTGCCAAACCTCTACACCAAGACAATAATCGAGAAGTCCCAAATCTGTCATATCAAAAGTATGGTACAAATTCTGTTTGACCTGCTTGACCAAATGTGTTGTAGTACCAGTATTGATCAAATCATCAACATGGATGACAAGAATAAGAATCTCACAACTAGCATGCTTGACATACATATTAGAACCAAAAGGACTCCGCTGAAACTCTTGATCAATCAAATACTTATCAATCACGATGTACCATGCACGGGGAGCATGTTTGAGGCTATAGAGGGCTTTGACCAATTCGCAAACTTGGTGTTCTTTACCTGCAACCTGAAAACTTGGAGGTTGTGTCATGTAGACTTCTTCTTGCAAATCACCATTGAGGAAAGCAATCTCGACATCCATCTGATGGATACACCATTCAAACGATGAATGTACTCATTTTGGCCTTGGGAGCAAATATCTCCTCATAGTCGATGCCCTCCTTCTGTGAAAACCTTTTAGCTACTAACCATGCCTTGTACTTATCAAGGGTGCCATCAGCCCTATATTTTACCTTGTACACCCATTTGCAGCCAATGGGCTTCTTCCCTAGTGGAAGATCTGACAACACCCAAGTGTTGTTTTTCATGAGACTCTGATGTTCAGCTGCCATAGCTTGTTCCCACTCTGGTATGCCTATAGCCTTTGGATACGTCTGAGGCTAAAAGATACTTTGAATGTTTGCCATAAGAGCAAAGTTGATTGTAGTACGTTGCTTGCTCTTATTCTGAGCAATTATACCCTCAACAAATTCATCATGAAGCTCACTAATGGTCTTGGCCCCACCACTTAGGCCGAAGAGTAGAAGGACCAACATCCACTGCAGGAGGAACAACATCACTTGGATTCTTTGGATGTGGAGCCTGAATGTCCTGAGGAGGGGTAGGTGGTACAATGACATATGAATACCTCCCATCAGGTGAACCGAATGGAAGACGAACATCCAAATCTGTAGCCTGTGGAGGTTGATCCTCAAGGCTCAAAACTGGAGAAGGCTTAAATGGACCTCGTTCTTTATCAAACACCACATTTTGACTGAATATGAAACGATTGGTATCAACATCAATCAGCCAATACGCCTTATGTGTATCACTATACCCTATGAACATCAATTTCTGAGTCTTGAAATTCAGTTTGGTGCGCTTGGCATCTGGAATCCAAACATAAGATGTACAACCAAAAACTTTCAGATGATTGATTTGGGCTTTTGTCCAGATCAAGCTTCCTCTGAGGTCATCTTCTTAACGACCTATGTGGGAGATTGATTCAGAAGATAAACTGTTGTAAAGACTGCCTCAACCCAAAACTTCTTTGGAACATTTCTATGCTCCATCGATCGAGCCATCTCAGTGACCCTACAATTCCTACGCTCAACAACACCCTTCTGCTAGGGGTGTAAGGTTTGGTAGGCTGATGCTTAATTTCATGTGATGCACAAAAGTTGGAGAACTCAGATGAACAAAATTCTCCACCATTGTCGGACCAAAGAGTGACAATTTGACAACTTGACTCTTTCCACTTAGGCCTTGAACTTTTGAAACATGCTAAACACCTTTGATTTATGGTGAAGAAAATACACCCACATTTTCTTGCTGAAATCATCAACAAATAGCTGAAAATACCTACATCTTGTGATTGATGGAGTATTCATGGGTCCACAAATATCTGCATGAGGAGCCAATTGCAAGACCTTGGATGCCCTCCAAGTGTCACCATCTGAAAACGGAGTCCGTTGCTACTTCCCAGCCTGACAAGCTCCACAAACTCCATGATTTTGTGTCTGAATCTCAGGTTATCCAACAACTAGACTATCTCGAGCCAACTGAGAGAGATAGTGGATATTCAAATGCCCATACTGCTGATGCCAAAGATTGTTGATGGAAGTACTTCTTGCTGCCATGGCCTGCTCCTGAGAATCACGTGTGTCAATGAGTCTATAAAGACCATGATCCTCAAGACCAGCTGCAACTATAGTGTGAGACTCTCTGTCAACAATATTGCACTTGTGTGAACTGGAGTTGACATCCAGCTATGGAGAATGAAGCATAATCTGATTGATTGACAGTAGATTGAGCTTCATACCTAGGACAAAGAATACATTGAGAAAGATCAAATCCCTCCTACAAAGTGAAATCTAAATGTTGCCTTTGCTGACAAATGTATACTCGCCTCCTCCAAAGACCATTGAATCAGAGAAAATTGTGAACTCAGTGAATCAATCCAGACGATGTGTGAAATGTCGAGAGGCACCAGAGTCAATGTACCAGGCAGATGATGTCTCATGATCTAATGGGCATGTGGCCATGAACGCATAGGAGGTAGATTCCTTTTGATCAGAATGCGTAGCTACTTCGGCCTTTTGCTGAGACCCTCCCTGTGAAGATTGTGCGGTTGCCAACCTCTTCTTTGATACCATGAAAAATTGAAAATTGGATAATTGTATTAACCAAATACAAAGAATAAATAGAGTTTACAAACGCAATAAAAAGCGTTAACAAAAGTTGCCGGTTCGGATGCGGGTTTGAGATTCGTCCAAATTTTTTTTGGGCTGGGTTCGATTCGTTTTGGGTTCGTCCGTACAAGAATTTTATTTAAAAAAAAGGAAATATATATATATATATATATATATGTAAACATATGCAGCAGCAAATAAGTTCATACATTACTATGCCAAGGCCCAATAATAAAGCAACGTAGCAAAATAGACCACCACATATATTGTCGTTTTAGTTCAAATGACATAACAAAATGACAAAATACACCACCATATCGATGTTTCGGTTCAAAAACAATAATGCTAGAATTAATAATCCCTTTCAGTCATCAGTGATCAAAATATCATCAAACAAATCATCATCAATATGCTGTTGCATTCATTGTTCACAGTCCACCCAAAGGCAAAAAATGTAGCATTCAGTTTCACAGTCCACCCATAGTTCGAAGCCTAAAAATGTAGCATTCACGAGTCATAGTCCACCTGAAGGCAAAAATGTAGCATTCCGTTCACCCACAGTCCGCTCCAGTGAGGAAAGATGTCTTCCCAGTAAAAAACGCAGCTGCATACAAAAACGCGAATGCATACAAAAACGCTTCACCAAAAGTCTAAAACGTTGCATACCAAAAAAAATGCGACGCTTTAGGGTGTAAGGCAAAACAAATAAATTAAAAACCAATAAAAAAAAGCGTTGAAAGTCAAACTAATTGGAAAATCCCTCAAATTTGACCTAAATTCGTCAAAAAGCGTTGAAATTCGTTTCGGGTCCGCCTGCTGTTTTGCAAATTCGTTTTAAACGCCTACAAATTCGTCCAGGGTCCGTAATGATGAATTTGGAACGAATTACACAGTCAAATATCGAATTTGAGACGAATTCGCATCGAACCCGAATTTGAGACGAATTCGCATTGAATTTCGAATTTCGGGTTTTCTGGACGAATCCGGTAACGTAGCAAAAAAGCAGAGTCGTCTAAATAAAGACGATGGCTAAAAATAGAATTGATTAAGACAATTAAAAAATAGAGCCTAAATGACCATTAATTAAGATTGATTAGATGTAAGGAATGTGTTGTGTGCAATGAGAAATATTTGAGTTTAGAGAAGATATAAAGGAAGAGAAGGGGCAAAAATATAAAGATTGTTTCAGATTCTTATTGAAGAACATATGTGATGTGTAAGAGCAGATTTGAAGGAAGACAATGAGATATCACTCAATCAGAGAAAGGTGTGAACTCTGTGAACCAATCCATACAATGTGTGAAATGTCGAGAGGCACTAGAGTCAATGTACTGGGCAGATGATGTCTCATGATCTAATGGGCATGTGGCCATGAACGCATAGGAGGCAGATTCCTTCTGATTAGAATGCATAGCAGCTTGGGCCTTTCGCTAAGACCCTCCCTGTGAAGATTGTGCAGTTGCCAACCTCTCCGCTCTGATACCATGAAAAATTGAAAATTGGATAATTGTATTAACCAAATACAAAGAATAAATAGAGTTTACAAATGCAATAAAAAGTGTCAACAAAATAGAGCCATCTAAATAAAGACGATGGCTAAAAATAGAACCGATTAAGACAATTCAAAAATAGAGCCTAAATGACCATTAATTAAGATTGATTAGATGTAAGGAGTGTGTTGTGTGCAATGAGAAATATTTGAGTTTAGAGAAGATATAAAAGAAGAGAAGGGGTAAAAATATAAAGATTGTTTCAGATTCTTATTGAAGAAGATATGCAGCATGTGTATAAACTATAAAGGGTATATGCAGATATATATGAAGAACATATGTGATGTGTAAGAGCAGATTTGAAGGAAGACAATGATATATATATATATATATATATATATGAACATATGTGATGTGTAAGAGCAGATTTGAAGGAAAACAATGATATATCTATGATCATCTTGTAAAAGAAGGTTATGCATAATTGTAATCAGACTTGTGAGAAGAGTTGAAGGAAGACTACATCATATTAAAGCGATCTTTGAGATAGCAATTTAAGTCATCCATCATTTTTTGAAGAAGCAACACATTGAAGGTGGAAAAGTAATTTGGAAGATGTGCTTCCTAAAGGAGAGATTGGTGTCTCTCACTAAGTTGGTGTTTAGCAGTGGGAGTTGGTGCCTACAAATTTAGAAGTGGGAGTTGGTGCTTCAAGTGGGTTGGCGCTCACCAACTTAGGGGTTGATACCTCTAGTACGTTGGTGCCTACAAATTCGGAAGTGGGAGTTGGTGCTTCTAGTGGGTTGGTGCTCACCAACTTAGGGGTTGATACCTCTAGGTTGGTGCCTACAAAGTTGTAAAAGAAGAATTATATAAAAGCATCGATTTGCCATGGTTTTCTTCCATTAGGGTTTCCACATAAAACATTGTGTTATTGTGTTCTTATGTGCATGATGTGGAAAGTTAGTGAATAATGCTACTGTGAGTAATAAAGTTTAAATTGGCAAAATTTGTTGTTATACTGATACAATTTTGTATTGATTATTGTCAAGAAGAGGTACATTGTTTTTTGTAGTGAGAAAACAGCTTTTATCAGCAATTTCAAATTGTCAAAAATAATTTAAACCATATTTTTATGGGATCACTGAGTACTTATATTAATAAATTTTCATTTAGGAGATAGTCGATTCCAGTTTGCAAGTAAAAAATGCATGTTAAAAGGGTCTATGTTTTTTTTATGTGCATACTCCCTATTACAGAAATCATTTCATATTTTGTTTTGAAAAGTAATCAAAACTTATCGTTGAAATATTATCGAAATCTCTTTCTGTGATATGATCTTGGTAATGCTTCTTGTGAATGCTTGCATTTATTTTACATTATATAAGGGCCTTTTGATCTTAAATCTTTAAAGGGAGAGGTATGTTGATTTTCCAAGCAAGAAAACTACATGTTGAAACAAATATTAGGAGCATTTTAGAAGAGAACTGATCTCGACATCCAAGCTAATTGGGTGAGATTATTTTGAAATGTTTCAGAGATTGTCCATTTTTTGTTAGGTGAATGCTTCTACTTCTGCTTCTGCTATTTGCAAATATACAGTTAGAACTTTAGAAGTGTAAATGGCTTTATAAAGAACAAATTTTCCTCACTTTCTTGCATTTAGAAGTCATCTTTTTATTCCTTATATATTTTTCATCTGTGTGTTTATAACTAAGATTCTTTTACCTTCATCATCTCCACTTTCAAAGCCAAACCAGACAAGATCCTTTGATTTGTGATGCCAAAGTCAGAATGCCAAATAAACTGGATACATACCCATTTGATGCTAGCCATATGCTTATGCCCTTGTTATCTGTTTGATGCCCCAGCTTTAATCAAGTAATTGTTGAGTCAGATTTAAAGGTGAAGGTAGAGTTCATAATCAGAGTAGAAGGTGAAGGTTGAGCATCAATCACTAGATTTGAGCATCAAGCATTGAATAATCTTACTACTCTCACTCCTCATGCTGAAGACAGGTCATTCATGTTGATGTCCTGACTCTAGAGTTGGGATTGAGGCTGCGGGGTGAGAATTAGTGAACCGCCCATTGAGAGAATTACCTTGAGATTCTATTGTATAGAATTGGATTCTATTCCAAAACTAACTTAAGAAACAATCTAATCGTTGAGAGAATTACCTTGAGCTTATATTGTATAGAACTGGATTCTATTCCTGAGGACCAAAACAACTTAAAGAAAATTATATTAACTTGTATGACATGTCAATTTGGCATTAAGATGCTTATATATCAGAATCTTGTCAAGAGGACTCCAAATAAGCTAATTTCTTCAAACGGTATGCAGGGAAGTTTTCAATCATCACGTTTGAGGAGTTTATTTCTATTGCATTGGATGCCCCCCGTGTTGTTGGAATCTATCCCGAAATAAAAAATCCAGTGCACATCAATGAACATGTGAGTAAATATGTCTTTCTTGATACTATTATTTTCAATCTATAAGATTTGTGTCTAGCATTTTCCATTCAAGTAATTGGCTGTACATGGACGGTATGTTAATTGGTTATGCCTAGTTATCTGGAAAAACAAGGAATTGCTTGGACCCGGTTTGAATTTCCAGTACTAAATAGGATTAGAAAAGTTCTTTGATTGGTAGTGTACATCAAGTTTAATTACGGAGTAAGGTTTGTTATAAGCTTGTAATCGTTTCTGGTTCATAATTAGCTAAACTGTAGATATAAGATATTGTGTAATTTCACATGCTCTGTTATTGAATAAATCATGTAAAAAGACATTCAAAATAGAAAACTAATGATGTTGTCTGTTCTTCTTCTTGGTTGTATAGATGAGTATATTACCATATACAACCACATAGGATATAAAAATGAAGATGTATATTATGGAAGATCTAATCCTTTTTGGAAAAGAATAGAGTAAGATACAGTCATCGCTGTTTTACATTGGAAAAATCTTTCTTTTTCTTTTGACAATAGTCCACATTTCTTTGACACTCTCATCATCCGGGGTCCCTAAGGAAGGCTGAGACCTGTTTATTACCACCAAATCTTTTGATGCTGAAGCATTAATGCTCCCATCCCAGGAGGCTGCGATCCAATTACTTTCTCTGCTTGAAACTCTTTTTGTGCTTTTTGCCTGGCCTGAGGGTTTTTTTTTGTGCTGGCTCCTGTGAATTACTGATAAGCATATGCTGAGAGGGTTCAAGGCCTCAGATTCCCCCACAAAGCCTGGCGATCCAATTTGCTTTTGCAGCTAGGAAATTCTGTGACAGTGTGACTTCTTTACTAACACCCGTGGCAGGAAAGTGCAGTCCCTCATAATTCAAACGCTGAAATCAGCTGTGATCAACAACATATTAAACAATGGCTACCAACAGATTTTTGTAGTTGGCTAAATCAAGAAAAATTTGAGCAAATTTCATGTGAATGAAAATTGGAAGAGTATGTCTGTTGCTGAGAAGTTACCCAATGAATTGTCAATTCAAAGTACGAGTCAAACCAAAATTGAAGTAGGAGATTTAGGAAGGCGAACCCACACCAGAATAACAGAAAGGAGTCTGTAGTGGGATTGAAATTAGGGTGTCACAGTTTAAGCATGAGCAGAGATAATTACAGAGAATAGTGTTCAGATCCTGCACAGTGTCAGAAAACAACAATAACAAAACCTTGAGTGCATGGGTAAATATAGAGATTGCTTTTCAAAAAGGGCTACCAAGTATCCATCATCCATTTGTGCAGCTCTGGAAGGATTGGCTAGAAATGGTTGAATCGATCAATTAATCCATAGCAGCAAAAAAATTCTTTATTTTCAATCACTTCATTTTCGACCTCTTCAACTAAATCTGGAGCAAGGTGTTTGTTGCTGTGCTTTGGAGATTTTAACTATGCCATTGGCATTAGAAAAGCCCATGTCATAATCGGAGGTCCCAAATTTAATATCTCAATCCTATAAAAGGGAAGTAGTGGCGCCACTGTTCCATATCCTAGTGGCGTCCTTATAGGGATGTCTTGATTTCTGCAGGGGGCATGAATCCACCTTGACCTGATTGCCATCTCATGTGTGGAGCCTAAATTACTGCTGAACAACTCGTGAGCTGTAGCCATGGCGTCCATTTTCCCCATTGTAGCGGTTAACCCAGAGGAGTGCCCTACCTTCTGCGTGGAGCAGTGGGAGTTAGAGCAAGCTGAGTCCTCCCTGATTCCATTGCTGACTGTAGGTATCCCCTTTCCCCACTACATTGCAGCCGGACTTGCAAATGAGTTCATCCAAAGGGCTAGTTTTGGGCTTAGTTACCGATTCGGGATGCGGGTGCGGATGCGGATGCGGGATGCGGGTGTGTGAAATTTTTTTTTGGGGGGATGCAGGTGTGTTTTGATGCGTTTATATATATATATTTTAAAAAATATATAAATAGTATAATATATTATATATGCAGAGAAATGCAAGAAACATACAAAAATAAATCAGTATGATACTTCACCATTGATCAAGATTCAAGATATTTCATATTTGATACTTGATAGTTCAACACTTCAACTTAAAGTTAAAACTTCAAAGACGTGACAACAAATTGAAATAAGTTCAATATTAAT
>MU227207.1:2541419-2556975 GCA_018584345.1 Thuja plicata
CATTTGGCATTGATCAATGATGAAGTATCATACTATCAAATGATTTATTTTTGTATATTTCTTTAATTTTTTTGTACATATATAAATTTATAATATATATATATATGTGTGTGTGTGTGTGTGTGTGTGTGTGTATGTAATATATATGTATATATGTACACACACACACACACACACACACACACCCAAACGCATCCAAAACCCCCAAAAGAAAATTTCTCGTATCCGCGTACCGGGTTCTCGTACCTGCATCCTCACTTGGATCTGAACCGGTAACTTAGGATGTGGGGAATCGATGAGGGCCCACCTCCGCATGTGTATAAAGCTCGTGAATTGCATTCAAACGGGCCAAAACAGAGGAGAAGAGGGGTTCACCAATGTACTGCTTGTGAGTGAACAACCACTGATGAAAAGTTGTGGAGCATCAACCACAAGATCATTTACCATAGAGATCAGAATAGACTTCGAAATTGTGTCATCCAGCAAATCCTCTTTGCAAATGAAGCCATCCACCAACAAATATCCACAAAAAATGTTATACTCCAGTTTAGCACAAAGATCAGATCAAGAGAATAGAGCCGGGTGCACATAACTGCCCACCAAGAATTTGGTCATTTCCACATACCAAGTAAGGTCCATAACAATTGAGGCAAACGGAGAAGCAACAGTGGTTGGGAGGGTCGAAGGGTTGCAGAGAAGCCAATTTGGCCCAAGCAAAGTGATTAAAGCATCCTCCACAGGTTGACAAGGGATAGTGAAGGCCACATGAAGGCATTCTTGAGCCTGAAACAAATGTCCCTATTGCAGCCCTGCACCTCAAAGAACTTAGTAGAAAGCATAATCTTGAAAGCCATGATGGATACAATGAAAAAATGAGCACCAAGGTTGCCAAATATAATAGAGGGAAAGGGAGCAGAGAGTAATATCCATCCCATCCACATACAGGAGTTCCAGTTTAGCAGACTCCAAAATCATATGATAGTGAAGAACGAGAATGATGAGTGAGAACAGTGGGAGCAAGATGAAGACACCTGTGGCATACATAGTATGCAGAAGAATCATTATGTTATACAAATGTGCAGGGAGAGGTCCCTCAATATCAGTGGCAGCAGCAAGGCAATGAAACCTAGGAGTTGGGCTATGTAAGCCAGGCACGAAGTACATGTGACAACCCAAAAAAGGATGTCCCATGAGGCAGGAATGATTGTAACCTTGAAAGAAGATACTAGCATCTGTACTGATATTACCAGGGATATGAGGAGCCATCGTATGCCATGGATCTGCAAAAACATTTGCTTCCCTATAACAATGAGAAAGCTCATATTGACCCAGGAGCTTTATTAAAACTAAAGCCCGATTTAACAAATAGTGGAGTTGCCAAGACAGAGTAGATGCCTGAAATAAAGCCCTTATTACCACCATTGAACCCTTTTAAATACATAAATTAGTCATATTACACTAGATTGCGAGAGATAGACTCAAGATAAGGGCTGAGAATTTCATTTGTTGAAATTCTGTTTAGATATTTTTAAGTTATAAATTTAAATATTTATATTTATGTATCATTTATTTCCTGTGCCTATGCTGTCCCCAAAATCTGATTTTTTTGGTCACTAGTCCTTTCATACTTTTGTCCTTGAAATTTGGAGAAACATTGTATTTAAACTTCTTTAATGACCTTTTTGTAATATCCCCAAATATGGATAATAGAAAAATAACAATATTTCCAAAGCTAGGACATGAAGAAATTTGAAACTTTATTTGCATATAAGAGATTCTACAATATTCTCAGATTATTGATCTGACTTTTCTGCTAATAGAAGTAAATTTCTGAATATTACTGAATTAGGAAAAGTACATAGAATCCCTCTAATTCTGCCCAGAAATTTTCCAAATGGATTACAATGATTTCCTCTTATTTTCCTGAGATATAGATGATTAAAATATGCAAATTTAGATACAAATACCTCAGAATTCATCTTTAAAACCTATTTGTTCTTAGAAAAGACTTCAAATACTTGTTGACCTTGTCAAAATCCCAATAAAGCAGCACTAGGTCTGATAAACTTGTCCTTTCTGTTGCTGTCCTCAATGATGCTCATAATAATGAAAGCACATTGCTGAAGGCTCTCAAAACCTTTTACCTTTGTTAAAGCAATTACAGAACCTTTTACTTTTTAGTGATATTTATTGGCAAGTGTGTTTATCATTCTTTTGTAGAAGGTAAATTTTAAGGTAAATTTTGTTGTATAAGACACCCTTTTTTCTTATTTACCTTCTATGTTGTTCAACAAGGCGTAGGATCCTATCCTCGTCCAGATTTGAACCTTTCACTTCCATCATGGACCACACAACCACCAAGCCAACTCTAGCTGTGCCAATGAATGCAGAGGGAAGCTTAATTTACGTTACAATTCCACAGAGAATCCTATTCAACCCTGTAAAGTTTGATTTAACTATATTCATGTACCCTAGGAGAAGTTCTAAAAGCCTTCACAACCCTGGTGGCATTTTTGAACCAAAACCAAGCAAAAGGCTGATAAACCCCTTGACGTCAGAGCTTACAATAGGAAAAACAAGGGAATTTCCCAAACCCACAATGAAGAGGTTAGTACGGCAATTCTACCAACCCTTGTCATCCTATTCTTGTTGAAGATGAAGAACAAGACATTTACCATTCTTTGAAGCTCAATGTCAATGTTTGGTGATTTTTGCTGAGTCTTGTAACCTAAAGGCTAATGTAAATCCACTTCAATCAAGTGGTCAACCCTTCAAATGGTACATAGGTCCCTCCTTCCTTCTCAAGCCCCGTTCTCTGCCTTACTGCTATGAAAAACCATCCAATTTCACCCACCACAGTTTTCCTCACGGCCTCTAATATCAAAAGTTCATTCAATTTCACTTTGCCTTGTCTAAGCCTTATTTTGGCTTCTGCTCCTTAGTTTTCTTCTCCCATTTCTCCAGAATCCATATCCAATTTCAATCCCCAGAAGCTATCTCATCCTCTTCCTCATCCATCTAGTCTAGCTTTATTATTTGCTCTCTTGGCTCTGAAATTCTGAATCCAGAATCCTACAGAAAGACTGATCATTATTTTTTGGCTGTACTCTGAAATTTATGAAGCTATTTAGCATTGTAGTAAGCATTTGAAGGATGCTCACAGTTATAGTCTGTTCATGGAAATCAGTATTCTACGACTTATCTTTCTGGTGGGAAAGTAGGAGTGGATTTGATTCAATAAACAAATAGTGACAAACGTAATGCTATTATTGAAAATTATGAAATACAGTCCAGACATGAATACCTTGGTCCTTTCAGAGAATGCAGAGATTTTGATCGTTGAAATTATTTAAGAGCCAAATGACAGTCAAAGGCTCAGAAATGTCCTCCACGAATGAGGAAAGTCTCTCTCACTTTCCATGTGGATATCACTGTATTGAGAAGAAATAATTATTTTCTGAAACTTATCAATGACAATTCTAATGTATATATTTCTGGTGTTTATAGTTTCCCGTCCCTTCACGCATGTAGTCAACTTTACAACTACATTTGTTTTGACTGTATCGGCTGATTGTCATCTCAAGTTCTATGTTCTTTTGTATTCTTCAGCTGTTTATCTGGAATGTTCACTTACATTTCAGTATACTTTCAGAGGATGATCTGATTTACAATCCCAGCCTCTTTTTTATAAAGTAAAATAATTCCACCACAAATAAAGTATATTTGAACTGCAAGATAGTCTGACATATGTTTTAAGATTATACAACTGTCTAACTAGGGGGGTTTCTCACTTCTTTCAACTGGTCATACTGACATGCCAAGTCCATGTTTTGTCAAGTTCGCTCAAGTGAAACTCAATTGAACATTGCTACTTTGTAGATGCAGGATGTTGATATCCTCTCAGTTCTGTTGAAACTGTATTCCACTTTAAATTAATGTTCAAGTATTGAGACAAGAGGGAAAAGTTTGACTTTTGCTTATCACAGTTGATAATGACAATGCACCTATGATGTGTGATTCATAATTTTCCATGTGTATAAATCACTTGTGAACTTGCACTTCCGAGTCAATGCATTTGAGATTTATAGTTATCATAAAACCTCCCAATGGACCATTGATATGTTAATTCTAATATACACCTTGACTTAACGAAGCTGTTTGCTAGGACAGTAAGTGGATTTCACATGATTATGATGACTTTTTTTTATGGTAAATGCCAAAGGATTAACTTCTAACTTCTTTGAATGAGTTGACTTACATGATGCAATACTGCAAGGTTATCATAAGCAATCATAAGAAACACATAGCTTAAACTATACATAACCTGAAATATATATCTTTAAGCAGGAAAGTCAGAACTAAGTTGTGCGATTTCTGCAATGAAAAACTCCTTTTATGGCTGGCCCAAAATCATTGGATTTTTCTTGGGTCGTCACCTTTTTCTGGTAAACTACGAAGTTAGATTTGAGTCAAGAACTTGACAATGTGGCTGATAAGCGGGGTCCAGTCTTCTGTGTACAAACATATCTACAATTTGAAACATTAGTGGAATTATTGCTGATCAGTGAGTTTGTTTCAACTGCAGCATAGTGCTTAGTGGGGGTGTTGGATGTGGGATATTCAATTCTTACAACTATCCATTGATCCTCGCAAATTCTATACACAATTTTCTCGAAAAACTTTTTCTTCAAGTATCCATTGCTTCTGATGTTAGTGAAATGCGGCTTCTTTTGGAATAGAATGCATGGAACTTGCATATTGCCAGTTAGTGGGTATACCAGCAATGTCCACATGCAATGGTCAATGCTGCTCTCTTGAAATGGACTTTGGGCTTAGCTTCCTCTAACAGTTGCTTGAGTCCAGATATAAGCATCATTAAAACTGGATAGATTGACAGGAGCTATGTTGTATTCTAGAGAAACACAATAAAAGTAGCATGGTCAATATGCTCTTGCTCACATAGTTGATCTTAGATTGCATTTTTTCTTCACCTTGAAATTGGATATAGTTAGATATTAGTTGAACTACTATTTAAGAACATTGAATTAGACATTTGAAATGTGATTGTAGGTAAAATGGCCTGGTGGAAAACGATTTGAAGATAAGTTTGTGGAGACATTGTTGAAATATGGATACAAAGGGGAGTACATGTCAACTCATTGGTTAAAGCAACCTGTTTTTATCCAGTCCTTTGCTCCAACTTCTCTTATTTATGCCTCAAATCTTACAGCTTCTCCAAAGATATTTTTGATTGATGATGTCACAGTTCCAACACAGGACACTAACCAGGTATTCATCATTTATCCCTTGTTTTTCAAATTTTCTGGTTGAAAAGATTTAGTATAAGATGTACATAAACAAATTAACAAGAGTCTGTTCACTGAGGTGGAAATTTTGTTTAAGAACATGAATAGTTGATTTTGACAATTTTTCTTTCTTCCAACATAGAAAGTAAAGCCTATGTATACCTCCATTGCAGATACATAATATATACAACAAGCTATAGACTTCCTTTATCTATATCACCTGTTAGTACTGCAAGGCGCGTTTACTTGAGCTAGCTTTGTTTTAGAAGCAGTTTCGATTGTGTCCTTCACAAATTATTGAAAAGTAGAATGTAACTTAATGCTCTGCCTAATGTGAAATAGCATTTGAATAGGGATTGCATTACAAACCAAAGTGTTTTGGAGGTGCAAATGTATACTGCATTGAAAGTAAGGAATTTACTTGTGAAGTTATATTAGCAGTTAATAGTAAATACCTTTCATTTACTTTCATAATACCTTAAGCCTAAATAGTACAGTATATTTTCCTAGGAGTTTGGAAAATAACAAGCAGGGAAGTCATAGGTTTCCATGGAGAAAAAGTGGACACTCGATATTGGCATTGGAAGTTCCTCCTCAATTTGAATGAGATTATTCTTGGCTTAAAAAATTTCGAAGAGAGAAATTTAGAAAGCATAACACACATTCTCAAATAATTAGATTGGAAGATTTTTTTTGACTAAAACTTTTGTTTTCTCATTAACCTGATTCCACAAAATGTTAGAACGATCTGGATATGAGTATGAGGTGTTAGATTAGAAGGTTTCTACCATATTTTGTAAGCATTCTCTAAATACTTGTACTAGAAAAAGAATCATCATACATCATATTTTTAAAATATCCAATCTATTTAATACAGGAACTGATTGCAGAAAAAACTAAAGATGAAATTATACTTATGCCCTCAAATGACTGAAGTAGGTCAATGAAACTCAATAGAACAAGCTTAATTGGTAACATGCGAGAGCCAAAAAGGAAACCCATCCTTTATAGCTATAAAAGGACTACAAGGTCCAAACTAAGCGTGCAAAATTGGTTCTAAGCAATTAGGGTGGGCAAACTCAAAATAAGTCAATCCTAAATATTTGTGTATGTAATGTTACATATTCCAAACATTGCATCTAACCACAAGAAAGAAAGGCTTATTGCTAGAGAACTAGATATGATTGACAGAGACTAGGAAAGTGGATGAGGGATGATCTTAATCTATATCAGATGGAAAACTGCTATCCTGATCAACCTTCATAAAAGAACCAATAAAAGATCTGACAATGTGCATGAAAATGGACTTCTAGTTGGACCTATATGAGTGACCCCAGGGGACAGTAATGTCCCCTTCCTATTCCTTCCAAATTCATATGTTTAAGACTTTAAGTTGCCATGCAGCATAGGATTAGCAGTAGATAGGTCTGTAGTCCTTTTTGGTATCTTTCTATTGGAATAAGCTGGCTGAGGCTGTCAGTAGGTTATGTGGCTGAGTTTTCCAGTTACGAAAGTTGTATCTGCGATTATAGAAAGGTTAACTCCTCCTTTTTGGCTGGTCAACAGTGTTCAGCTCGGAAGATGTCGACCCCTGCAGTTTCTAGCCAGTTACCTGCCCGAGATAGAGGACCACACGTCAGTTTTCTGAGTTAACTGCCACCATTTGAGGAATCACTGCCTAGGATGGTGGATTGCAAGTTGAAAAGAGTATAATTAGCTCTGGGAGAAAATGAAAAGCGTACTCTTAAAGATTTAAAAAGCCAAAACTCAGTTTCTGATGCTGCTACAGAAGCTTTAGCACGGGTCAAAAACCTAAGGCAATCTATTGTTCTCATTTCGCAGGAAGGTGATAGGAAAATGCAATTTGCATGCTGTAGAGTGTAGACTGTTCAGGCTTCAAAGAAATCCATTTGTATTCTGAGTACACTCAGTGAGTTGTATTAGACCAGTAATGTCAATTTCCATTGATTGTATGTGTTTGCAATAAAAAATAAATAACAAAATGTCTATTGATAAGTAGGAGATATTTTCCACGGCAAGTCAAATTGTGAAATTGCTATCAAGATTCAACTGTGTAGTTTTCGAGTCAAACTCATTGATCCATGTTTAAAGAGTAGTGGTTCACAAGAACCCATCTCTCATGAGAATGAATGGAACACTTAGCACTCGTTGCATCTAGGTGATGCTCATAGAGGTGAAGCATTAGCCCTTTCGGGTGATCATCCATCCCAATACTACTCGAACTCAAGAGCTTTTTCTCCAAGGTTAAGCCCACTTAGCTCACTACCCCATATGCAAAACCTTCAGCAAGTGTTGTGCCTTATGAACCATTCATTATAGAGCCCATTTAGCTCATCAATTGTGATATGCTATAAATCACAGATAGCATGTAATGTCCCTTTTCTAATTTTCCCTAGAATTCTGCCCTAAAATCACAATTACACAAGATTATGGTTAGTTTTTACCATGTATAGGGTTCTCTTTAATTGTGTAATCCATAATTTGAAGTCCTGGAATATTGTTAGTATTCATTTATAGTAATAATATCATAGTTAGATTTCTTTTAATTGGAAATAAACATATATGAGAAATGTAAATTGGATCAAAAGGTTGCTAGAATTAACTTCGATGTGGTTCAACCGTAGAGATGATAAGGTAAGAGGGTTCAATGAGGTGTCCCAGAAACCTCTTATTCTAGGCACAAGAACGGATTCATTGTTCCCCCTTGGTCTCATATGGCCCTTTCCATGCATACAAGGTGGGCTACCTAGTTTGGGGTCCTATCACCATTCCCCTCCATCCAGCCACCCTTAACTTATCTCCCCTGATTGAAGGTCCACTTCCCATGATAGGGATTGTGAGGGTTCTTCACAACAGGGTGTCACCGCATGGAGTTGTGTACTTAGAAAGTGACCTCATTGCCGTTTCCCCCAATTAAGAATCCTCACTTCCCTACAATGACAAATTATGATATTCAGAAATAAAACTATATATAGTATTCAATCAATTCAATATCCCCAAATATTAAATAAATCATATGTAAAGAATCAACCATGCATCCATTGTACTAAAATTATAAACAATGACATATTTAGCCTTGAAGCATATCGCTCTATGTAATATGAGCAGATATTGTAGATTAAACTGTATGCCTAAGTTTCAGTATTGAACAGACACGAGTAACTCATAGTGCTGTATATACATAGGGTGTTGCATCATACCAGACAGCTGAATATATTTATATTTAGATGTATTAATATAGATCGCTGGTTATAAGGATGTACTGAATTAGTCTTCTGCTTATCCACACTTTCTATCTTCCTTATTTTCTGATTCGATTGACTAAGTTTGAACTAGCTTTTATATATTTTAAATCAAAGAGGTGGAAGCCTTTGAACTTGATGAGTCACACCCTCCCTTCCACCGTTTCCTTTCATTTTAGCACCTTTCATTGTTGAGATCTGTTAGTCTCCTTACCCATGTGCCTCTTCATAATATAACATTAATTGTGGGTTAAGGGCACTTGACAATTATAATAGTCATTATTCATACCAATGACTTTGATTCATTCTAATCATGGTTTTAGTCATTATTGTGCCATCTTATAGGTCATTGATTAGTTTGTCACTGATATCCTTATTAACTTAATCGTGTATACTTATCGATCAGACTATCTATCTATTTAAGAGCTAAACTAAGCGATCAACGGTGTAAACGACTCAAATAGACATGGACGACCATTGTTTTCATCCGTATCGTTAGATTTTGGTTCCTTTTCATTGGTTGATTTGATTGTGTTGTACTTATTCGCCCTCCCCATAAATTTGGTCAACATAGCTTTCCTTGGATTCGCCATGGAAATGTCACAGGCACACCCATCACTGGAGTTTTGTCCATGCCGTCTTCAATCACCATTCATCACATTTCATCAAAGTCGCTAAAGGAAATGTATAGAACCACAAGTTTGCCAGAGTAGCAGGAATTTCGCCCTAAAACCCACCAGAAAACAAGCTAAGAAAAGTGAGTCTCTTGAGTTTTCCAAGGTCGAAAGGGATGAAATGAAAGTTTTTAATAACGTCCACAAGGCCATACAACCTATGGGACCCACAGGTAGCTAGCAACACAATGAACAAGCAAAAACCAAACACAACAAGCCTCACCAACTAGATCTCTTTTTCTTTCTGCAACTTGGATCTTCTGCTGTGTAATTTGGTTAGGAAATCTGCTACCCTTGTGATCTTTTCTTCTTCAAACAAATTTCTCAAGGTGTTCACTTTTAAGGTATCAATGTAATTCTCCCGAATATCTTTGTAGGCTGAGCACTCTATGATGTAATGTCATTCGGTCTCCACTACCCCTTGAGTGCAATAACATCTTCTATCTGCCCACTCTTCTTTGGGTATCGCCCATCTTCTGGTTTCACACCTAAGTTGGTGTGAACTAGTTCTTATTTGGGCAATTAACATTTTTTCTTTCCCTTTTATTCCCATTCCTATGTAATTCTTTTGAGTGTGGTCATGTGTGGGGTTAAAATGTTTGATGTAGTACTCCTTCCTCCCAAGTTGCCCCGTCCACATACTTTCCTTGAATTTGCCTTGAACGTACTTTTTTATTTCCTCGTTGATGCTTGGGCACTCACTTATTTTAATACCCCACATATCCATCCATTTGTTGTTTTGTTTCATCCATGTGCTCTTTTGTCTGTATAATTTCTCTTGTGCTGCTATTTTTGGCCAGCGGTGTTCTCCATGTTTTCTAATCTCCTTAAGTAGCTTAACAATTTGCACATAGCTGCCGCCTCAATAGGAAAAGCCCCTGCCTCCGCCAAGACAATCTCATTCGGTATAGATGATTTAATTTTAAGGCTACTTGTGATTGAATGTTTTTGCAATCTTTCTATCTGTCTCCATTTACTTGGTGAAGTGTTATTGCCCCATACCTCACAGCCATATAGCACAACTGGCACAACTAGAAGCCCAAAAAGGGTTTTCCTAGTTTTCCAATCCCATAACTCGCCACTTCTAGATCTATTCTGCAATGAGTATAGTGCTTTCCATCCCCCTTGTATCCTTTTTGCTTTGCAAGTTTCCCAACTAAGTTTATTGTGGAAATCAAAACCCAAGTATTTATATTCATTGACTACTTGCAAAGGGCTGCCTTCAAAGATGTATTCTCTATGAACCTGCTTTCTCTTCAAGGTAAAGATCATGATCTTGGTTTTGTTGGTGTTCACTTGCATTCCAACCTCGTGACAAAAGAGCTCTAGAGCTTTCAAGTGTTCCTTCAAATCTTGTGTTGTTTTTGCCATTAGAATGAGATCATCCGTGTATAGAAGCAGCTTTATTACATAGCTGGTCAAATGAACCCCACCACCACCAATTCCTTGAAATTCCTTGACAGGAATTGTGGCTGAGATCCAAATGTTGTAGACATTGAAGCTTGAACAACGATGGGTGAATCTCGCCTCCCAATTTATAATCTTGAGATTGAGTAGAGTAACATGGCCATCTGAATGACTGTCGCAACCAACACCTTTCCACTTGCAGCAGTTAAAACTTTGGCGTGATTGCAAATTGGTGGAGTTATCAACAAGAGCAGCCTTGAAACGCAACAGACATGTTCTTTCTTTTTGGGGGCATTTAATTCGTAGTCAGTTGCAGAGAATCCAAAACCCTCAAAATTTCAGCAAAATTACTGCCAGTAGTAGTAGGGTAAAGAAGAGAAAGCTTCAACATCTTATCAAGACCAATTACAAAAACGACCCTTGCAGTTCAGGGTATGCCGTCAGAATCCTTCTCAGCAGGGTCCAGCATGTCGTATTTCAAGGCAACTTCTCTGTCTCAAACCCACAACTTGTGGGTTTCCACATTGTTATAGCCTAGGGATAAAGCCCTTACTCCTCGCGTCTTGAATTCTGGCATGAATTTGGCTAGGGAGCCGAGCTTTGTTGTGGACATGGGGGTGAAATCCGCTGGGTGGGAAAATAAAATAATTATATATTTAATTTTTTTTATTGTTTAATTGTATTTATAAGCAATATTGTATTATTTTCATCTTTATTATACAAATTTTAACTATAAATTATTAAATATCAATATTATATAAAAGTTGTTTAAATTAATATTAAAAAATTAAATAATTTGTTTGAAAGTTAGATAATGAATATATACAAATATTACATATTTCTTATAAAGAGACATAATAAGACAAATAAATTTCCTTGTATTTTTCTCTCCGTTTTTATCTCTATATTTTCATTGTCCTTCAATCTCTCTTCTGTCTCTCTCTTATCTCTCTTAATTGTCTCCCCTGCGAATATATACAAATATTACATATTTCATATAAAGAGACATAATAAGACAGAGAAATTTCCTTGTATATTTCTCTCCGTTTTTATCTGTATATTTTCATTGTCCTTCAATCTCTCTTCTGTCTCTCTTATCTCTCTTAATTGTCTCCTCTGCTTTTTGATAGTTAATATGTACAATATATTAAGATCTCTCTTCTTTTATTAATAATTAATTTAACAATTATTACAAATGTTTTAGTTAAATAATTTTTAATTCAAATTAGGCAATTATAACTAATAATTTCAAGGTTAGAAAGGCAAACATAGAAAGTTATATTTGTAGTCAAATGAGCCAAATTTATATTTAAAAAATCAATACTAAGTTGGTAGTAATGAAGTCTGATATTAGTGTTTCCATTGGA
The DNA here is from genome assembly GCA_018584345.1 of Thuja plicata. Lineage (NCBI taxonomy): Eukaryota > Viridiplantae > Streptophyta > Pinopsida > Cupressales > Cupressaceae > Thuja > Thuja plicata. Next base: position 2,553,437 of record MU227207.1, read on the forward strand.
TCACATCAATATTTACGAAATAAATGAATCGAAATTTATACAGAGATATAAATATAGGGAGATAGATTTAGAGAAAGATATGGATAGAAGGAAATATAGAGAGGAGTGCAAGGGAGATACATAGAGAAATAGAGGTACATATACAGAGTAGTAGAGATGGAGTGAGTGAGAGAGGAAGGGAGTGATATAGATAGAGATATATGGAGAGGAGAGATAGGAGAATTAGAGAGAGAAATAGTGTAGGAGAGATGGACTGAATGAGATGAGGGAGGGAATGACATAAATAGATAGAGATATAGAAAGATGGAGACGGATAGAGAGTCATAGAAAGAGATAGGGAGAGGTAGATAGAGCTAGAAAAAGATAGAGAGATGTAGCTAGAACTAGAGAGATAGAGAGAGGTAAATAGAGTTATAGAGAGAGTTGGAGAGAGAATTATTCATGAAGAGTAATGCCATTGTTCTCTATCTACCCCTCTCCTTTTTATATTTTTTTCCATAATTGATCTTCAATATATCTTTGGTGTACCCATTGCACACCAAGGTGCTATTGCTAGTTTAAGTTGCTATTGTCATCAATATTATATTTAATATAAGTTGATGACTACCATTCAGCATAATCAATCAATATTTCTATCGATACACACTAAGCATCATATTTCCTTAGCACACGACAAGTGATTATATTGTGTGAGAAGACTTTTGGATATCTTTGTCGATGAACTCTTAGTTGCAGTATTTTCCCGTCCACATAGTTAGAGATTAATGCACCACTAGTGTGTATATGATTGCCAAATAAGGGTGGGAATTGGTAATTATTGATCACATTGGTATTGATGATTCCATTGGTATTGATGATTCCACTAAGGTATACTATATTTCTTATTAAATCCAATAGGAGATCCCAACGCAACAAGTGGTCTTAATCTCGATGATGTTATGATATCGGCGATTTGCTTGATAGTCAAAATTGATCGATTCTTATTCCTCTATTGATTTTCAACAAGGAACAATCCCAATGGAAATCCTCAATGATGGCAATGTCCCCACTGAATAAAGTATTTCCTCCTTCCGTTGTTTGTTGTCACCGCTGAGAGTCCCTTTCACTTTATAGAAATATTCCCAATTATATGGTTCTAATGTGTTTGATGTGATAATCTTTGTAAAACTATTTCAAATCTTAATGCATAGAATCATATATATATATTAGTCACTTCGACAAATCAGAACCATTATTGTCTTCTCTCGGCCAGTGAACTTTACTAGTAATCTCTTTCATTTGCTATTTACAGAAAATTATGAAGTCTTCTGAGTAAGATGATTTTCCCTGTCCACGTGTTTCATGTCGGGGACATGACAGCAATAATTTCTTTAAGCCCTTAACTATTATAGATTTTGATGCAAATTCAATTGAATTTCAAGATAGAATAACACATAACACAGCTTGTATGTGGTGAAATTTTTCAGGAGAAAAACCCCACACTCCAAAACACAACCCAATGTATTATCAATGAATGGAGTTTACAATACAATTGCAGAGCTATGCTCTTGCAGGAGTCTTCACACTACCACAGGATTTTTGAGTAATTCCAGCAGCATAAGAATACCTACGAATACAACATGATACTACTCCAAAATCAAGTGTACAATATATAGGAGTTTATAATGTATACATTAGATGTTTCCAAATGGTACAGCCAAGAATGCCACATGTCATCATCCTCTTCACTGCATCCCTGCAAGATTGAAGATGAACATGCATAGTGCCTATCTCAACTTGCACATGCAAAATTACAGCTTGCTAATTATAACAACACTTGCAATGTGTCCAATTAACATACAAGGCACATGCATGCATGCAAACTCATATTGCATGGAAAATGCCTACATGCACAATTCTACTGGTTTTGGCAATTCCAGAAATCGACTCTTTGTAATATTTCTTGTCACTGATAATTGATAATTTTGTTAATGTTTTCAGATTATCACAAGGAATATGCAATCTATAGAAGTCTTTCAAACACTAAGCACATGATATAAATATGAAATCACAAAGGAGAGATAGTACCCGGAAATCAGACTTCAAGTTCTTCAATGCGACTTCTATGGATGTTGAATTTAGCCCACTTGGAGTTTCTTCCAATTCTGATTGATCTTAATCAGCATTCAGATCTGACTTTGAAATGAATTCGATCTGCACTTGTGCCTCCAAGGACTGCTATGAATCTGCCTTTGAATGTCTTTAATGTGCTATCAGATTCACACCTTAGGACTGCTTCAATTCATCCTAATTTGCCCTTCTTGGACTGCCCTAATTCACACCTTGGAGCTGCTCAAATTTGCCCTTCTAGGGCTGCAACAATTTGCCCTTCTAGGGCTGCAACAATTTGCCCTAATAATCTGCTCAATATTGTCCAAGTTCGCCCTTCTAGGGCTGCTACAATTCGCCCTTGAATGTTGCACTAATTCTGCCCTAATTCGTCCTTTAAGGCTTCTTAATTCTCCTTAAATTCTGCTCTAATTCGACCTTGAATAAGAGCTTAAAAGGTCTGTTCCAAAATGTAATTCGCTGCTAGTATTTTCGCTCCTAGATAAGGGCAGATTGCTCTTTGATTTCCCAATGATTTGGTGAAGAGAAAACACACATGTTATGTTTTTGATGGTATCTTAACTTCACCAAATCAACCTTGTCTATATACCTTTTCCAGTGAAAAGACACAACCATCTCAAGTTGGTCGACTTGCATAAGGCTTGTTTAGAATAACATATATATTATAAATTATGCAAGTAAGTCGTTCCTTTCATGGCAAATGTATTTATTATTAAATTAATTTATCCTTAATTATGCATTAATTGAAATTTCCATTTCAAGCATAATCAATTGATCTTTGTCGTAAAGGCCATAACATTAACACTCCCTCTTGGACTTGAGGAAAAGATCAACCTATAGATCTCCCATCTATAGTAGGACTCAAAAACATTACCACAATGGATTCCTTATCCAATAGTGTCATAGATATCATATCTATCATCTTATCAAACATGATGAAATTATAAGACACATGTATTCCATCAATCCATGATAATATTCCGAATATCAAGTTCCAATGATATTCATCAAGTGCTCCGAGTATTGGCCTATAGTCATCATGACTATGGTGTCTACCACATACTCAACCTAGAGTCTATTAGACTCAATCGGTATACTGAATATCAAGTCCATGATATTCACCAAATGTTTAGAGCAATGGCTTACCGACATCAAATCCATGATGTTACCATATACTCTTCTGTGGATCCAAGATCCCCGAGCCTCAAGGACTCAACTGATATCAAATCCATGATATCAATAGCATTGGCCGAATATCAAGTCCATGATATTCACTAAATGCTCCGAGTAATGGCTTACTGACATCAAGTCCATGATATCACCATGTACTCAACCTGTGGATCAAGATCCACGAGTCACAAGGACTCAACCGATATCAAATCCATGATATCAACAACATTGGCCGAATATCAAGTCCATGATATTCACTA
>MU227207.1:2558913-2575528 GCA_018584345.1 Thuja plicata
AATTATGAGATGGTTTCACAACATAGAAACCAATATTAGGCGTAGAAGGCTAAAAGACCAATGAATTTGCATAATCAGAATCCTAGATCTTGATGCAAATCAAAACCCTCATAAGATGTAAGGTCAAGTTACTATTTTCAGACCAACCCCTAGTTGCCATAGATTTCTTAGTTAAGAAAGAGTTAGACTGAATTCCTAAATCTGAAATTAGGTCTTTTCTCAACCTAGCTCTGATACCATGTTAATGTTTTCAGATTATCACAAGGAATATGCAATCTATAGAAGTCTTTCAAACACTAAGCACAAGATATATATATGAAATCACAAAGAAGGAGAGATAGTACTCGGAAATCAGACTTCAAGTTCTCCAATGTGACTTCTATGGATGTTGAATTTAGCCCACTTGGAGTTTCTTCCGATTCTGATTGATCCTAATCAGCATTCAGATCTGACTTTGAAATGAATTCGATCTGCACCTATGCCTCCAAGGACTGCTATGGATCTGCCTTTGAATGTCTTTAATGTGCTATCAGATTCGCACCTTAGGACTGCTTCAATTCATCCTAATTTGCCCTTCTTGGACTGCCCTAATTCGCACCTTGGAGCTGCTCAAATTCACCCTTCTAGGGCTGCAACAATTCGCCCTAATAATCTGCTCAATATTGTCCAAGTTCGCCCTTCTAGGGCTGCTACAATTCACCCTTGAATGCTGCACTAATTCTGCCCTAATTCGTCCTTTAGGGCTGCTTAATTCTCCTTGAATTCTGCTGTAATTCGCCCTTGAATAAGAGCTTAAAAGGTCTGTTCCAAAATATAATTTGCTGCTAGTATTTTCGCTCCTAGATAAGGGCAGATTGCTCTTTGATTTCCCAATGATTTGGTGAAGAGAAAACACACATGTTATGTTTTTGATGGTAGCTTACCTTCACCAAATCAACCTTGTATATATACCTTTGCCAATGAAAAGACACAACTATCTCAAGTTGGCTGACTTGCATAAGGCTTGTTTAGAATAGCATATATATTATAAATTATGCAAGTCATTCCTTTCATGGCATATATATTTATTATTAAGTTAATTTGTCCTTAATTATGCATTAATTGAAATTGCCATTTCAAGCATAATTAATTGATCTTTGCCGTAAAGGCCATAACATCAACAAATTTGACATAAGTTAACTAACGATATTGACTTCAGTCAACTCATGCAAGATGGGATGTCTATCTCTCAAAAAATAAGAAACATGTCACCCATGTCACTTCACAATTCCACTCCTGCAAATGATGTCGGGTGCACATATAATTTAATTACAAAGGCACATAATATCAACATCAATAATTTAATAATCTACGCTAGGAAATCAAAGTTTGAGACACCTTATTCCTAACATTCTCCCACTTGTTGAACACCTTTGAAGAGCCAATTGAAATAATCAAATTTCAATTGCTAGGGGTTGTGATGCCCATAACTCTTCGAACAGCATCTGAACTATCTGTGCTCACTAGCTTTGTCAATGCATCTGCAACATTTGCCAGTGTCACCTTTCTCCAATGTTACATTCCCATCGCCCCCCATATCGCAAACAAAATGAAGTTGAACATCCATATGCTTTTTCTGGCAAAAGTAGGATTCTTGGCTAGGCAAATGGTACCGTTATCACAACAAACGGTAATCACCGCTGCATCAAACCCAATATCAGGACACAACCATCTAAGCCAAAGGGCTTCCTTACAAGCATGAGTAGTTGTCCTATACTTTGCTTCCGTTGTGGACAAAGCGACTATAGCCTGCCGCTTACTTATCCAACTGATAGCACCAATGAACATCACAATTTGAATCGACATATCCTTGAATATAAACTGAATGGTGAGGTCCAGTAGGATAACAATGAAAACGCTGGGAAAACTCGGAAGTACCCCGCAAGTATCTGAACACTCTCTTAATTGCATCCCAATGTACCTGGGTTATCCATAAATCTTCTTCCATCGTTAGGGCAATGTCCGGCTTCATATAGACCATAACATACATCAAATTGCCAACAACACTCACATATGGTACTCTGGTCATGTCCTTCTCAGTAGGAGATTATGGACAATCCTCTATAGAGAGTGGAAACTTGGAGAGAAGTTTGAGATATTGAATATTGTTACCACAATTTTACCATGTTTAAAATAAATTCCCAAAGCTCAAAAAATCCAGATACAGTATCAATCAACTTGGTAAACTCTTCGTAGGGGGCATAAGAAGGGCCAAACTGTTACAATAAAGTGCTGTATGGAAATCAAGACACAATGTAGTGGTCTGCCAAAGCATGTCTTAAGACTTGTCTTTGTAAAACTAAATACCAGAGAGCTCATCATTCGAGAGAGAACCAGTGAAAAAGGATGCTCTTCTTTTACTTAATATTCCGCCTAATACAGCAGTAAATCTCTGGAAACAGCAAAGGACAATTGGCCCAAAACTATTTTATAATGCCTCATAATAGTAATAATGAAGTTCTATAAGACACTCATATCATGTAACTTTAGAACAAGCATTGTGTACAATATTGAAGGCCTTCCTAAAGTCCACATAGAAAAAGAAGACTTCTGCCACAGTTCCTAAATGATAGCGCAAAGAGTATAAATTTTATATTTGGCTGGAGCTCCTTTCTGAACCCTGTCTGCCCTTGTTGTTTAAGCTTTCACTGCTCTAGCTGCCCAAAAACCTTAATATCCACACCATGTATAAAGCTTGGAAAATTCTTGTTGCCATTCAAGAATGCTACATTATGTACTGAAAAGCTAGGCAAAGATTTTAAGTTCAAATTTTTTCTCATAGATTCTTGTCTGAAATGCATTTCTACAAATTTATGGGAAGTCAATATTACTTTTTTATATGAACAAACTATAAAATATGCATATGCATTGTGGTAAACAGTAATCAATCTCATTGGATTTGCAGACATTTTGGGAAATTACTTCAGACAGTTACCTTGACTATATAAAAGAGTATGTTATTGGCATTGGGCCATGGAAGGACACCATAGTACCTACAGACAAATTAAACTACTTGACAACTCCAACAGACCTTGTTGCTAAAGCACATGCACATAATTTACAGGTATGCTTTGAAGACTTATGGGATCTGTTGCGTGAGAAATGTGTTTGTTTGTTCCATTTTTGTTGACAAAATCGTACAGCGATGAAGTTCAGAACCTTTTTTGAATTTCTCTTTAAAGCTGTTTTTAGTGCTTAATTTGTTTCATTCTTTAGACTTTTTTTTAAAATTCTAATTTTGATATTTCTGTACTGCATATCTTGAATCCTTTCTCTTTGTCTTCAAATTTGAATTCATATGCAATCTATTTTAGGTTCATGTCTAGATCTTCTTTTTATTTGTGAGTTTGTCACATACAGTGCCTGACTAGCTTTTGTTGTTGGTTAAAGTAATAAGGATAATTTCTCATAACATCTTGAACATGATCATAATGCTAATTCTTTAGTAATACTAATTGGTAATCCTGGGTTTTGTTCTCTTAATGTTCTTCCTCTCATAGATTTTATCTTTCTATTGAATAGAACATTTAGATGCAAGCTTATTTGTGGACTTCCTTTTTCTATTCTTCAAGATGTCTTGTCTGATCTAAATTTCAATTTCATCATGATTTTCTTTTCTAATATTTTCCCAAGTGTATAAAATATGATTCTAACTATAGTTATGGCCCGCTTTACCTTTTCAAAGGATCCGTGGAGACAAGCATGGTCGATTACTTTATATTACCTTTTTCAACTTAGTTCAATTGAACTTTGTGAGCTTATTTCAGTTTTGGCCAACCCCATTCCTATTCCAGTATATAGGAGGCCCCTTATTCATGTAAGGTTGAATTTGCAGATGGCAAAGATGGACAACATTGAGACACTTGTTCTTCACCATCGTTATTTGAGAATAAAGACAATAAACACCTTATGGTAGTATGAAAGTTGTGAGATATGATATCTTGATTTATCCTTGAGCAACATATCTTTATTTTTTAAGAGGATAAAGGACGTGAAGCTCCCAATTGTTCTTCTCTGTTTTCCATCATCATATATAAAAGCTCATTCCTTTTCCTAGTCATGTGTTCTTTTATCGAAATTGCATGATCCAATTACTCATATTATTGACCACCTTTCTTTTGCTAGTTTCTCATAGGACTGTTCCTGTGTTTTGTGTGACAATCTATTTCATAAACCCCCCAGCTCCTCGCATTGCAGTAGAGCATTGAAAGGGATCTCATTCAGGTGCAAATAATTTTCCTTTGCAAGGCACAAAAATGAAATTCAAATATCCTATAGTCATTTGATTACAGATTATAAAACTCAAATGTCATGTTGGATTAAATTAAAATATAAAGCATCTTGCGTCTTTGATTTTGTGCCAGCAATGAAATGTGCTTGGAGTTATAATTCACAACCAACAACCATTTGGTGTCAAATATTTAGACAAAAATATAGATGTAATGAGACAAATAGTATTGCTAATGCCACTTGAAAAGTCAGCTTATCATTTATAGCTACACATATAAAACAAGGTCTGCAAAGTTTAAAGTAGAGGTTCCATGGAAAGTTGCTAATGGCCATTTCATCTACCCTCGGAGGATAGTAATAATTTTCAGCTGGAAGACAGCAATTTATCTTCTCTAAATCAGCTGTTCGTAATGTTTCGAATGATGGTCAAATTCTAAATCTAGACTCTGTATTGCAATTACTTTACATCTATAAACATACTTTTGTATATATCAAAAAGAAAATGTAGCTTTTTTTTTTCATCTTCAATTTATACCATTTTGTATTTTAGTCAAGGAAGTTCTTAATCCCATCTAAAATATACCGAAAATTCAGCATCATTGGATCTTATTTGGCAGGCACCTTTTTTGTCTAAAGCCCGTGTCTTGAATTTATTTGATTTTGGAGAAATATACAAGCTGATGCCAACTAATTGTTTTGAATTATGTGCATCTGCTTCTTAAAATGCACTTTTATTTTTTTAAGACAAGAATGACTGTGTTTTGCGTTTTGTAGACATGCACTTGAATTAGTTTATTCCATATTTTTAACATCATTTGATTTGGCATTGCAATTATTTTGGCCAAGTCAAAGATGAAGATAATGGCAGACAAAACAAAGAGCACTTGTAAAAGATTTGTATCTAAACGAAAATTCAGATCTTTAATGTTATAGTTATCATATCATTGATGCTGTCTAATTGAAAGCCTGTTTGCCCACATATATTAGGTTCATCCCTACACCTTCAGGAATGAGAACGTGTTTTTGCATTTCAATTTTCATCAAGACCCCTATGCAGAGTATGCATATTGGCTTAAAGTGATTGGAGTAGATGGGCTTTTTACGGATTTTACTGGAAGTTTGCATACTTATCAAGAGTGGACTTCTCCAACAGACTCTGAGAAGAATGGCACAGCTTTGGATTTGTTGCATAAGATTGCTGGTATGATAAAGTCATTCAGAAAAAGTTAAAATCATAATCTTGATTGTATTGACTTATTGAATTGAAGGTATCTTGAAAATTAGAATCACCTCATATCTAAATACAATGTTTTTGTACTTCTGAGGTGTTAGGCATTGGACTTCAATTTGAAGTCCCAATTGGGTTTGTCCCTTAAAAAATATTTGATTTCGCTGATTGTGTCATTCGGAGAAACATAATCATGATTGTATTTTGCTTATTGAACTGAAGCTATTTCAAAAACAATAAAATTAGAAATCTCCTCATGTCTAAATACAAAATTTTAATACTTCTGAGGTTAGAAATTTGACTTCAATTTGAAGTCCCATTTGGGTTTATGCCTTACAAAATATTTGATTTTACTGATAGCATTTGATGTCAGCTGAAATAACATCTATGCTCATCATTGAAATGTCATGCTTATTAGAACTATATTAAAGCTCTCTAAAGGAAGTATTTGAAATAAATAATATGGTTTGCGTGCAAATGGGATTTTACTAACATTATTATCTATCATAATATATATGCCAAACTTATTACTTTTGTATTTCATTAACATTGTTATGGTATCTGAGAAGATAGCAAAAAAGTACAAGAAGTTGCACCAGTTATGAAAATTCCTTAATAAATAGGTCTTCATATTTTCTTCATCTTATGGGTGCTTCGCAGATCAAACAAGATATGAGAAATTGGACATGCAAAATACAATAGAACCATAAGCACTGAATATGATTATTAAATGACAACCTTACGTAAGTCAATGCTAAATATGGAAATACCACCTGAATCTTAATAGGAGAATAATGGCATCCTAAACATGATAACTTTGTAATGACAGTCGTGTATCTTAGATAGTAGAACAAACCAGGAGGTACCAGGATCAGTACCATTATGGAAACTCTACAGGTACAGGTGCCTGAAGGCAGTACATCTAATGCTCCCTATCAGAAGGATGGACATTATTTACAAATATTAGGTATGATGTCTGAAATATGATTTCAACAAGTTGTCAAGGCGAACATAGACCACAAAATTCAATCAGTAGAAATATAAGAATGGATTGATCAATCATTAACCCTATGGTTGTGAGTGATATATTCTTACAGGTACCCATAAACAGACTAATTTGATCGGATTGTAGGGTGTTGCATGTATTGAGAGTTCTTACAAACTTATAATTCCTTGTTACAAGGTAGTTCTATACTCTCCACGGGCGAACTTTAAAAATGTATCGGAAGTTGGATTCATCTTTTTATTTAATTATCTAAAAAAGGCATTAGATTTTGGATTCATCTCTTTATTTCACAAAAAGAAACTTATTTGAACCTTGTTTTTTTAAATGTTTGGACCTATAATAGTTGAAGTAAATGTTTGTAACTATTGAACTAATTACAGTTTGAATAAAGGTTAAGGATGATAGGTTTTTGTACAACTGACCTCTCTGATGAGTATTCCAACCAAGAGTGGGACACTCTTGCACTGCAAGAAGGGCGCCATGTGTTTTTTAAAAAAATTTAGTGTATTTTTCCTAGTTATACTACATGCAAATGGTCCTTAAAATGAAGATGTTCAAACCTTGGTGCAAACCATGTGAGATAAAAATGCATGGTTTGAAGGTGAAGAGATGAACAATGCGCAGATTCTAGAGGGTTTGGTGGAAAATCCGCTGCTGATTTTAATGCAGTGGTTGAAGCTTTTTGGATGGGAAGAACAAGAGTATCTCATATCTTGGATTTGGCCTAGGAACCAAAATTGTTGATACAGTATACAGTACCAATGAGGCTTCCCTGCACAAGCAGATTGGTTTTCACCACGAGATGGCTTTATTATCGTTTTTATAATACAAGAAGTAACAGACTATGGTTTGAAGATGGTGTGATGAAAACCAATGCCCTGTTTTATCAAGGTTTAGCAGTAAAATCTGCTACTGGTTTCAAAATCAGTGGTTTAAGCTTTTGGGTGAGAAGAACAGCAATACTTGTATAAGCAGATTGATTTCTACAATGAGACAGCTCTAGAATTTTGCATGCGGAAAGGGGAAGTTGCAGCATGTAGATTTAAAAGAACCAATAAAAATAGAAACTTGCAGTGACTTTGGAAGCATGCCTGTTAATTCTGCTTTATATAGTGAAAATGGAAACATTACCCCTATGTTGCCTCTTCCAGATTGAAATTTAATTTAAAGGTGCAATTTTTCAAGGAAAACAAAATGAATCCAATTTAATATGGAAACTTGCCGATTCACTGCAATCTTATCCTTGTCTTGATAAAATTAAATTTTATGGTGGGTTAAATATAATTATATTTTGTTTATCTTTCACGGATGCATTGAGCTCCTATAGTGTTGCCATTGTAGAGTTACACCTCTGGGCATAATTTCTGTTAGGGTAAATAGTGTCATTATACATCTAGTTAGGATATATCACCCTTCTAGGATTGACCTACTTACACCTAACTTAAGTTTACTTAGGCTTTTTCATGTTTTTGCCTCACCTCACATGGTTGAGACATGTGTCCTCATCACTTGAGACACCCAGTGAATTCATACTTGACAATTGTTCTCACACTTGTCAAGTGAGCTCACAAGTGTTGCACCTTTGGAGGGGTAGTTAGAGTTTCACTCCTGCCTTCTCACCTTGTCATCCTTGCCAATATATGCAAGGTTTGTCATTTTATAATATACATTTTATTATATACACTTCATTTTGTATATTATAAACATACTATTGTGCTCATCTTTGTTCACTTGACGAAGGTTGTCAATTCACTCTCTAATCTTGGCTAATTTCCAACATGCTATCAGAGCCTTGAGAGCCCATTCCTTCTCGTTTTGTGAATATCTGCACATAAGCCTATTATTGAAGCGTCTTGGAGACAAAAGGACACCACCTTCGCTTCTAGAAGGCTCGAAAATTTAAAAATGAAGAAATATCTTTTGTTTTCTCAAATTGTATTTTTTTTTTTTTCAATTTTTGATTTCTTGTACGTGTTTACAAAAAACTTGAAAAATATAGAGTTTTTTTTAAAAAGCTGAGGGTCGTTTTGCACTCTTCCGATCTGCCATCGTTGGTAGATAATTTGTTTTCTGCGGCACTTTGTGGCCTATTCGGTCTCTCTGGTGGAAAATTTGTGTTGTTGCAGGAATTTTGTGGCGTTTTTTGGCCTATTTGCAGGTATATTGAGGCCTATTTGGCCTATATACAAGTTTTGTCATGGTTGTGCGTTGCGGTCAATTTTTTTTTGCAATAGGTGAACGTTCTAGTTGGTGGGAGAGACTTTTTCACTGTTTTATTGCAGAATTTTATGGCCTCTTCATTGGCCTATTTGGAGGTTTCCTGATAACTGATTTGAAATTGTCTACGTCAAGCAGTACCCATTTATTCTCCCAGTCATAAACATTTTTTTGGTGCTGGTTTGTTAGAGGAGGCGGCGATGGTTCTCTTGGATAGACAATTCATCACCAATAGAGTAGTGATCCTTTTTTACCTGCATTTTATTTGATTGTGAATATCAGATTGGAGTTTACTTGGCTCGACCTGCACCCAGCCTTCACAATATTTTTGCTCGGCTTTCATACCCACAACAATAAAGGTATTGGCATACACAGCCTGCATATGCATTGCCATTTCATTCATTTGTGCGTAGATACCTTGCAAATTGTTTTTGGCTGTGGGTGTCTATCTACACAGGCGCCTAAAACCCTTCACGGGCTCTGCAACAGTTCAGTGAGGGTTTCTCAATTCTTTTTGGCACTTCCATCAGTTTTTACCACCACGTTGACACTTATTCCAAGCGACTTGGTATCAAATTTGTCAAAACTTTTTTTTGGCTTGTGTTTTGTTGCCATTCCAACGCAAGATTTGGTGGCTTCTTCCAAAGTACTCGGTTACTTTGCCAGCTAATTTGACTTGATTGTTCTGTGGGATTTTTTTTCTTTCCAGCACCCCCTCGCTGCCATAATCTGCCTTAACAAAGAAAGCTGAAGTCTCATTCATCAACAATCTCCTCTTCGAAAGGTGTCAAACTCTCCAAAATATGAGAGTTACATGGCATACAATCACATATCTTTTTTCATTAGTTCAACCATCATTTAGAAAAGGGAGCATTGGGTTGTTAATACGCAGCATAATTAATTGCTAGATGTGTTGTTCTAAATCTGCAATTAAAGAAATTTTCAGAGATTTCAAAAGTAGGTAGAAGGCCAGTTTTGTTCTCATTTTATTGCATTTTTTAGTCTCATTTAGCGCTGCAGATTTTAAAATAGGCTATTTTAAAGGAGATTTGTTATGTAATAATTTTTGAATGGTAATTCAGAACTAAGTGACATCTTTTGTAAAACTTAATGTTTTGACATTTCTGCTAATTGAACCTAATTTCATTGTAAAACATATTATGTTATGAAGTGTCAAAATTTGGGGTAGGTGGAGGGGCTCTCTAATTTTGGGGGAAATGGGTGTTTTCCATTTTGATTTGTTGGTTTTTGTGATCATGTCAATCCCTTCTATTTGAGTATAAAATCAAATGTGGATTTGTGGGAAGAAAGGACATACGGAAGATGATCACATTTGTGTCTTAAAAGTGTGGATTTGTGGGAAGAAAAGACATACATAAGATCATCACATTTGACATAAAAGTGATAAGATGGAGCAAATTCTTTTTGATCATTGTATTCCATGAGCCTCTAGTTTCAGCACTTAAAGAACCATCACATGGTCTCACTGAGACATCATGTGTGTTGAACACACTTAATATCTTTATGTTAATTTCAAAACATGTAGCATTAATCAGCAAAAGTGAAAGATAAAGCAATCAACACCAATGCACAAGAGAACACTAGATTTACGAGGAAAAATGAATTTGAAAAAAAAAACATTTACAAGGAAAAATGAATTTGAAAAAAAACCATGGTGAGAGATATCTCACAATATATGAAAATATTACAAAGAGGCTCATTGTCGGATTTGCAGTCAAGATTCACCATCTTGCTAGTCTTGATTCACTATCTTGCTAGTCTTGCAGCCAAGATTCACTCTAATCAGTATCACAACCCAAAACATAACTTCAAACTAAATTTCTCATTGTGGATCACCCTAATCAGTATCACGACCCAAAACAACTCATCACTATCTTGCTAGTCTTGTAGCCAAGATTCACTCTAATCAGTATCATAGCCCAAAACATAACTTCAAACTAAATTTCTCATTGTGGATCACCCTAATCAGTATCACGACCCAAAGCAACTCATCACAATCTTCAAAGCTTGCACAAGCCCCCAATGTAAGGCACAAGCAATCACAAAGACCTTGTTGTCTAGACATTTACAAATTACCCAAAATACCAACTTTAAACACAATATAGCACCTAGACAAACAATCACTGTCATGCGAACCACATGGAGATGTTCTTTGAACATCCACCATCATTCCCAAAGACACTTTCATTTATGCATATCAACCCAAGCTACCACAACTATTTTAATACAGACCCCTTCATAACTGGAAAGCCGAGAAACATTTCATTGCCATGCAAACCACATGGAGATGTTCTTTGAACATCCAACCTCATTCCCAAAGACATCTTTCATTTATGCATATCGACCCAAGCTACCACAACTATTTTAATACAGACCCCTTCATAATTGGAAAGCCGAGATAGTTATGAAACTCAACACTATAATAGGGAACCATTAGTATTTCTCTTGGTAATGACAAGATTAGATTGCCTTTATAGCTTCAAGATTTTTTCTCATATTAAAAATTCTAGTTTTGTTCAGTGGTTAACCCTTGTAACACATTTATATTCAAGATAAGAAGCAAGAATTGAGTTTTTCCCATTTGAATGGTAAGCTATGTTCAAATGAGTTTCGGGGATGGAGACAATAGGGTACAATGGGACGTGTTTCTGGTAAGGTGGTACTTTTGGGGCATTTTTACGGAGATGACAAGGGACGATCATTAGAAAATAGAGAATTATTAAAATATAGAGGAATTTTATATATCCATATCATAACATTGAGAAAGCATTGCCTACCGACATTGTAGAAGCTTAATACATAGCATTTGACTTGATTTGAAATTTCACATGAGAATCAACAAACAAATTATCAAAGTTCAAATGCTTTCATTGTAAATGAGCATGCATATTATATAAGAAATTAGGGTTCGTTTGAAAGTCGTCCCCGTACTGTCTCGTATGAGAACAAGGATACCTAGCATAGGGGATGTGTCCCCATGGAGCATAGATAAGCATTTAAAGCATTGAGTGTTTGGAATCTCATAAAATGGTTAGACAAGATAAACTCTATCTTGTTGGGTGTTAAATAACTATATTAGGACATAGATTCCACACATCACTAAGAATTGTTCATAATCTTCAAGAGGATTATGAATATACTATTGGTTAGATGAGATAAATTCTATGTTGTTGGGTGTTAAATAGTTATATGCATTAGGACACAGATTTAACACATCACTAAGAATTGTTCATAATCTTCAAGAGGATTATGAATATACTATTGGACTCTGCCTCAAGGGAAAAATAAACTATTGATTCAAAATAAATAAATAAAAATATGAAATGGCCTACTTATATTGAATGGATTTAGATCCTTCTGATGCACATGAACAATTTAAAAAAAAAAAGTTGTTTAGGTATAAGGCATATTTCTAAGACCCATTGAAGAGTCTTTATGAATGATAGGTCTCGACATATTATTGTTTGTTTGATTCTATCATTTCCTTTACATTGGTACACATATACCAGAAAAGACACTTTTAAAAGTTGAGAGTTTAACGACTTATACAAGAGTTATCAAAGGTCAGGTTTTGGTCCTAGGTAAGAGCCCTTATATTGCACCAGTAATCCAAAGTGAATGATGAATAATATAGTATTTTTTGTTGATTATATGTACCTAACAAGCTTTTCATAAAAAAACAAAATCCATATGCTTATGATTAAATATATGCTTGTGTTACATGGAACAAAGTATGCATTGAAGAAGGAGCTCAAATTAAGGTACTATTGAACTCTAAATTAGTTCCAATACTTGGAAAATACAAACATTTATAATTACTTAAGTTCACTACCAATTTCAAATCATTTCCTTCAAGCTTTGTGAATCTCCTACCACATTTTATCATTATCTAGAGTGAATATCAAACTCTAAATTAGTTCTAGTACTAGGAAAAGACAAACTTTTATAACTACTTAAGTTCACTACCGGTTTCGAATCATTTCCTTCAAGCTTTGTGAATCTCCTACCACATTTTATAACTTGGTGAACAAGGTATTCAATAGATTCCTTTCTAAGTTTTTTATTTTATCATTTGATTATATCATTATCTAGAGCGAATTTGAATTTATGAGCATCTATGTTTTGTGCCTATTATTTTGGCTAAAGAGAAGTTGTATGCTAGAGCTTTTTTAGTGTGATTTTTTTTTGTAGATACCTTTGCAAAGCAAAGATGAAATGTAATGGGTCAATGCCTAAGTGACTCAAATTTTAAAATTCATCAAGGTCATTACCAATTCTAAGTCATATTCTACAACTTCAATGTGTTTGCCACATTTCAAGTATTGATGAACATTTATATTTGGTAGATTCCTTTAGAAAATTTGATCCATAAGGATTAGGCAAAATTAAAAATTGTGAATATTAATTTGAATTCAAGACAATCAGTAGCAAAGCTTTTTAAGCAAAACTAAACTTGGTCAAACCTACACCTAATATTTCAACTTCATAATGTTCAAAATCAAGAATTGAGCTTAATTGGTTTATAGAGGCTTCATAGAATAGTTAAGGAGAAACGACTATTTTATCTCTTTGTTAAACTTGTTCTTACTAAATAATATCAAGGTAGACACACAATTACCACTACCAAGCTAGTTTTTTCTTCTCATTCGATTTGCAAGGTAGAATTTTTTATTTTATTTTGTTGAATCTTTTATATCTAACATGTAATTTTCTAATTTTTTAATAACATTCATCTCTCATCAATATTGTTGTTTATTGGAGTCAGTAGATGAGTAAAAATATTAGTTGTGATACTTAGATCTACTATATTTAAGATTTTATGGCCTATTTGGGTACTCAACCAATTTAAACTATGTAAATTATGGAAGTACATTAAATAATGAAAAACACAAATGGAGGAGCGGAATGTATGGATACTTATATAAGAAGTCATATGAAATGGTATGATAAAAATCAGTAATGGTTGGTCTAACAACAATGCATGACAAGGCAACAAATGGAAACACCACGAACAAATATTTGTGGGGAAATTGAAAAAAGAGGAAGGTACAAAAAGTAAGGACTTTTTTGAAAGAGCTATTTGAAGAAAATAAGGTTATAGAACAAACCCATTTAAAATAGAAACAAAAAGTGAGATTAAAACTTATGTTGAACAAATCAATGTGAAATTGGTGGATTCAATGAGACAAATGAAAGCATATTTAGTATACAACAAATTAATGAGGCAAAAAAATAAATTAGTAGAGCTCAAAACTAAAATCCATGCTCTTGTATGTGTCATGTCCCTTATCCTAAGCCAGTTAGGGACAACTATCAAAGCATAAAGAAAAATTTAATAAGGCATGGATAACACAAAACCAAATCCAATCTGGAATAACTTTCGTAGTATCCACATATTGTTGATCTTGTTGCATGATTTTGGCTTATAGAACACACTTTAAACTTTGACTTGCTTAAGTAGTTCATCTAAAATCACATTATTAGATAGGCTCTATTAGAGAAGCTAATATGATTTCAAATGAACCACTCAAATAAGTCAAAGCTAAGAGTATGATGTAAGGTTGACTTGCCCTATTGAAAGGGACAAGTGCTTAAGGACATTCATCACTACATAGACTAGATTAGTCTAACAAAATTAGAAACAAAAGTGTGGATGCCCATCAAGCATAAAGGATATTAGATTAAGGTTGCATTGAATTTTAAAATTTATGTGTTATGTGGGTGCAAGTGTGTGCATTATGCAACTAGTTATAAGATGTTTGCAATGATGAAATGTGATTAGAGCTTCTTGATCTATATGTAAAATTGTTAAGAGATGTATGACTGATCATATGTGAATTTCATTATATGCATTAGTTAGAATTATAATGAATTGCAGATTCCTTTTCCTCAATGAATATTAATGCATGCCTTGTGTGGTAATGGTTAATTTTTGGGATGTCTATATTGGATTCTAATTGAGGTGTGTTTGCATGTTTGTAATGTGCTTATGATAATTCTAGTTTACTCTCATGCTTGTGATAATAAGATCATGGGTATTCTTCAAGTTTGGTCCTAATTGATGGTGGATCATTGGGGGCGACTTAGTCCACCTATGATATGTATTTATCTTTTGTGGTCTTGAAACTATGATTTTCTAGTGCTTGGTGGGGTGCTTAATGCACCAATGATATTGTTATTGCTTGTCAATACTCAAAGTATCACTTTTGATGCAAATTACCTAACTACATGCATCGTTGACATAGTGTTGGAATGAGAAGTGCCCTTAGTAGTACTTTCTCACCTATTTGTTATATATCTATTATATGTATATGTACTTTTTCTTTGTGAGACTCTTTGTTGGAGGAGTTTTATTTTGTAGTTGTGTTGTTCCTAGCCTAAAGTTGGAAGAAGACGTAGTCTTGGTGGGTAGAATTGGGCATCATGTGTTTGGTTGTGGTTGTGAGTGCAACACGATGACCCTTGTGAGGGACTCATTGTCAACTTTTTGATTGTGAAATCATTATCAAGTTGGGTTGAGTAACCTCGGGTTTGGCTATAGTTGAGAACTCAATGGTAGAGAAATCTTGTTTTGCTCCTGTGCTTTATGTCGAGTTGGCATGTTGTGTGGCCCTTCTTATAGAGGTAGAGCTTGTTGTGCCTTCATAGTTTGGGTGCTCCTAGTTGTAAGGGATAATTTTTTGTATAAATGCCTATGAGTACCTATGTCTTGGAGGAAATCCTTGATGTTATGTATTCATTTTTGAGAAGGTGAGACCCTTCCTAGAATAAATTTTCTCTAGATGAGTATGGTAGTGCTTATTAGTCATGTGCAATGATCTTTTCTCCCTTAATTATGGATTGTAGTCCTAAAAGTTTTGTGCCTTGGTCTTAGAAGTGACCCTAGAGGGCACCATTTTTTGTTTGGCTACGTTGTGATGAGGTAGAGTTATTAGTGTTTGTGTGCGCCTTTCTTGGTGGAGATTGTGGCTAGATGGAGTTTCATAGCACCAAAAATGGTTCCTTTGTAAGACCTTAAGAAGTTGATAATTCTCTTTTTAAGGCATGATTGGTTCTATCCTCAATTAACTGTTGTTTGGTGAAGTTGTGTGGTGTGGCCTAGACTTGTGAAGGAGTTTAATAAAAAAATTGCATGTTTGATGAAATTGTTGGATCTCACTTTTGGTGTGCCTTACTATTGATTTGTAGTCTTCCAAAAGCAAGCCTAGTCCTTGGACGGGAGGGTGTATTGCCTCTCCTATTCTCTCTTTTGCATTGCATACTTCTTGATGTGATTTTGGCATTGTGCCTATTGTTGCACCCTCTTTGCAGTTGGGTGTGGATCATTTGTGATGCTTGGGTCTTGTTTTGGATGCTTTAGTGCTGCAACATGTGATTTTGAGTGCCTATCTTATGCTCTATTTTAACATGCGTGTTGTGATCATTTTGGACCCATGATGTGTTGAATTGCTTCTTGGTTATTTGGATTATGTTGTGCGTTGAGATGTGTGCTTTCTTTTGGTGTCTAGTTGTGAGAATTTGACGGTCCTCTTGTTATTGTAATTATGTGTTGGTTGTGGTGTGAAATTCCACCTAGTTTGGATCATGATTATGACATTGGAATATGTGATGAGATAGAATATTGTTGTCATTTAAAATATTATTGTAAAATAGAAAAGTAATGTGAATTTGATTAATTATTAAATGAAGCAAAGTTGTGTTTTGTAATATTAAATGAAAATTTAGGTAGATAGGTGAAGCAAATTAATGCAGTTAATATTGAAGTGAAGCAAAGTAATATTGTAATATTGATGTCACGATTTAATGCAGTTAATTCAATAAAATTATCATTTTTATTTTACTTTAATTGATGATTATATGTTGAAGGGATGATA
>MU227207.1:2598845-2608890 GCA_018584345.1 Thuja plicata
TTTATTTAATTAAAAGGGAGATTAAATCTTTTAATTAAATAAAAATGGTCAAACCTTAGGAAATATTGAAATAATTGAATTAATTACAATTTGATCAAGGAAATTGATTTGAATTGAAAATATTCCATAGCATTGATTCAGGAATTGATAAAATGATAAATGGGGCCCAAAGTCTAGGCGACCATTTTAGGGTGCATACAATCCCAACTATCTCTGGAGAAGCATACCAGTAGAAGAACAAAATAATAGAATACATATTTGTACAAATAAGGAAGAAAAAACTTGCCTTTTGCAAATTTCAAGAGAAGAAGGGTTTAATAAACTAACCATGTACAGGAAGCTCATGAAGATAACCTTCCAAATATTGTAAGAGATAAGAATTATCACCTCCTTTACCAATGATGACAAAAGGACCTACCCATAGAGAATCAAATTTTCCATGTTTGCCTTTGTCCTGATCTTTTACATTCCATCTCAAAACCAAATCTCCTTCCTAAAATTTTCTTTCTATGGTTTTCTTGTCAAACAAAACCTTCACTTTCTGCTATAATTCATGATTTCTCTCTTGAGCCTAATTCCTCATTTCATCAAATTCTGCAAGCTAATGAAATCTATCCTCCATGAAATCCACTTCTTCCCACTGTTCTTTATTCACAAATTTGTACACTGGTAACAAATTATTCAATGGTCAATGGGTCCTTTTTCCATAGACAAGTTCATATGGTGCATATCCAATAGAATTATTAACTGTAATTATGTCTTCCCAAAGTGCAAGTGGTAACTTTGAATCCCATGATCTCTTGTTGTTGTTTAACATTATTTTGATGATCTTCACTATGTTCTTGTTACTAGATTCTGCTTGGCCATTTCCTTGAGGGTGATAAGGGGATGAATAAGAAATCTTTATTCCATATTTCTCATGAAATTCAGTGAACTTTGCACATCTGAAATACATAGCATTATCACAAACAATCTTACGAGGAACACCAAATCTTGTCAATATATTTTCAGTCAGGAATTTGATCACCACCTTACTAGTAGCTTGTCTAGTAGGTATGGATTCCACCCACTTAGTGAAGTAGTCAGTGGCCACCAAAATCCATTTATGTCCACCACTAGAAGCATCAGTGATTTCTCCTATGAAGTCTATTCCCCACATTTGGAATGGTTCTTCAGTAGACATGGGATTAAGAGGTAATGCACCATTGTATTTGAGTTTTCTTGAGAACTTTTGACATGCTTCACATCTCTGAATATGGGCATGAGAATATTTAAACAAACAAGGACAGTAGTATCTTGCATTCAATATTTTATGGGCAATGGTCTTTGCTGAAAAATATCCCCCACATGCCCCATCATGAAGATCGTTGAGTACTTTCTTTGATCGGTATTCATCTAAACAAAAAAGAAGTATACCATTCATGTTTTTCCAGTATAGATCTCCTTGTATCAAGTTATAATAAGATGCCTGTAATTTTACTGTCCTTTTCTGACTATCTATAAGGCTTTCTAGACATTTCATGTGTTTTAAGAAACATACTATGTTAGTCTACCAAGGGCACCTTTCAATACTAGTCTGGGTCTCACTTAAATCCACCTGATTGACCTGTAATGCATCCATTTTTTATTCTTCCATTATTCTTTCTAATCCTTTTCCTCTAAAATTTTTAGTGATATGAATCTCTATATCAAATTCCTGAATTTGGTTCACCCATCTACATCTTCTCCCAGTGACTTCTAACTGTCTAAATATATCCTTTACTGCTGCATTAGGAACATATGCTACCACTTTTTCTCCAACCAAATAAGGCCTGAGGGATTTCACTGCTTGCACAAGTGCATAAGATTGTTTCTCATTAATATCATAATTTAACTCAGAATCTTGAAGAGTCTTACTAAAGAATGTTGTTGGTTGTTCATAACCTTCACTATTCTTTTGCAACAAGACAATAAAAATGGTGTGATATGATGCAAAAGAAAATAATTGAAATGGTTTAGTAAAATCTGGAGACTTGAAGATAGGGGCTTCCTTAATTTCCCTTTTTATATTTACAAATTCTTCTAAAGCTTCATTAGTCCATTTCATGTCTACACCTTTCTTCAACATCATAGCAACTGGTTTAATTATTTCTAAAAAATTCGGGACAAACCTCCTCACAAAGTCTATTTGTCCAAAGAAGGATTGGATATTTTTGACATTCTTAGGGACCTCAATTTTATCTATTGCTGCAGTCCTCTCAAGGTCTATTATTACTCCATCTTTGGATACAATATGTCCTAATAATTTTCCTTCAGTGACTACAAAATGACATTTCTTTGGGTTCAATGATATCTCATATTCAAGGGCTCTTTGAAAGATTTGTTCGAAATGTTTGAAATGATCTTATGCTCTTTTGGAGTAAGAAGTTAGGTCATCTTGATATATCACCATAATCACATCAATAAAATCCTCAAAGGCCACATCCATCGCTATTTGGAAAGTATCCCCTACATTAGTGAGTCCAAAAGGCATTCTATAATATACATAAGTACCCTAAGGTATAGTAAATGTTGTTTTATATTGTTCCTCTTATTTTACCTTCACCTGGTTATACCTTGAGAACCCATCCATCATTGATAATAACTCATTTCCTATGACCTTCTACAATAATGCTTCCATGTTTGGTAATGCATAATTGTCCTTTAATGATGATATATTTAGATTCCTGAAATCTACACAAAATCTGATATCACCATTCTTTTTTTTGACAGGAACCAAATTTGAAACCCATGTTGAGTGTCTAACCGGCTTTATGATACCAGCATCCCTCATCTTGATTAATTCATGTTTCATCTTGGGAGCTAAAGTAGGGTTTATTGGTCTCTACCTTTTCCTGAATGGTTTGGCATTAGGCTTCAAAGGTATCTCATGTTGGAAAAGGCCTTCCCGGTAAGCTTTAAGGTCATCATGGGACCAAGCAAATACATCTCTATATTTTCTCAATAGTTTGATGATATCTTCTCTGATCTTGGGGATTAAACTTTTACCCACAAATACTTCTTTTGGAGATTATTCATTTCCCAAATTTATTCTTTCTACTTCATCCATTGTGACATTAGTGTTTTTCTTGTCCATTTTTGAATCTTTATTGTCAAACAATTTCTCCATTGCTACAAGGCCTTTTGGAACCTTATTGGTTTTAATCTAAATGACCTCCTTTCCAAACAAACTTTCCTTCCCATCTTCTATCTCAACATGAGCACTCAAGTCTATCAATGAATCTTCAAATTATTGCTTGCAAGCTAGAAATTTGATTATGTCTCTATCATCCTCAAATATTTTCCATTTGTTAACATTGTCAGGTTCAACAGGCCTGGTTTTAACTTCTACTTGGACTATGTATTTACATGGGATGTCACTATGCTTTAATGCCAAATTAGACATAAAATATGCAAGGATATTCTCTGATTTATCTATCCAGTTAATAGAAAAAGCATAAAAAAATTCTATAGAATCCCATACTTCATTTCTATATCTTTTAAGATGAGTCTTCTTAGCAACAAATTTATTTTTAACTTGAGAACCAATTAATTCATAATCCCCAAAGACACTTAAATATTTGATTCCATGTTTACTAGCTAATCTCAAATCAAGTAATAGAGCTTCATACTCTGTAACATTGTTAGTACATTCAAAATCTAGTAAAATTGAATATTTAAATATTTTCTTATCAGGGGTAGAGAAAATGACACCAACTCCATTGCCATCCCTACAACAAGCACCATCAAAATATATTTTCCAAATTGTATTGTTACTTACTTTTGCATGTAGCTCAATTGTTTCAACATTCTACATTGCATCTTTTGAAATACTCACCTGAAAGTTATCCATATCATAGTGATAGAAATGTGTAACCAAGCTTGGATCCACATCCTCAATAATATATGGACTTTGAGTCTCCCTGCCAATTCTCACATCCCTTCCATTCACTGGGATAGAAGCATAAGAAAGATCTAATTGAATACTACCTCCTACCAAAATAGACCATTGTCTAGACATAAGTATTCCATAATTGGCAGGGACATCAACAACATTAATATCCATTTTATATGACATTTTAGGACATATAGGAAATTTAAATTCAACACTTTTTATTATGTCTACAATGAGAACTGATCTATTATCCATAGCATAACATTTAACAAATTTGGTATCAACATTCATTCCTAATTCTTTCATAACATCATTAGGCATAATTTTTACTGTTGCACTAGAGTCTATCATACAATTCTTTGCCATTTTATTGTTTATTAAGAATGTAAGATAGAATGGGTCAATTTGATTTTCATTTTTTCTTAATGTAGTTCCTAAATAAATAGCTGGAGGACCCTTTACTCCTTGGTTAAAATCTTCCTTATTACCTACATTAGAGAATATTTTCAAAGCTTCATTTTTGCATTCAGGTATTTTAACTATTTCAAGCAAAGGAACAAATATTTTAACTTGAGATAATACATTAGACATAAAAATGGATTCATTGAGAAGAGGTTTACTGACCACTTTTTCTTTTGCTATTTTTTGAAAGTCCTGAGGTTCTACCTGTTTCTCATGAGTGATGTTTTTGTGCTTCACCTTCTTTGGCTCATCTCCTTGGTCAAAGTTCCCTTGTTCTACATTCATTGTTCTATTCCTTAATCTATAATTACTCTTTACTTCTTCAACTGTAGCTACTATATATGCTCTTTTTTCTTCTTTTGTCAATTTTCTCAACCCTGAAGTCCTTTCCTGATAATCCTCGTAAGGGTACACTCTGTTGAGGTCATTCTTATAGCATTATCCATCTGAAGAACTGTAATTATCATATCCCCACATGGGATCTATTGATAATGCATATGCAGTAGGTTGAGCATTATCATCCTCTTCATCTAGATCTATAATAGCTTGTGCTAGTTAACATTGCTCTGCTACATGAGGCAACCTACATACATCACACCAAGGGTTTTCTTCCAACATATGATTTAATTTTGACAATGGATTAGGAGTATAAAATTCTTTGTTTGTTGGTTTTCCATCCCTCCATGTTGTGTTATAAGGCATATCTTGCAATTTGCATCTGTCAATTCTGAATGGTGGTTGATCACTCTGGTTGTGTTTAAAGTTATCTCTTCCATTACATGTTTAGAATTTTTTCATTACATTCATGAATTTATCTTCCTCTTTGTATTTCTTAGGAGCTTTAGGATTAAATAATTGAGGGTTCTCCCTCTTAACACTTATGCCAGATGCTTTCCTATCATTATCAATAGTTATAGAAATCTTGAGAGTATGTGCTAAAGTAGATGGCCTATGAGATCTGATTTTGTAGTTGGTCTTACTGTCAAAAGAACCCATGTAGAAATATATAAAAAAGGAATCAACATGCGTGATATCTCTTGTTTAATACTTTGTAAAATCTTTTTTTGAACTCAACAATAGATTCATTCTGATTTTTATTTATACTTTTCAATTCATGATATGCAAAGGAAGTGTCATTATGATTACCAAACTATTCTAGGAATTGATTAATAAATTCACACCAACACGATATGAATCCATCTGGTAAACTTTTGCACCATTCTACTACATCTTCTATGAGAGATTGAACAAATATTTTCATATATACATCCTCATTGAATTCCTCAAACTCTTGTATAACATTCTTCAAATTTATGCAATGTATTTCAACATTCTAATCCATTTCATGAAAAATTTGGAATTGCATTTCTTAATTCATTTTGTTATGTCATTAGGGTATCCCCTTATGCCATAAAAATCTAATTGTCTATATCTGTCAGAAACCATTGGGGATCTATAGTTGTTTCCATTTTGATTGATTTCTCTATACCTTGGATTCTGATGATTTGAATTTTGGAATACTTGATTATTCATTCTTGGTCCAAAATTTAGGTTCATATTATAATCTCTTGGACCATAATTTTGTCCCCTATTATTTTGATATCCATTATACTCTCCCCTGCCATTTTCATGACCATGATTCTCATAATGATTAGATCCATTAGGATTCATTCTACCATCTTGGTTACCCTGACCACTGTTTCTGCCTCCTCCCTTGTTATTCACACTATACAAAGAATTCAAATGGACATTCCTGAAGGCTCCATTATTATTTTTTCTATGAGGAGGATCATATCTTGAGTTTTCATTATGTCCACCTTCCTTCTCATCATGTGCTGAGTTTTTACCTGCATTTTTAGTACCATCCTTTCTAGGTGAGGGAATATTTTCTCTTCTTATATTTAATTTCTTTAGGACTTCATCAGGTTGTCTTCTAAGTGCTCTGAGCATTCTCTCATCTTAATTTTACAATCTGATCATCCCTTGAACAAATGTATCCATAAATTGATCTTATTCTTCTTGTATTTGTTCTCTTCCTTGGGGGTACTTGTATTTCCAGGTTTCACATATGAAAAAGGATTCCAGTTCTCATTTTCACTTGCAGGACTATGATGATTTGAATCCAGGAATTTCTCATAGCTAAACTCTTTATCATCATTGTTAGGGTATATCATACGTGGTACATACATCATCTTCTTATTTGAATCTTTACTTCTCTTTGTTGGTTCTGATTAAACTAAATTGTCTTTCTTTAAAGACCTTCTTCCTAACATAATTTTATCACTTATATATTATAGAATTTCAAAAGTAGAGTCGCCACTTTCTTTATCAAAAAGAAATTAATATCTCACTAGTCTAGGTTCCTGTCTCCAGTAGAGTCTTAATCTTCAGATTACTACCAAAGATTATGAGAGTTCTTCAAACTGTCCTTACAGTAAACTCCCTAGTAGAGTCACCAATCTGTTGGTGCTCAAATCAACATATTGGATTTCCTATGGAATTTTTAATCCAGTGTTGGGAAACCCAAGTGATTTGGCCAACTAACAAGGTTTCAACAATGACAAGGCTGAACCTTCTACAATTTTGGCTCTGCAAAACCAAGGATGGTAGGCTTATACCTTAGATTTATCCTCTAGATCTCAAGGCTTTTTATAGTAGATAAAGTATACTTCAAAATTATTTCTCTCAAAATATGGCAAGGTACTTGAAAGAAATCTCAACTGAAAGCAGTATGTCACAAAATGCTAACTAAAATGCTTTAATTTATTAAAGAGAATGTTTGTAGATATGAATATGAATTGAAAAGGATAGATGGATAGAATATCACAAAACTATGAACAATAAACTAAATAACCATAATCCAATATACATATATACCAGTGCCTTATTCTATCATGGGAAATAGAGTCAAAATCATCCCAACCCTATGTAAAACCTTGGAGACAGTTTACAAGAAACAAATCACTTCAAAGGTCTTATGAAATGAGCATATAACTTCAGATAAATTCACAGCTATCTCAATTGAATATCACTTTTCAAATGACAGACTGATTGATTGTGGCCACAATAAATTGAATTTAACCATGAAAGATGAAAGGACCAATTGACAGTAGAAAATATGAACTTAATCAGGAGCATGCAACATCAAACTATCACTTTGAGGAAAATCTATAGATTTTATCCAAGGGACTAATTGAAAATGAAAATGAGAAAATTCCCATAGATGAGAGAAAAAGAGAACTTATCTTTATTGATTTTGGAAAAAATGATACATTAAGGTCCATGTTACAGTTGTTGATCAAAACTATCCAATCTGACTATAATAACCATGATAATTCCCCTTTTCTATATTGATCTTATCCTTACTTATATCAAGTCTAAAGGATGCAAACAAGCTTCAGATCAGTACGTCTATTCTAACTAAAACCTAATCCTAGGATCAAAAACTAAACAATGCAGTTACAATTAAAGAATGATTATCGTCCTTGTTTGAAACATTTAGTTATCAACCAATTAGGTTTCATTATAATAATTGGATTAATAAATATTTTGTAGTTTGTCTCCAATAATAGTAACTCTGCATGTGATTATTATGGTGCTTCGACCATACTTTCATCTATACATTTCTACTTCTAATAATGGATATATTTCCTGGAAGGTCGAATAGCTCTATAATTTTGAACATGCATGTTGACATTGTCGGCCATCTTCTGTTACCATATATCTTTATAATAATTCCTCACAATGTGTCTACATGTCTTTATCTTCCTTAGTATCTCCTAAAGATCACATTGTTTTATCCTCAAACAGATCCATAATCACCACCCTCGAAACCCTTGTAAAATGTTGTGTAACCTTTTCATCCTATCTATTCAATTATATGTTGCCATATATATCCTCATTTTCATACTCCCTCAGGCCTCGGTGGGTCTAGGACACATGTCACGCTGTCACATTTCCTTAAAGGTTAAACATCACACACCTTAAGCTTTGAGGCATAACGCCTGCCATAGATCTTAGTAGAAATTCATCGGATTTAACCATATATCTTCATCCTTTATCACTGAGAATGTAGTGGGTCTGGGACACGTGGAAATAATGTGTAATGACTTGGAGGTTAAAGAATCTACATCTTCTTCTTTAAGGAAACACACCGACCGTCGATGAAGTTTGATCTTTATAAAAAATTAATCGAAGATCTTTCTCTATTTTATTTCTTTGAAAAGGTGGGTCTCAGACATGTGGCAACATCACACAATGCCTCGATGAATAAATGAAATGCATCTTCTCTATTAAGGAATATCACCATATGTTGATCCTCACTTTAGTTTAATTGGACAGATCTGCATAAAGGTATCAAATAAACTGCAAAAATACAGAAAACGACTAGTTTTTGAATTCAAATATGAATTCAAATTTAAGAATGAAGGCAGAGGAATACAAGAATCAAACCTTGGCATAAATAAAAAGATAAATGCATGAGTTAGTAAGATAAATTCCCAAGTTAAAATAATGCAAGAATAAACTATAAGTTAAAGGCATAATTAAAAGGATAAATAATAATGATAAGGGTATAAAATATACTTCCTTGAACTATATAGATTTGTAAATTTAACCTTCAAATCTGGGTTCCACCAATGTGCAAATAATGTCAATTGGTTAAGCTGACTAGATCTACTTTCAAGATTAAGACATATTATTCAAATGGATTGTTGGATTTGGTTCATACAGATTTGTGTGGTCCTACTAAGACAATAATATATTATGGAGAAAGATATTTTGTTACTATTTATTGATGAATATTCAAGAATGATGTGGATTACATTTCTGAGAGAAAAATCAAAATCTTTTCATAAATTTTAGATATTCAAGATGATGGTAGAAACAAAATATTGGAAGAGATTAAACTGCCTAAGATTGGACAGAGGTGGAGAATTTAAATTTGGTGAGTTTTATGCATTTTGTGAAGAACATGGGATAAAGAGACAAACTTATGCTCCGTGAACCCCACAACAGAATGGTGTTTCTAAGTGAAGGAATAGGACTATCCTAGACACAACTAGTACTATGATGATTGGAGGAGACATTTTGTAGATCTACTAGAGAGAAGCTGTGTGCACCATAGTATATACTTTGAATCAAGTACAGATTAGACAGGGAACCAGTAAGACTCCTTATGAACTATGGTATGGTCATAAACCTATAGTGAAATACTTTAGAATTTTTGGAAGTGAATTCTACTCAATTATTTGCTTCTGGATTTGATTGTGTAAGTGTTTTTAGCATCAACATTTCAGATCACACTCCGTGATCCATCATCAGGATTAGAGAGAGTGCAAGAAATGTAAAAATATAAGATGCAGACAAAGCCTCACTCAAAGTATGTATAGAGAGAGAGAGAGAGAGAGAGAGAGAGAGAGAGAGAGAGAGAGAGAGAGAGAGCACTAAACAAAAAATAAAAACAAATGTGCTACACCAAAGAGGAATGCAACTACAACACAAAATTCTTATATAAAAGAAAAATACACCCAAGAGAAAAGAAAGGAACTTAAAAAATAAAAATTGAAAAATGAAGATAAAAATAAAACTGAAACAAACACAAAAAAATACACAAAGAAGAACTAAAAAGGGGCTAAAAAATATAAATCTAGGTGCATATATATATATATA
>MU227207.1:2609122-2625710 GCA_018584345.1 Thuja plicata
TATATGTAAACACACACACACACACACACACACACACACACACACACACACACACACACACACACACACACACACACACACACAACCAAGTATAGATTAGACAGGGAACCGGTAAGACTCCTTATGAACTATGGTATGCTCATAATCCTATAGTGAAATACTTTAGAAATTTTGGAAGTAAATTCTACTCAATTATTTGCTTCTGGATTTGATTGTGTAAGTGTTTTTAGCATCAACATTTCGGATCACACTCTGTGATCCATCATCAGGATGAGAGAGAGTGCAAGAAATCTAAAAATATAAGATGCAGACAAAGCCTCACTCAAAGGATGTATAAAAAGGAAGGTGTAGAGAGAGAGAGAGAGAGAGAGAGTAAACACTAAACAAAAAATAAAAACAAATGTGCAACACTAAAGAGGAATGCAACTACAACAAAAAATTCTTATATAAAAGAAAAATACACCCAAGAGAAACAGAAGGAACTTAAAAAATAAAATTGAAAAATGAAGATAAAAATAAAACTAAAACAAACACAAAAAATACATAAAAAAAGAAAAACTAGAAAGCAGCTAAAAAATATAAATCTAGGTGCATATATATATATATATATGTATGTATGTATATGTATCTATGTATATATACATACATACTGCATATATCATATATACATATACATATATATGTATATATACATACATACATACTGCATATATATATATATGTCAATGCATATACATACATACATATGTATATATACATATGTATATATACATACATATATATACATATATATATACATATATATATATATACATATGTATATATACATATGTATAGATACATATATGTGCATAAACACACACACACACACACACACACACACACACACACACACAGATATATATAAAATTTTTAGCCCCTTTTTAATTTTTCTTTCTTTATGTATTTTTTTGTGTTTGTTTTAATTTTATTTTTATCTTCATTTTTCAATTTTTATTTTTTAAGTTCCTTCCTTTTCTCTTGGGTGTATTTTTCTTTTATATAAGAATTTTTTGATGTAGTTGCATTCCTCTTTAGTGTTGTACATTTGTTTTTATTTTTTGTTTAGTGCTCTTTCTCTCTCTCTACCCCTTCCTTTTTATACATCCTTTGAGTGAGGTTTTGTCTACATCTTATATTTTTACATTTCTTGCACTCTCTCTCATCCTGATGATGGATCACGCAGTGTGATCCGAAACATTGATGCTAAAAACACTTACACAATCAAATCTAGAAGAAAATAATTGATTTAAATGGATTTTGGAAATCTGATAATGTTGAGTAAATTCTACATTAAGAGAGATGAGGATATTGGAAAGTTTGATCCTATAAGTGATGACAGAATATTTCTTGGATATTCTACAAAGAGAAAAACATATAAATGTTATAATCACATACTGAAAAAGATTGTTGAAAGTGCAAATGTCAAAGTTGATAAAAATGTACAAAGATCATAAAGAACTTGTTGGTATGATATAGATGAAGAAAAAAATCATATTATGGAAGTACAAAATCAGAATCAGGATAGACCGGATGAGCAGAGAGAACATGTGGAAAATGAAGTGGATATTGACACTGAAGGGTCTGCTACACAACTTACACCAAAAACTTCATGGTATGTAAGGATTAATCATTCTAAAGATGTTATTATTGGTGATAAGAATAGAGGTGTTCAAACTAGAGGAAAAATCTCTAGGGATGAGACATGTTTGCTCTCTAAATTGGAGCCTAAAGATATAAAAGAAGCATGTAATGATGAGACTTGGATGAAAGAAATAAGAGAAGAACTTGATCAGATTGAGAAGAAAAAATATTGGATTCTTATTCCTAGACCTAGTGATAAAAATGTGGTTGGTACTAAATGGGTATTAAAAAACAAGCTGAATGAAGATGGAAAAGTAGTTTGAAACAAAGCAAGACTGGTATGCAAAGGATATTCACAAATGGAAGGTATTGATTTTACAAGGACCTTTGCTCCTCTAGCTAGACTTGAAGCTATTAGATTATTTCTTTCATATGCAACTTACATAAAATTTAAAGTCTATCAGATGGATGTTAAGTCTGTATTCTCAAATGGTGAACTAGATGAAGATGTTTATATTCAAAAACCTGACAGTTTTACTCTAACTGAGGAAGGAGACATGGTTTGTAAATTGCAGAAATATTTGTATGGACTAAAGAAATCTCTTAGAGCTTGGTATGCCAGATTAGATAGGTATTTGATGAATATTGGTTTCAACAAGGGTATTGCAGATTGTAACTTATATTTTAGAATAACTGATGATAATATCTTGATTGTTGAAGTATTTGTTGATGATACTTTATTTGGTGGAAATGATGAGATGAGTAGAGATTTTTCTGATGAAATGAAAAAATAATTTGAGATGTCTATGATAGGTTAAATGAAATTATTTCTTGGATTTCAAATTACACATCTGGATAAAGGAATTTTTATCACACAGTCCAACTATGTCAGAGAATTACTGAAGAAATCTAGTATGGAAGATTCAAAACCAATAGGAACTCCTATGATTACTGGTTGAAA
Organism: Thuja plicata; assembly: GCA_018584345.1. Lineage (NCBI taxonomy): Eukaryota > Viridiplantae > Streptophyta > Pinopsida > Cupressales > Cupressaceae > Thuja > Thuja plicata. The sequence continues at coordinate 2,611,707 of MU227207.1, forward strand.
TTTAACTAAATATGATGACTCCCTTAGTGGTAATCAAACACTATACAAATCTATGATCGGAGGATTGCAATATCTAACTCATTCTAGACCAGACATATCAAATGTTGTTGGAATTGTTGTGAGATTTCAAGCTGAACTAAAGGAATCACATATAGTTTTTTATTAAAGGAAAAAATGGGTTTTGATGGGACCCCAAAAAACTTTACAAAAAATTACAAAAGATAAGCACTAAGTTCCATCAAGAAAAACACTGCCAGAAATGAGACAAGCCGACAAAACCCAAAACCCAAAACCAACATAAACAAAAGACCAACCGAAGAAGCAACAAAATAGAATAGGAACCAGACACATAAAAAACCAGAGCTAGAGAGACACCATGAGGCACACCTAAGCCAACTCCTTCAGAGTAGCCACAACCTCCTACTCCATCATAGTAATGTTTTCCACAATATCCTTGAGGTCTTGGATACTATCGTGGTTTTTTTGGATGATTTTCTTTAAGTTATCCTCAAAATTCTTGTTCTTCATGTTAATCTTCTAAACCCTATCCTCTAGAGAGTTTCTAGAAGCTCTCTCTTCCTCCAATTTATTTAGCAGGAATTTATTTTCCTCTAGGGTGTAGATATCAACCTTTTTCTCAATGATATCCTTCATGGTAACAAAATTGGCAGATAGGGCCCTTAGCCTCAGATTGAGACTATTGATATCATTGAAGATCTATTTATCCACCATGTAGGAATTAGTTTCTTTATATTTGGCCTTTTGCAGGAAACCCAAAGTAGGCTCATGCTTATCATGGGGATTATCCATGTTCAGTTGGACGGACTCCCTGTTGAGCATTGTTTTTACACAAGTCAATTGCTAGGATCTTGAGATTTGATTTCCTCTCTTGATAGAATAATGAAGTTAATCCCAAGGTTCTCCGAGGTTGTGGTATAACCTACTTGGTAACTTAGTTGAAGATAAATGTGAATGTTCATGATGAGGCCTTTGTTGGTACTTTCAAGATGTCAAACTTCAAAACAACTTTAGTGCTTTTTTGTATTTCCAATTTATCAAAGATTGTAATTAACTAAGGATGCAAATTTGTGTTTAAAATAAAAACAATTTCGATTGCTTTCATATTTATGACAGAAATTTAAATGAGTAGGGTAACAAGAATGAAGTAAATTGCTGAAAATGAAAATCCTAAGGGACATAACCCATTGTCGATCCTTCCTTGCAAATAGAACAATGGAGATATTTGGAACAAACCCATCGGATATAAATTAGACCTCATCACAATTATATACCTGATGGATGCAATCGTTTGGAGGAAAACATGTTCACTTGTTTAAGATTTTCAAAATCTATCAAATTGTGAAGCCACCAAGATGTGCGCACACACGACACAAATTTATTGTTAAGCCCAAAAGATGATCTTTCCCATACACTCATCACAACAAGGTAGATAAGAAACAACAAACTCCAACTAAAGAAATGCAGATTTGAGACACAATAAAATCGTTGGCTCTTTGAAAAGAATGAATAAGTATACACACATTCATCAATTTTGCATAGATAGAAGAAAATATTACACCATGAATGAAGCACTGAATGTAGATCTTTATTTCATAAAGAATCTGACCCTTATACATTATTTTGATTACAATATATAAAATTTTGATCTACAAACTCTGAATATCAAAATTAGGGCATCAGAGACTCTAAAAACCATGAAAACAAACTAAAACTAAAGCTTCACTAAAGAAATCTATTGCTAAAATGATACTAAACAAATTGTATGGATCTTTAATCCATTTACAATTAGTTTTCCCATGCTAAAGGGATCAAACTCATTAAGAAATAAGAAAGAGAGGAGCTCGAGTTCCCTTGTTTGCAACTATAGTCTTCTTCTTGATCTCGGAGTTCTCCCTTGGAATATTCATCTATGGTCCTCTTTTATGTGGGAACTAATAGAGGACCCTTAGTCCTTGAAAAATGAACTCCAATTATGCATCCATATTATCTAAAGTTTTATTTTTATGCAAAAAAGAGATCTGGCTGGAATGGCCTAGAAATTTGGACCCCGACCTCTACACCATAATTTGCCAAGTGCAAATTCTACCAACTAAATAATAAAAAAGTAAGACCCCTAAAATTTTGGCCTTTCAGAGGCCGAAAGGCCAAAAGGACCGAAAGGCCGAAAGGGCCAAAAGGCTAAAATGCCAAAAAGTTAGCCTTTAGGAAAAATAGCTAAGTCTGAAAAATCTGCATCTCTCAAAAGGGCTGAGTTTGGATTTTGAGCAGTTAGCTTCAGACCATCTCTGGATGAGAAGCTCACATCCTCTGCACTATTTATTGTGCCTCCTCATTGTTTATTTCTTTCCTCTTCACTTTGTTAATTCATAATTCTTTCTTTTGTATGAAAGTGGTCAATTCAAAAGCAAAGAACTTGATGTCTTCATTGTGCTTGGACATCCTTTGCATGTCTTCTTTTGAATAGAAGAGTTGGTGGAGGCATTCTTTGGTGCTAACACCTGCCAGAATATCTTTGAATTGTTGTATTACCTCTTTGGCTGGGCATAGAATTTTCCTTTCTTGATCTTAGTATAGCTCCAAGTCCATACCTGTGAAGAAGTTCTCTATTTCTTCTACCCATTGCATAACCTCCATATGATTTATTTGTATGTAGCACAGGCACTTTTCATGACCCTTAATTTTTTTGGCTATGATTTTGATCCAGGTTCCAAATTTATCTAGCTCTTCACATTCATATATCTTGACCAAAATTTGGAAGCGCTGCTTCTTAATTATCTTGAGGTCTTGGAGGGAAATTCACCATTTGGTCAATTCAGAATCTAACCCCTTATCACTCTCCATCATGTTTATCAACTTTGTGGTTTCCACCAGAATAACTCTGAAAGGCCTAAAAACCAGTTTGATAATCCCTTCTCCAAACTGTTCAAGATCATTCTTCCAATCAGCACTTTCATAAATGAAAGAGGGGGTCATACCTTCCAACAAGTCTACAGTAGCTATCTTCTCTAGTACGACCTATAATGATGCCTCTTGGAAACTTGGGTCAACGAGACCCACCATTTTATGAATAAACTTCTTCAGAGCCTCATTCTACTTTTCCAAGGACTTGATAGTTTCCTCATCTTTATCATAAATCCTAGAGCATGTTTGAGTCCTAAGGCTTCCAGGGTCTTACTTCCCTCCCTTCTTGGTTCTCCCAAATCTACCTCTTCAAATGTATAATCCTCTGGGGTGAGTTGTGCTTGCGAGGTGCTAGTAGAAGGAACTGCCACTTGTGCCTTCCAACGACTCTTGGTATCTTGAGTGACATAAGATATGGTCCTTTCTGGTATATTAACCTTTGTTTAATGGAAGGTGTACCCTAAAAATCACATAGTTGTGTCTTCTCCTTCCCTTCATCTGTGTAAGTCCTTTTCCATTCCTGAATCTCTTTAGTGAACCAAGTAGGTTTACTAAAGGTGGTAACCGACTCATATGGGGAAATGTGGAGGGGTAAAGCCAAGCTTTATGATTTAGGGGTCACCCCCTCCTCTTCATCTAACTCTTCCCCATGTTCAACTTCTTCTCTAGCTTCTCCCTCATGCATTTCTCATTCATGGCTTCCTTCCTCTCTCTTCTCTTCTTCCACTGCAGCCTCTTGTTCACCTTTATCTTGGCCTTCATCCCTAGAGGAACTGATTGTTATTTATGCATTAAGGCATGTCATGGATTCCACTATGGTTTTGAAGGGAGATGCAACTTCTAGGCTTACCAACGCTTGGGGAGTCAGGATAAAACAAGGCAAAGGAACAAATGGCAGTAGAGTTAGCGTTGGCATCGTAGGTGGTGGAGTAGAAATAGAAGGAGGTATATTTGGTGTGGGAGTTGGGAGAGAAGGTGGTGGAGTTGAAATAGGAGTGGGAGAGATGTTTTTGGAGTTGTAATGTGAGGTGGTGGAGTTAAGGCTGAAATATCTCTTGTAGTTTTACTCCCTGCTATGCTCTCGGCAGCGCTGAAATCTTTAGTTTCTAGCCTCTGTTCAGTGCTAGAGTCCACTCCTGTGATAGGAACTTTTAGTGTGGGGTTTTTGAATTGGGACGAAGGTGGAGTAAGGATCACTTGAGGCTAGATGGGTTCCTATGTTCCCAAGTCAATTCCTATCATTGAGTTGGGTGTATCCTGCCACTAATCTGTAAAACCCTCTAGCCCTTCAAAATCGGACATAAGGAACTCATCCAACCCTAGGGTATCCAATGAATTATCATCCTCTTTAGGATCCTCTTACCACTTCCTTGTGATCTCCTTCTTCCTTAGAGAGGCTACCTAAGATCTTGTCCTTTTCAGCAAGGGTACCTCTTCCAACTATGGTTCCTCTTGTAAGGTTTCCAATCGTGGAGAGGCAAAAGATCTCTTTCTTTTATAAGTTCTCTTCCCCTCTCCAATGGTAGAGGGAGACAGGTCAGAGGTGGAAGGGCCTTCCCCTTGGGTGGCCTATGATGATCCAACAAGACGATCTATTTTCCCTATCATCCTAGTTTTTTGGGCCTTGTGCCTAGGATTAGAACCATATTCTACTACACACTCATGCCCATACACTATCTCTGGCTTCTGAGGTGGGGCCTTCTTGTATTGGGGCACTGTGGACCTTTCTCCACATTTGTTATCTATCTTCTTGGGTGGATCCATTAGTGTCTTCATGGGAATAGGATCCATTTGATAGGGAATGTTTATTCATGCCTCATTCATCCTGACCACATGCCTGTTCTAAATTCTATGTTGTCATTTTCCTCCTAGTCTATCTCTACATTCAAGATATGCCTGTTGTATATTTTATCCAGAGAATAAACTAAATCTAGCACATTATTTGAATCCTTTTCCCAAACCTTGGGGGAATACTGATATGTAAGGATGCTTGTGCAAGTGTAAGGGACATCCTACAGTAATCCCGGATCCTCACCTCATGGTCATCCACACAATTTATCCGATGATCTTCAACTTGTGCTTCATGGATGTAGAACTTACCAATTATATGGATGTACATGCCTACAGGGTTGAATCAGACCTGGATGTTCTTATATAGTTGGAGTGGGAACTCATCCCATTCAAAGGCCAATGAATTACAGATCTTCATGTCCTAGAGAGTGTAGGGACCTAGGGAAATATGGAAGTCCCAAAAATGCTTCTTCTTATGCTTGATATGCTCGTATGCATCTGCAAAGCTGCCGATCCATTTCTAGGATGATTAACCAATCATATGGGTACCTTGATAGCTTCTTGGGGTGCAGGGTAGATCCTACTACTTGGATGTACATGAAAGGTATAAATTGTATATAGTACACCCCTATGGCCCTTATTTTAGTAGCAACTTCTTCTGATAGCCTCTTCACATAGTCACCCTCTATGGATCTAATGACTGTGAAGATAAAGGCATCATTCACTATTTTGTAGTTTGGGCTATCTTCAGTCATATCTATCCTTCTCGCCAATTCTGGATAGACAATATGAGGCCATGCATTTGGTTCATTGAAGTTTCCCCATTTTGTGTGCTCCATATAGTCTACTCTTGCGGCTAATAGGTAAACTACATATGTAGTCAGGTAGAACTTTAGGTTGTGCTTAACCATAGTCATTTTCTCATCTAATTTATCACTTAGGATGGTCACCCAATCAAACTTGACCTTGTGGTTCCTTATCTTATCTATCAACAGAATCATCCATTTCTTGAGTTGGATGGACTGAGGTAGTCTACACTCGGCTTATCAGGGTGACTGCAGCTTGGATATCATCCTTTAAGTATCCTTCAATCTTGTTCCTAAACCATCTCAACCCCTTTTCTATATAGAAGTCATAGAACTAATTGTCCACACCCTTCTATAGATGGAAGACCTCTTCAATGATATACGACCTAAGGTCAAGGACTATCTATACTTCTATATTCTTGACTACCTTTTCATCTGGTATGTAGTGGTTGGCTAAGGTCATGATAAGCTCATAGGACATGAATGCTACTGGCTGTGCTGCTACATTGACTAGGCCTGATAGAACCAGGGAGGTGCAATCTTCAGTCCTTCCTGCTGGTTGGGAACATCTTACTAGGAACTACTCCCAGTCTACGTTCTTGATGTCTATATTGGTGATCTCTATATGTTTGTTTCCGATCTTTGAAGGAGGTTGATTCCCCTTGAATAAGTACTTCATTGGTGATGTTTTCCACTTATCACGCATTCCTGCAAGGAAAAAATGCAAGTATCAGTATCTTTATTGAAAGGAAACTACTAAAGAAGGAAAAAAAACTAACTAAGAAAAATAGATACAGAGGGTTCTGAAGTAGCCATAAATGAAATTTGGGCTCTTTTGGCCTTTTCAAGCTTTCGAACACCAAAGAAAAGGTTAGGGTGCAAAAGGGAAGAAATTGTGAAGGATGAGGTTGTGGAAAAGAAATCCCTTTCGGACTTGCGGAGTGTGAAAAAACTTGCAGACAATTGGGGTGCAAAAACCCAAAATCTCAAAGAGATTCGAGGTTGATGGAATTCTTTCAGACTTTCGGTGTGCGAAATTCCAACGGAGGTTTCAGAGTCCGAAAGTCTAAAACCTTCAAGAAAGAGAAACTTGTCTTCAGATGTTTTGGTTTTTTGGTATTTTTGGAGGTCTGAAATCCTGAAAGGGCTGAAAGTGCGAACTTCACTTGGTTGAAAACTACTCTGGGAGGGGTTGTTTTTAGCCTTTTAGAGGTTGAACACCTATGACTAGGTTGCAACGCCAAAACCATGACTCTAAAAATGAAAAGAAAAAGAGACCCAAAAGGAGAAAGTGACCCCTCCAGAGGTCCAAGGTTGCGAACCCTAGGGACCTAGGAGGGAGCACAACCTGACTAGGTAAAAAACAAAACCCAAATAGACCTAAAACAAAAGCATGAGTCGACATGAAAAGAAGGCGATGAAGCCTTACCTGCAAATATGAGGAGAGGGGAAAATAACAACCACTGGGTGTGAGGAGAGGTGACACAGTGACCTCCAGTGAGGAGGCGAGAAAAAATGGCAAGCGCACAAGGAGGCAGAAAAAAAACATAGAAGAGAGAAAAAGAAACAAGTGAGCAACAAAAGTGACTCGGACCACTTTATAACCCACGGGGTGATGTCTCCCAACTTCAAGGTTTTAGAGGCCGAAACGCCAAAATTTAGGTGGCCTCCTCCCCTTTTAGTGTTTTGGAGGCCGAAACACTTAAAGATGCAAAGGTTCTAGTCTTCGGCCTTTTCGGTGTTTCAGAGGCCAAAACACCGAAAGGGACAGGATCAACCCTTTGGCCTTTTTAGTATTTCAAAGGAGCTAAGGTCCTCCAAAATGTAGAAAGTGCAAAAGGGCCGAAAGGAACCTTTGTTTCCTCAAAAGGCCCCTCAAAAAATCCCATTCAAGGAATAGAGAGAGGGGCAAACCCGAAAAATCCAAAAAAGAAAGGGGGCCCCATGGTTAGAGGACCAAAATGAGGTGTGTGTTGTGGACCCACAACAAATAGCCCCAAAAAAAGGAGGAATGACCAAGGCATTTCTTCATCATCAAGACCCTTCTAGATTCTAACTTTGCAAAGGAACAAGAATGAAGAGCTATTCATGTTGACTATCTTTCAATGACTTCCCAGTTTGAATTTTTATGCTTGTCTCTCAGTGTGTGTTCATGTGTGTTCATTGCTTGACCTTCAATTGTGGTGTCCAGAACATTTGTCAACTTTTCCCAACCTTTGCCATGTAGACCAAGGCTTCCCAGAAAGATCTTTGCTGGTAGTCAGGCATCCATAGCCCTGAGAAAGTTTTCCCTGAATCCCAAATCTAACCTTTCTCTATTGCTGGTCGAGCGTCCATAGCCCCGGTAGAGGTTTTTATAGTCACCCTTGTCTATTCAGTTTTCTAGGATGGCGCTATGTAGGAGAAGTCTTTTCTTTGAAATAGTTTCTTATTTTCTTGCATGAGCCATATAAAGACCCTTGATGTGTGTAGTTCTATATTCAGGTTCATACTGTCTTCTTTAATCAATCTAAGCAACGATTAGGCTTTTCTACTAGTGACCACCTTTCGGGCCATTTTTATTTTGTACTCGTTTCTTTCTTCTTCAACTATTCTTCCTTTACTCCTACCTTTCCATCCACTAGACTTGGGTTCTTGGATTGGTGGGTACCCAAATCAACACACTAGTCCTGGTCCCAACTAAAAAATGCTCAAGAATTATTAATGGAAGATACCACTACATTGAATTTTGGAACGTTCTCTGCGTTGTATGTTTCTTTAGAGAATTTGACTAAGAAATACCTCTGATCCAATATAAAGACCACTTGGAATGAGTTAAAGACATACAGACCCAAAGAAAAAGGAGCAACAAGCCCCGAAAAAAGAGGGAACGACCACGGATGGAAGAAACAGTCTGACAGAGAAAAATGACAGAAAGAAAGGAAAAGAAAAGATACAAAATGCACGAAACTATGATATAAGGGATGAAAGGTAGTACCGCTTAGGATCCAAAATAGTGTTTGAGGAATTTCCCATTGACTAGAAATGGGGTCAGCTCTCTATCTAAGGTACTGATCCTAAAATTATTTTCCCCCAAGATCTCTAATATCTGATAGGGGCCTATCCACAATTTTTGAAATTTGGTTTGGTTGCCCGACTTTTCTTTTGCCTTGTCCCACATGAGGAAAGGTCAGAGATCCTGAAAGCTTTAATGGTGGCTCTCTTATTGAACCACCACCTGATGATGGCTTGATTCTTTGACACATGCTCCAAGGCCAAATTTATTTTCTCTTCTAGGTTGAGGAGGTTCATGAGTCTAACTTGCACTCGATCTTCGCCTCCAACGTAATGGTCCATAAATCTCAAAATTGGGATTTTCAAGTTCATAGGGAAGACCAGTTGGTATGGGGATGTTCCTAATTCATTCTTAATCCTCACTCGATTTGTCCACAAAGCGTATTTTAGTTGTGTGTGCCAATACCAGGCATTTTCATCGAGGAAGTGTTTGATCAATGTCGTTAGGTTTTTGTTGGTGTACTCCTCTATGCCATTGCCTTGCAGATAATAATTTGAGGATTACCTAGTTTTCAAAGGCCCATTGCATGAGCGATTCAGAGGAGAAAGAGGGAACATTGTCACTGTTGGTACTCCTAAATTTGGAACAAATTTGGAGTGACCATATTAAATTTTTCAGTTAAGCAAAGTAAGTACCCTTGAAATTTTGTGTGAGAAGGCTCAGTTGGAGTGCTTGTAAAGGATGCCCGGATGATTTTCATGAGGTACCAATTGGGAAGAGGCTTCAGTACCTTCCATTTGGCATATGCAGTGGGTTCCAACTCTTGAATTCCAAATCTGACATGTTTAGGGAGTAGTCATTTTGAGGGGGTCACCCAAATCTGCATTTTTGCTAGTGTCATTTTGTTGTCTGGGGCCTACTTTGCATCTAAATATCTTGCACCCTATTTGAGTTTCATAGTTTGCCACTTTGGGAATGTCTTACACACATATCAGAGAGTCTATGTTTTAGATCTCAGCTCATTACCAATCCATTTGATAGGTTTTCATACTTCCCAAAGTTGGTTGCTCAGAACTATTTGCATCTTTGTTCTGCCTAGAAATCTGAATAGCCCATTTTGACAGATTATAACTTTTGACCAGTTGATTCAATTGAGAAAATTCATTTTGTACTGTCCTAGTGGTCACATACTTCATATTTTCCAGTTTGCAGATCTTTATGAAATCAAATGACAAGTTTTCTAGAACCATTCTGTTAGTGAATAATTATGATTTCTTGAGTTTTCAAGTACATAATTGCTAAGTCATCCACTTTGAGGTCTTGAAAATCTATACCCGGTTGAACATTTTGGATAATTGAGTTGTCCCTCATATTGTAAACATAGGAGTGCACCTAGTTGAAGATTTATAGATTCCTGCCAATCCATTTATCCACTTTGCCAGAGCCTTCCCATTTCTGATTTATTGAAGTTTCACTAAAGATCTAGAATTCAAAATTAAATGGCATACTTTGTGGTTTCCCTGTTTACACCCGGTCCGAGGTCAAGCATAATTGAATGTGGATTTGCATTGGAGACCTAGGAATGAACTCCTTTGAAGATTTCTAGATTTTGATCAATCCAGTTGATCACTTTTCTTTGCCGATTTCGAACCCAATTTCTGCATATCTGTTGTGCTTTGGTTCAGAAAGTGTTTAGGGTGCTAACTATGTGGATTGGTATCAGTTGAATAATTTGTTTTCAAAAGAAGAAAACCGAGGATTCATGTTCTACATATGACATTCAATTAGGCTCCAGAGGTTAAAATTCTGAAAGATCTTTTTGATGACCCTATGAATTCAGTTTCAAAGGCATTTTGTTCAGTTTGCAGTGCAAAGCAGAATTAAGCTTTCAGAATGGCCATTTTGCAAGAATGATATCTTTCTGTCTGAATTTTATTTTTAGGATCTGATTGTGGGACCATTCTCATTGCATATGAATGTACTATTGGACCTAATGGTGAAATTTTAGAGCTTGTTTCAATAATTTTGCAGTGGTCAATCCGAAGGAGATTTATGTTGTTTTAGCATTGGCACCTACACAAGTTTTCTGAAAGGCTAAGTTTGCACTGTTATATCTTGTGCCTGAGGATGAATCTGGAAAGCCCTTTTTGCATGTGTATTCAATGGTAATCAATGAATCTTCTTGCCAAGTGACGAGGTTAGTTTACTTGTTTCAGTGAATTTTTGAGGCTAGTTCCGGGGGCCAGTTGCCATAATTGTGGTCAATTTGCATAAGTGCTAAAATGATTATAAGGGCCACCGGTTAGTACTTAATGTTCAAAATTTAAAATATGGAAGTATAGACAAAAGGAAACATTGCAAGAGGGTTTTCAAATGATGCAAAGCAATAATCAATGCCATCTGCCATTCAACATTTTGTCAAATTGTTCACATTGTCAGAATTGTACTTTAATGCCAGTTGCATTCTCATTGGGGATAGCTTGCAACCATAGTGTCAAAAGAACTTTTCAGGTATCTTCTATGTTCTGAATGGATGACCACATCATTCTACGGGGTATCCATTAAATGCTTGAACAAAGGGGATATGGCCAATAAATACAACAATTTTGAATTTAACTGGAAGTATGCTTGATTGATCGGCATAGCATTTGGTGGATGAGCCCACATTAAACAAAATGGAAACAAAGACAGGCATATGAATTGGTTAATGCCAAACAGAGGTCTACACAATATGAAAAGGTAAAATAGCATGTTACAAGCCGCAAGCTATATGCTTTGGAGGATTAAAGGCAGTCCCACACTGTTGTCTATGGAGATTGTTTATGTTTTAAAACATTAAAAGAGTGGACAATAAATGCAATTGCCAAACATAAGTCCAAACAGCCAGCGCATAGAAGATAGTGGAAGTTGCATTGCATATTGTGGAGCTTCATTACATAGTCTACTGCGTAGGAAGGATATTATACAGTTTTAACATTAAAAACTATAAACTTCATTGCATTATCTTGCACAAGTAGTAAATCAAGTGAAGTCTGCGCAATGTATACGAGGAGTTTTCTTTGAGAGGTACATGGGGAGCATCAAGAGGAAGATGCACAGTAGATTGGAGGGCATTTCAAACATTAAATAAGCTGCGCAGACATAATGAAATGAAATCTCCAAACACATCAAATGTGAAGTGTCAATGCGCAGACATTGAGGGTAATAGAAATGTATTTTGAATGTTTTCTTTAAACTTTAACATTCCAAACTTGCGCAACATATCAAGGAGGAGTCTGCACCATTTTGGAGTATTACACAGTTTAAAGAAGGCTGCGTAGTATGTTGGAAGGGTAAAAAAATGTTTGAAACTAGATTGCAGAATGTGTTTGGCATCCTCTGTAATCATAGAACTGAAATCTGCACAGCATGTCAAGAGGGGAATATGTGATGGTTTTGATTCTATTAAGACCTCTGTTTAATGGTAGATTTTAAAACACAGACTGCAAATAACATTGCCAGCTGCTGCGATAGCATTTGGGAGAGGTTTTTGAAAGTTTCAAAGTAAAATTTACAGATGTAAAACCATAGGGAGGGGCACCTAAACCATTAAAACAAATTTATGGTCTCCATTTTCAGAAATGCAATGCCATTAGTGAGCAGTTTTGCTCAAAAACCTTCAGTAAAGTGGAAAACAGTGCAAATGAAATGTCCCACATTCACTCTGTAGTGGCTGTTTTTGATCTTTATATGCTAAAACGCATACTCCATAAGTAAATAAGAGAGCCCAGGGGCTCTTAGCGGGTCCTTGAGGGCTGGAGGAATGAAGACATGGGCAGTCCCCTAAATTTTGAGCCCAATTTCAAAAATGGCTTTAAAACTCTCAAATTCAATATCCCACATTGTTCCTACTACAAAATTTTGAAATGTTTATATGCCAAGATGCAAACATATGAATTTTAAGAAAAAAGAAGAGGCTATCCACACGTGCACCCAATCATCTGACTTCCTCGGTTTCTATGCCCAAAAATGGAGGAAAACAAATTTTGACGAAAATAACACGTGGCATCCGGTCGCATGGTAGCGAGATGTTCTGGTCGCACAGTCATGAGAGGACCCAGTCGCTCAGTGGGAAGAAGGATTGAAGATCACCGCCAGAATTCTAAGACTTGGTGACTAACTGCTAGTGGTTAGTCACGCAGTCGGGAGATGCAAAGGATAAACCACCGAGACTTGGCGAATGACCGCTAGCGATTAGTCGCGAAGTAGCCAGAAGAGGAAGATGACTGCTGCGATGGGGAAATAGCCGACAGTCGCATGGTCGCTAGATGGAATTAGCCGCCGGATGCCAGTCGTGAGGTCACTCAGGGTTGACGGTTGAGTTGAAATTTGCTGGCGATAAGGAGATTAAAGGCAGTCGCATGGTCGCCGAAGGTTGATAGATGAGTTAAAATATTCAGCAACTTGGAGACAAGGAAGAAAAGGTGAACCCAGGGTTAAAGCACAGTCAAGGAGTAGTTTAGAGTAGCCAGTCCACATATGCCACATGTCAATTTCTAGTGAAGTCTGGTAAAAAATGCAGAGAATGAAGAATTTCAGGGGATAAAAAGGGATAAAATGTGCACAGAATTCAAATACTATAATGGTTAAGGCTATAGTAAATGCATAATATAAAGGGAAAAATCAATCAAATTTGCACAGGTGTGACAAAAGGATAATATTTTTTAAATTGGAAAATATTAAAATATTGTGGAAACATTAGTGCATAATCTTTTGCCATAGTCTTCAAAAGGTATTTTATTACAAATCATATTACACAAGCTTTCTCAGAGGGTTTCTCAGAGGATAAAATCAGATTTTCTCAGGCAAAGAAAGGTCAGATTTTGAAGGGGCAAACAAGATCAGATTTGCATAAAGGGATAGGACAAAATGCACATATATTTTATTGCAAAAAACAGATTTGTGAGAGTTTTCTGGGAGGTTTTGTGAGCAGATATTTTCTCAGATTTCAAAGATATTTTTGCAAATGGAATCAGATTTGATGGATTTCCCAGTGGAAGGTGATGGATATTTGCAAGGGATAAAATCAGATTTTGAAAAGACAGATGGAGTCAGATATTTTGAAAAGGAGGAATGAGTAAAAAATAAAATTTTAAGAAGAGGGACAGGTGTGAATATCTCAAAAAGATTAGGGTTTCTCCTTCTTCTATATCTTCTCTTCTCTTTTCTGTTTAGAGGGCTCTAATTTTAGGTTCCTGTTTTGGTTCCTATGGAAGTTCCTAGTCTTGTTCTTGTTCCTGTATTTTCTTGGTTCAGTACAGGTTACCATTGGTTTGGAGATTTTATTTGTAAAGCATACTTCTTTTTCATATTTATTTCTTGAGTTTATTGTCTGGATATCTAGAAACAACTTGGATTAATGAGAATACAGTGTAGTTCCTATTCATTATTGTCTTGTCTCTTTTGACTGTGGTTTATGCTCTAGTATAGTTCATTTGTAAGGCATCTGAA
>MU227207.1:2625760-2639561 GCA_018584345.1 Thuja plicata
GTGTCTAATCATTTGTGAGTCTTTCTCAAGGAGAGAGTTAAATTTTGTAAATGGTTTCAGAGAGCAGGACATAGTTGTAAAGATCTGATGAAGAAGTATTGAGTTGAGTAGATTGTTTGTAAGGCATTCAATCTAGATTGTATGAAGTTTGTAAGGCATTCTTTAGTATTGCATTAGTTTATTATTGTGGACATATGTTTTCATTGACTCTTTGCCCAAGGAATAGGCATTGATCTAGAGTTTGCTGAGCAAGTGTTTTCTCCATTCAGTTATACACAAATTAATCAATTTCATCTAGTTTTTAGAATAAATGAGCTGAAATCATTAAGGACTTATATCAATAGGATATTGTCCATTTTAGTGATTCCTTAGAGAGTGAATCAATTAGGTTATCCCTCCTAAAATAAAAAGGAAGAAGGATGAAAGTCCTTGTCTCATTGGATCATGTTATCAAAACCATAGCATGGCTTATAATACTCTGTTTCAGATCAATCATTGCAATCTCTAAGGTATTCTATAAGTTATTACAGTGAGGTTTTGGGTACATAATCAGTGAATGAAATAATCCACCAAATACGTAGGATGAAGTATCATTAATCTTTAAAAGGCAAAACCTGCCTGAGTCCATGGAGCTCAAAAATGAAGAAGGATATTACCCAATCCTTAGCAATTAGCCTTTCTCTTGCCTAAAAGAGGTTGCATTCAAGTATATGAGGTATACTGTCATCATTAGGTAAGTGTTGCAAGAAAAAGTGCTAACAGTCACATGCCAGATAGAAAGGCATCCCAAACTTGGTTATGATGCGCTCCTCTAGGAACTTGGTTACCACTTCCGTGGTGCAATTCTTCAGTGCATGGGCTTCTTTCCAACATGTACAATAATCGGTAGCTATTAGGATGAACTTGTGAATTACAAACAAAGGGGGGTTAATCATTCCAACAAAATCCAAGCCCCATTGGGGAAACAGACGTACCTTGTATACTGGGTGTAAGGGCATCGCTAGATTTCTCACTCAAATTGTGCTTGTCCGGCACATATGGCATGATCTTACGTGTTCGCTAGTGTCTTTGAAAAATGTTGGCCAAAAAAACCTTCCCTTAAGATTTGGTGAGCACTTGCCTCAGCTGACCTATTTCCTATCCCGTATTTGTCATCAAAATCTTCTAGGACTTGTTTTGCTTCAAGCCTATCTAGGCACCTCAAGTATAGACCTTCATAGTTGCGTTTATACAGTTGACCATTCTTCAACATGTAGGAGTTGCTTTTGATTTTCAAATCCCTTCTCTTTGAGCTATTCATCCCCTTTAGGCAGTGATTTTGTAGTAGGTAGTAGACTACATGTTGATACCATATATCATAGATCACACCTTGATCGGTGTAAGTTTGGCATACTAGGCCCTCTTCTATTTCAGAGATCAGCTTTGTCAGGCCTTGGCCTTTTACTAGTTTAATTGGCTAGATCTCTAGGTCAAATTCTTGTAGGATTACCATCCATTTTCCTCTTCTTTCTTCCATCTTGTTATGCATCAACTAAGATTTTACGGCCACGTCGAGGACTGTCCTGAAGACTTTGCCCCTTAAGATGTAATGTCAAAATTTATTCACCGGTTTGACTAAAGAAAAAGATTTATTTTCTAGGTTGGGGTACCTGACTTCAACAATCTTAAGGGGGGAAATCATGAAGGATATTGGTCTCTCATTCTCTCTATCTTTCTTCTGCGTGAGGATGCCAGCACAGGAGTGTTCTGACATGAAATAATATATCTTGAAGGGAATAGTGTAATATAGACTAACAAGAATAGGGGCTGTAGTGATTGCATTCTTGATCTCTTCAAAGGAATTCCTTACTGGGGGAGTCCACTCAATCTTAGCATCCTTCTTCAGCATGTCGTTGAGTGGCTTTACTATCTCGATAAAATCACTAATGAAATTCCTCATGAAGTTAATCTTCCCGAAGAAAGATTTCAACTCTTTGTGGCTATGAGGTGGTGTTAACTTGAGAATGGCTTGGACTTGTTTGGGGTTAATTACTATTCTTGTTTCTAATATTATGTGTCCAAGAAAATTTCCTTCTATGACCCCAAATACGCATTTCTTAGGATTTAGGGGAATCTCGTACTTACTGCATCTTTAGAGGACTTTCCTTAGATCACTTATATGACCGACTCACTTTTTTGAAACAATAGTTAGATCTTCCATGTAGATGATGATACATTTTCCAACTAGCCCTTTGAAGTGAGTGCCCATCGCTCTTTGAAAAGTAGCCCTGACATTGATTAAACTAGAGGGCATCCATGGATAAGCGAATATCCCCTTCTTGGTGGTGAATGTCATCTTCAATCTTTCTTCCTCTTGTACCATCACTTCATTGTATACTGAATAAGCATCCAAAATGGACATCATTTGGGAACCGTTCACCACTTGAAGTACCTCATCAAGAGAAGGGAGTGGGTAATTATATTTTTGAGAGGCTTTGTTTAGATTTTGGAAATCTATGCACAATCTGATCTCACCGATCTTCTTTCTCATGGGTGCCAAGTTTTCTATCCAATTGAAGTGTCAAATTGGGAATATGATTCTTGCATCCAATAGCTTCTGGACTTCCTTTTGTATCAAGGGCTCCATATTAGGGTTGATGGGATGTTAACATTTTTGGAATGACTTGGCATATAGTTTTAGTGGGATATTGTGCACAATTACTGAGGTGTCATATGTTTTCAGTTCTTCATAACTCCAAGATATGACATCTCAATATTCTATAAGGAGTTGGACCATTTCCTCCTTCTCTTATCTAGTACCTACTTTCTCAATGTGAGCTTCTCTCGGCTCATCTTTGGTGCCTAGGTTGTATGCTTCATAATCTTTACCATCGGGTGGTATGTCTAGACACCTTCTTGTAGCAGTCTCGTCACTGTCAAAAATCATTTCTAGTTCCACCATTCCTTTTGGTATGGAATTTTTTCTTAGGTTTATGATGCCTTGATAATTTGAGTCCTTTGGGATAACTTCTTCTTCTTCTGCCTCTTCCTTCCCTTCGTCTAAGATCTTGTTTTTTAACACACCTTCTCACATGATGAACTTGAGGATGTGTTGGTCATATTGAAAGACTTGGAAGTTGGTGATGTTATCTGGGATGTTCAGGGATGCGATGAGTTCAATTGAGAACTTATTTAGTTTAGATTTCTCCATTGGGTGTAATGAACTAGATAATACAACTAGGGCATCGACGAAAATGTTCTTCCTTTGTGGGATGGATATGATATTGAATGCTTTGAATTCATTGATCAAGTACCATGCCCTGGTTCGATAAGCTGAGAGCCTCTTATCGTTGCAAGATTATTGACTATGGATTTTCTTGATGGTCAATTGTGAGTCTCCTTCTACCGTCAAGGCTTTTATCCCCTTTTCATGAGCCAGGAGGAGTCCACGAACCAACGCCTCATATTCTATAACATTGTTAGTGCACAAAAAATGTAACCTATAAGCGACATAGAAAGACTTACCTCTTGGATTTATTAGTTCAATCCCCGCACTTGCTCCTTGTTTTTAGTTAGATCCATCAAAGCGTAATTTCCATATTTGGAATTGTTTTGCGGGGTTTGAACTGTTAAGGATGTTCCTTGAGAATCCATTTGCTTTAAGCTTCTATCTCTTTCCCCCATCACTTCCTAAGGAGGTTGAATCTTCTTCTCTTACCCCCTCGATGTTTTTAAGGTTGGGGGATTTAGTACTTTCACCTTTTTTATCTTCCTGTAGTTCCCTATAGGGTGGAAACGCGCCATCATCTGAGGTTCTCCAATCACTAAACATGTTCAAAGTAGGGCTCTTGTTATCAGAGTTTGAACCACTTTTTTGACCTTGGGTCAGGGTGTTTAGATCAACTAGGATATCTACCCTAGACATGGTGCCACATTTTATTTCCAACTCAAGGCTTCTCCTTTCTCCTTCAGGTCTCTTTAGGACTTCAATTGGTAGGGTGATTTGAGTTAACACTCAGGATAGCACATCCTGGAAATTAGGGCATGTGAATTTTGAGTGACTCACTTGATGCAACTTATAGTACCTTGGTAGCAGGAGGATATTAGGGTCCGCATCTCTCCCTTGGTGTTGCATTCTTGTCATCATGTTGTTGAAAAAGTCTTGAAAGATGTCATCATGGATGTTGAACTCTAGTAGCCCTTGTATAGGACTATGGTCTTATTCTTTGACCTCTCTAATTTGGAACATGAGAATGTCATCCATCTGATAGGTGCCCAGGTGAGTCTGTGTGAATAGAACCTCATTAGTAGCATTCTAATATATGATCATCCTCTTTATTTTAGGCTCGACATCAATCTTGATTTGGTTGTTTATTCCTTTTTATGGTAGCCATAGCTGGGTGAAATCCGTAGAAAACCATCCTCTCAAGTATTTGGTCCATTCTCGACTCAGTAGCATTCCATAAGTTTTGGGGATATCCACTATGTGTACATCAATGTACTCTTGTATCCTTGGGTCAGAAACCAGTTGGATGTGCATGTCCTTGAGTACACCAATTACCTTGACTTCTATTTTGTCGAGTTGGATCACTACTCTGTTTTTCATTTGTGGAACCATCCCTGGTTTTTGATAGATGGATAAGGGAATGACATTACATGATGCTCAAAAATTAAATAGGCAATTGTGTAAGTTTTTTCCGAATATCTGCAAGCTGGGTAAGAATGGGGGTACCTCTATCTTATCTTTGAAAATCACTAGGAAAGCTTCAGAAGTGTTGATATTAGAGGTGGTATTTGCATTGCTAGTTGTTGTACCTTGCTTTGAATGGTCCAAGTATTTTAGGAGTGCTTCTCTCTGAGAAGGGAAGCCTTGAAGCATTTCAAACATAGATATGTTTGCCTTGGTTTTCTTCAATTCTTTGACTGCACTATATTTTTCATTTGACCATGCTGAAATTTTGTAAGCAACAAATGTGTTTGTTGGAGATGATGTAGGAGCATTCAGACCTCTAGGTGGCGCAAGATTGTTTCTTGCCTAGGGATCTGGTGGAGTTGGTTATTTACTCAGAGGTTTACCATCGGTCATAGGTTCCTTCCAGCTCCATAAATTGTATGAGTTCCAATGGTCATTTTGGAAGGCATGAACTTTCGAGTATTCAGGCTCGTTCTCTTTTTGAAATGGGAACACAAACTCTTCTTCTCTTGTATAGGTGTTTGAACTTTACCCATTTCTAGACTCATAGGAGTCAAACATCATGGCATTGAAATGGATGGAAGGCTCCTCTGGATATTGAGGGTATTGGTTATAGGAGTTTCCCTCATATTCATCATCTCCTTGGAATAAATTAGGGGGCCCAACAAAATTGACCTTCGCAGCCTCATATGTATTAGCATTATCCACTGGTATGCTACTATTGTTGGGCTGAGTATTCCATGGTCTATTGGGTATTTTCTATCCAAATGGATTATCCTATGAATTGTTGTTATTGTTGTAGGTTTTGAAACCTTGATTTTGATTCTGGAGTAAGAAATTGGACCAGTAGATGCTCATTGGTATCCACTTTGGTTTTGGGAAGGATTCAACTTCATCCTAGTGAGTTCACTCATGAGTTTGGATAAGGTTTTCTTCATGACATCAAACTCAGAGGCCAGGTGAGTGTTAGGTTTAGTTTGGGGCACAACCCTTTGCTCCACAAATGCTATTTTATGAGCCTCGTAACCAGGATAAGTGATGGATGGTGGTAGGGTTGTGAATGGTGTGCCATAATTAGGTTTAATGAAGGTATGTGGGTGGCCAAATCTTGAATTCTCGCTAAAAATGGATGTGGGGTAGCGTTGTTGCTAATGGTAGGCACAACCATGAAGTTCCCCTCTTGTGGGTCCATTTTTTGTGTAAATGTGATGACCTCATTGTACACATTTTCCATTGTGTCTCTATCCACGGGGGGAAGTCTTCTTAGAAAGATTGAAGTGAAGGGGTCTAGAGCTTTGAGGGAAACTTGTATGAATGTTGCCTCTGGTATGGTGTAAGGAGATTCCAAATTTTGATGCATCTTGTGGAAATGATGATTGAACGTGGTCATGGGATCCTTAGGATCTTTCCTTGTTGTTATGAACTGGTGATGTGTTGCAGCAGGGTCTACATACAACTTAAATTGATTAAGAAATTTGGTTTCAAATTTGATCCATGCAGAGATAGATCCCCATGCTAGGTCCAGGTACTAGTTGTATGCAAATTCCCCCAAAGTGTATGGGAATACATGAAAAACAACATCTTGGTGGGCGATCTCTTTGCGGTTACAAATTTATTTGAAGACACGGATGTGCTCTTGTGTTGTCCTCGATTCTCCATATATGAATCGCGTGCAAAATATCTCTAGATTTTTGGGAAATTCATGGAGCTTCCCAATGAAGTTTAGTGGTGAGCTTTGTGCATTAGAGAAGAAATCCATTGAATGAGGTTGCTGCAAATTCTAATTTTGGTTTACGACTGTAAGGATAGTTAGTATAGCGAGGTAGGATTGTTGTCAAAGTAGATTTTGGGACTCTGTAGGATGGTGAGAGGAGCTCTCTCTTTATTTCCTTTATCACTGTGAGATCTTCGGTTGTGAGTGAGTTCAAGGAACTCACCTCTTTTTGGAGATGATCTGAGCACTCATTCAAACTATTCTGGAGAGAAAGATCCGATGTTATCTAGTTTTTCAGTCTTTACGCCCCCTTCTAACGCCACTTCTATTGAGAATTGTTTTTACACAAGTCAATTGCTATAATATCAAGATTCAATTTCCTCTCTTGAAAGAATAATGAATTTATTCCCAAGGTTATTTGGGGTCGTGGTATAACCTACTTGGTAACTCAGTTGAAGATAAATATGAATGTTCACAAGGAGGCATTTGCTGGTACTTTCAAGATGTCAAACTGAAAAATGACTTTAGTGCTTTTTGTATTTTCCAATTTATCAAATATTGTAATTAACTAAGGATGCAAATTTGTGTTTAAACTAAAAATGATTTTGATTACTTTCAGATTTATGACAGAAATTTAAATGAGTAGGGTAACAAGAATGAAGTAAATTACTGAAAATGAAAATCCTAACGGACATAAACTATTTTTGATCTTTTCTTGTGAATGGAATGATGGAGAGATTTGGAACAAACCCACCATATATAAATCAGACCTTGACACAATTACATACCCACTGGATGCAATCGTTTGGAGAGAAAATGTGTTCACTCATGCAAGATTTTCAAAATCTATCAAATCATGAAGCCACCAAGATGTGCGCACACACAAGACGAGTTTATCGTTAAGCCCAAAAGATGATATTTACCATAAATTCATCACAACAAGGTAGATAAGCAACAACAAAATCCAACTAAAGAAACACAGATTCAAGACACAATAAAATAGTTGGCTGTTTGAAAAGAATGAATAAGTATACACACATTCATCAATTTCACATAGATAGAAAAAAATATCACACCATGAATAAAGAACCAATTATAGATCTTTATTGCATCAAGAATCCACCCCTAATACATTTTTTTGATTACAATATATAGAGTTTTGATCTACAAACTTTGAATGTCAAAACTAGGGCATCAGAGGCTCTAAAAACCATGAAAACAAACTAAAACTAAAGCTTCACTAAAGAAATCTATTGCTAAATTGATACTAAACAACTTGCATGGATCTTTAATTCATTTAAAATTAGTTTTCCCATGCTAAATGGATCAAACTCATTAAGAAAGAAGAAAGAGAGGAGCTAGAGTTCCCTTGTTTGCAACTGGAGTCTTCTTCTTGATCTCTGGGTTCTCCCTTGGAATCTTCTCTGTGGTTCTCTTTGAGGTGGGAGCTGATAGAGGACCCTTAGTCCTTACAAAATGAACTCCATTTATGCATCCATCTGACCTAAAGTTCTATTTTCATGCAAAAAAGAGATCTCATTGGAATGCCCAGAAATTAGGACCCTGACCTCTGCACCAAAGTTTGACAAGTGTAAATTTGACCAAGTATAGAATCAAAACTTAAGACCCCCAAATTTTTGTCCTTTCAAAGGTTGAAAGGCCAAAAGGGCCAAATTTCTGAAAAGTTAGCCTTTGGGAAAAATAGCTAAGTCTGAAAAATATGCATCTCTCAAAAGGGCGGAGTTTGGATTTTGAGTAGTTAGCTTGAGAGCACCTCTGAATGAGCATCTTGCAACCTTTGCACTATTTATTGTACCCCCTCGTAGTTTATTTCTTTCCTCTTCACTTTGTTAATTCTTTGTTCTTTCTTTTCTCTGAAAGTGGTCAATTCAGAAGTGAAGAACTTGATCTCTTCATCATGCTGGTACATCCTTTTCATGTCTTATTTTGAATAGAAGAGTTGGTGGAGGCATTCTTTAGTGCTAACACCTACCAGAATATATTTGAATTGTTGTATTACCTCTTTGTCTGGGCGTAGAATTTTCCTTTCTTGATCTTGGTATAGCTCCAAGTCCACACCTGTGTAGAAGTTCTCTATTTCTTCTACTCATTCCATAACCTCCCTATGATTTTTTTGTATGTATCCTAGGCACTTTTTGCGAACCGTAATTGTTTTGGCTATGCTTTTGATCTAGGTTCTGAAGTTATCTATCTCTTCACCTTCATATACCTTGACCAAAATTTGGAAGTGCTGCTTCTTGATTATCTTGAGGTCTTGGAGGGTAGTTTTCCATTTGGTCAAATCATAGTCTAGCCCCTCATCACTCTCCATCATGTTTATCAAATTTTTGGTTTCCACAAGAATAACTTCGAAAGGCCTAAAAACCCATTTGATAACCCCTTCTCCAAAATTTTCAAGATCATTCTTCCAATCAGCACTTGCCTAAATGAAAGAGGGGGTCATACCTATCGGCAAGTCTAGAGTAGCTCTCTTCTCTAGTATGGGCTATAATAATGCCTTTGGGCAACTTGGGTCAATGGGACCCACCATTTTATGAATGAAATTCTTTAGAGACTCATTCTTCTCTATCAAGGACTTGATAGTTTCATCTTCTTT
This sequence comes from Thuja plicata, assembly GCA_018584345.1. NCBI lineage: Eukaryota > Viridiplantae > Streptophyta > Pinopsida > Cupressales > Cupressaceae > Thuja > Thuja plicata. Next base: position 2,634,764 of record MU227207.1, read on the forward strand.
GCTCATAAATCCCAGAGCATGTTTGAGGCCTAAGGCTGCTAGGGTCTTACTTCCCTCCCTAGTTGGTCCTCACAAATCTACCTCTTCAAATGTATAATCCTCTAGGATGAGTTGTGCTTGAGAGGTGCTAGTAGAAGGAACTACCACATGTGCCTTCCAGTGACTCTTGGTGTCTTGAGTGACATAAGATATGGTCCTTGTTGGTCTATTAACCTTTGTTTAATGGAAGGCTTGCTCTAAAAATGACATATATGTGTCTTGTCCTTCCTTTTTATCTGTGTAAGTCCTTTTTCATGGCTATAACTCTTTAGTGAACCAAGTAGGTTTACTAAAGGTGGTAACTGGCTCATATCAGGCAATGTGGAGGACTGAAGCCAAGCTTTGTGATTCATGGGTCACCCCCTCCTCTTTATCTAACTCTTCCCCATGTTCACCTTCTTCTCTACCTTCTCCCCAATGCATTTCTCCTTCATGGATTCCTTCCTCTCTCTTCTCTTCTTCCACTGTAGCCTCATGTTCACCTTTATCTTGGACTTCATTCCTGGAGGAACTTATTGTTATTTCTACATTAAAGCCTATCATGGCTTCCAATTTGGTTTTGAAGGGAGATGCAACTTCTTAGATTACCAACGCTTGGGGAGTTAGGATAGAAAAAGGAAAAAGAATAGATGGCATTTGAGTCAACATTGGCATCATAGGTGGTGGAGTAGAAGTAGAAGGAGGCAGAGTTGATGTGGGAGTTGGGAGAGAAGGTGGTGGATTCATAATAAGGGGTGGGAGAGATGTTGGAGTTGGAATATGAGGTGGTTGATTTGATGCTGAACTCTCTCCTGTAGTTTTACTCCCTGCTATGCTCTGGACAACGCCAACATCTTGAGTTTTTGGCCTCTGGTCAGTGATAAAGTCCACTCCTATTATAGGCACACTTAGTGAAGGGTTTGTGAATTGGGATGGAGGTGGAGTAAGGATCACTTGAGGTTAGATGGGAACCTATTTTTGCAAGTCAATTCCTTCCATTGAGTCAGGTGTATCCTATCCCTGATCTACAAAACCCTCTAGCCCTTCAAAATTTGACATAAGGAATTCATCTGAGCCTGGGGTATCTAACATATTTTGTTGCTCTTTAGGATCCTCTTCCTGCTTCCTTGTGATCTCCTTCTTCCTCTGAGAGGTTGCCTGAGATCTTTTCCTTTTCACCAAGGGTACTTCTTCTAGCTCTGGTTCCTCATGTAAGGTTTCCAATTGTGGAGAGGTGGAAGCTCTCTTTCTTTTATATGTTCTCTTCCCCTCTCTAGTGGTAGAGGGAGACAGGTCGAAGGTGGAAGGGCCTTCCCCTTAGGTGGCCTGTGATGATCCAACATGAGGATCTATTTTCCCTTTCATCCTAGTTTTCTAGGTCTTGTACCTAGGATTAGATCCATATTCTACTGCACGCTCATGCCCATACATTGACTCTGGCTTTTGACGTGGGTCCTTCTTGTATTGGGGCACTTTGGACCTTTATCCATGTTTCTTATCTACCTTCTTGGGTGGATCCATTAGTGTCTTCACAGGAATAGGATCCATTTGATATGGATTTTTTATCCATGCCTTAGTCGTCCTGACCACCTGCCTTTCTCTAAATTCTATGTAGTCATTTTCCTCCTTATCTATCTCTACATTCAAGATAAGCCTATTGTATATTTTATCAGGAGTATAAATCGACTCCAACACATTATCTGAATCCTTTTTCCCAAACCTTGGGGGGAATATTGTTCTATAAGGCCGCTTGTGCAAGTGTGAGGGACATCCTATAGTAATCCTAGATCCTCACCTCATGGTCATCCACACAATTTATCCAATGATCTTCAACCTGTGGTTCATGGATGTAGAACTTGCTAATGATATGGCTGTATGTGCCTATGGGGTTGAATCGGGCCCAGATGTTCTCATATAGTTAGAGTGGGCATTTATCCCACTCAAAGGACAATGACTTATAGATCTTCATGGCTTGGAGAGTGTAGGGATCTACGGAAATGGGGAAGTCCTGGAAATGCTTCTTCTTATGTTTGATATGCTCATATGCATCTGCAAGCTGCCGAGCCATTTCTAGGATGATTACCTAATCAGATGGGTACCTTGGTAGCTTCTTGGGGTGCAGGGTAGATCCCTCCACTTGGACATATGTGAAATTTCTAAATTGTATATAGTACACCCCTATGGCTCTTATTTTGGTAGAAACTTCTTCTGATACCCTCTTCGCATAGTCACCCTCTATGGATCTAATGACTACAAAGATAAAGGAAACATTCCCTATTCTGTAGTCTGGGCTATCTTTAGGCATATATGAAATATGAGTCCATGCATTTGGTTCATTGAATTTTCCCCATTTTTTGAGCCCTAGATAGTTTTCTCATGTGGCTAACATATACACTATATATGTAGTCATGTAGAACTTTGGGTTGTGCTTAACCGCGGTCAGTTGCTCATCCAATTTATCACTTAGGATGGTGTAAGAAATAAAATTTAAAGGGGTGTAAGATGTATATAGTGTTGTATTTTAAGATTAATGAACTTATAGTTTGAAAGGTTTGGGGAAGGTAAGATTCTCCTCCTATGCCCCAAATTTACAAAGGAAAGATCCAAATTGATTAACCTCAATAAAATGGTCAATGCACAAATGAATCAATCGATTGGAAATGAGAAGAAAGAGGAAAACCTTACATTGCCAGTTTTTAAGGAGGGAGAGAATGGAGAGTGTGTAAGAGATATAAAATAATAAAAAACCATAATTGAAATGAATTGAAGAAAAATACTAACCTCAAAGTATAGCAGATCTGGAAATTGTTGTTTTCTGATGTCTGTACTAAGTTTATGGAAATTCTGCAACTAGATCTGGAACAGAAACACAGAGATGAAGAAAAACCATAAATATTTTCATTTTCTGCTCTAGGTCAACCTATACCCAAATTTAGTTCAACATTGACCCCTTTATGTCGACCTTGACCTGGGTTGCTCCGACGGAAATTTTGTTCGCGGAACCCGAAAGTTTGTCGAAAAGTGTGTTGAAATATGCTTTGTAATTTGTTGTTCCATACCTGTTCCTGCAAGAAAAATGATTTTGTTTATTGGGGGGAGGGGTTTTCCTTGGTCAAACCCTGGTTTGGGAATTAACCTTATAATAGAATTGAAATTGTAGTATTAAACAAAGTAAATAGAACAATTCACCTTGCTTATGTTGAAAGCCTCGTGGAGGATTCAAATCCTTGGATCCACATGTATGGATGTGTCAAATGGATGTAGAATGTAGAATGTAGAATGTAGGATGTCTCAAATCAATTTTCTTTAGATCTTCAACACCAATCTTGAATGTATCTTGGAATAGGAAGAATCTTGAATGGATGTGGATGGAGAAATCTTCAACAAGAGGGCTCAATAGAGCTTGAATACTTTAATAGCTACCAATGGATCTCCTTGATGAATTGAATGCTTGAATGCTTGAATGGATTGTGATTGGATTCTCATGTGTGTGTATGATATTTCTTCTTTTTTTGTTTTAGGTGCCTCAAGTCTTTTTCTCTCTCCCAATCTTAGGTCTTAGAAAATGAGAGGAGAAAGGCTTCCTTATATACAAATATAGGGCACAAACTTGTAGAGAGGCCGACATAGGAGAATTAAATTCTAATTAGGCCTATACCCATAGAAGTGGACCTATATTAAATATCTTTATGAGAGTCATTACTTCAGATTCCAAAATAGCCGACCTGGAAGTGGGAAACAATTCTTTCCAAACCCCGACATCTGGAAATCTTGGGAATTTAAAATTTGGACCCTGGATTAGGGTTGATTTTGACCCTGAGCTAGGTTCAGGGTTGATGTCAACCTTGACCTAGGTTAGGGTTGAGGTCAACCTTGACCCAAAAGGTCTACCTTGACCCTGAGGTTCAAGAACCTCAATATTTCAAGGCAAGATACCATGAATAGGTAGGAGAAAAGTGGAAAATAGGGTAGAACAGGGAAAAAGTCAAATCCAAGTCAAACACCCATAAAAGGAATTTGACATGAACCCAAGCCACTTACTCGGAGGGATAAACTAGTTAAATTTAACTTGGTCAAATTCAAAAAAGTATCCCCAATTTTATTTCCAAAGCACTCACAAGAATCCCCATCTTATTCAGTATTCATCCCCTGATCTTCATCAAAATGCTTAACTTTAGTGAGGGACTCATTAACTATTTTCTTTATGGAATCCCAAGTCAAATTATGGTGAGAATCATCACTATCATCATTTGTTTCCATACCCTTGACTTCATCAAACCTCTTCCCCAAGCTCTTCAGGGTTTTGTGATTTTTGGCTTTGGAGCTCTTAAGGGTCTCTTATCATAATCCTCACTGTCATTTTTATCCACTTTATTTTTACCCTTAATATCTATGATAGGGTTTTAGGATGTATTTCCCTAGAATGTTCATAAATCAACATTATGAGCCCTTCATGAAGTATGAGATTCGTAGATTTCTTTTTGTTTTCAGCCAGTCTATGGATCAGAGAATGATGGACAAAATAGGGGAAGGACATGAGGTCCTTATGCCTAAAATGATTTAAGAAAAAAAATGGTAATTTTTCACCCTAGTATACCTCCCATTCAAAGTAAAATATTCCATCAGACATGTCAGAACCTTACACCATATAGGTGTAATACCCACCTCTTGGTTTGCTTTTCAGTTTCGGTTGCCGAATTCTTTTAGGGATTTTCATGTATGTGTGGTTTATTTCAGATGGAGTAGAGGATATTTATGTATCACGTTTCAGTATGCTATT
>MU227207.1:2677031-2695635 GCA_018584345.1 Thuja plicata
TTCTTAGTTAGAAGGCAATAGGTCGATATTAGTGGGTTTTGTATGTTTATCTAACCTTTTTACACTAATGCAATGACTTATTGATGTGTTGTGTCTCTCTTATCAGGTACCCAAATACACATGCACACATTTGACTATGGATTATGGTATGAAAAAGATTATGATTTTACTTTATGTGCATACATTGATGTTGATTGGGCAAGAAATGTTGATGAAAGAAAGAGTACTAGTGGAGGTGCTTTCTTTTTGGGTAAGAGACTAGTTTCTTGGACTAGTAAGAAGTAGGATTGTATTTCTCAATCTACTATTGAAGCTGAGTATGTTGATGCTACATAAACTGTAATCAAGCTATTTGGATGAAGAAAATGCTGAAGGATATAAGGATAAACATTGATGAACCTATTGTTATCTACTATGATAACTCTAGTGTTGTAAATATCTCAAAGAATCATGTGTTACATTCAAGGACAAAGCATATTTCTATAAATTTTCATGTCTTAAGGGATAAAGTCAGTGAAAAGGAAGCAAAACTAGAATTTGTGTCTACTTTGGAAAAAATTGCTGATATCTTTACAAATCCTTTATGAAGGATACATTTTTGTATCTCTAGGAAAAAGTTGGGGTGATATCCCCTCTTGATCAGAATTAATGATGTTGAGGATAGAATCAGTACAAAAAACCTATCAAAATATCATTCACTGGATTGATGAGTTTGGGGACTACTCCTTAGGGGGAGTAGTCTGATGCAAGAGCATCATGGGGTAGTTGGAAATCCCGTGTCACCAAAAACATGTTTTGGTTTGATTTTGATTTGTTGCTTGGGAGCTCGATATTATGATCGGTAACTGCCTTGGAGTTCCTTGTTCGAGTGCTCGGTTACCTGTTGGCTTGGTTACTGGTGGTTCGAATGGTTTCTTGGTCTCAGTTACTGAGTTGGTTTTTTGTTTTGTTTCTCGGTGGTGTCTGTTCGGTGCAACTCAGATCAGTTGTGCCTCTCTCTGAGTGGTCTATTTTTGGTGTTCTTGATCACTAGTGGGGTTTATGAGCTATCTTTTGTGTTGGTTGACTGGTGCATTTAATTTTTGGTTGTGTGTGGTATTTGTGAGGACCTATATCTTTCTTGGTTTACTCTCTTGTGTAGATTTAATGACCATTGGAGGTCGACTGATGGATAACATGTTGGTTGTGTGTTTCTTGATGTCAACTTGGGTTTATTTGTGTTATTTCATTAGTAATGCCGACTTGTGGAAAGTTTTTATAAAAGAGAGTCTAGGTTGATTCTTAGATGAGGGATTAGATAGAGAGGAGATAAGTAGGGAATGATAGAGTAAGATGATAAGCTAAAAGGTTGTAAGTTGATGCAGATAGTTGTTAGTGGGCAGATAGAAATTTGCAGATTGCTTGGAGGCTTTTGAGCACAAGTTTAGATCTAGTTTCTTCCACTTAGCTATAGAGTGGACTAGGAATGTTGGACCTATGAGATCTTTTTGATGCTTTTTTTTTTTGGCCACAACCAAGAAGGCCTTAAATCCCATCATGTTACATGTAATTGAATCTAAAAATGAATATGAATTGATATAAGTTACTATATCTCTGTGTTGTTGAGTTTCCGATGTTATCTTGTTGTTGGATGGAAGTTTGGATAGTCCTTTACTGGATCCTCTGAGCTTCACTGCATCAAGTGGTATTAGAGCTAGTTCGTTTCTTGTGGAGCTTAGGGTTTTTGAGGATCTGGAGAGATGCCTCTGAGAAGATTGGACCCTAGGGTGATTGCAGATCTTTTTGAGGAGGTGGAAGCAAGGATAATAAAAATATTTAGATCCAAGATGGTGGAAAAGGAGAATCAAAACATAGAAGGTATCAGAAATGTTAGATTGTATAGGCGTCCGAGAATAGATGATGGTTATTAGGAAGTTGTTGAAGACTTTGAAGCTGCTAGATCTAGTGGAGATGACAAAACCAATCAGATGGAGAGATCTAAAGGAGATAGATATGATCAGTTGTAGATATCTAGAGCTGGGTTGAGTACAAATTATTGAATGGAGTTGTCCAATTTTTAAGGTACATTGAGACCCGAGGATCTGAGTGATTGGATCGGTGAGTTATAAGACTAGTTTGAGTTGGAAGACATTGAGGATCCACGTAGAGTGAGATTGGTACATACTAAGTTGAAAGGACATGCTGCTTTATGCTGGAAAGAGTTGCAGAGGGACAAAGAATAAGAAGGTGAGATGAAGATCAATTGGTGGAGGTTGATGGTGACAAAGATAAAGAATAAGTTCATTCTTTTCGACTATGAACTTGAGTTTTTTAAGAAATTGCATAATCTGAAACAAAAGGAGATGGCTATGGAAGATTATACTAAGGATTTCTACAAGTTGACTATTTGGTCTGGGCATAGAGAAATTTCTAAGGAAAAGGTGGCGAGGTACGTCAATGGTCTAAGATTCAATATCCAGGATGATATTGGTATATTGAAGATTGAATTGGTAGAGGATTCTTATCAATATGTATTAAAGGTAGAAGATAGGTTGAAAATAAGACATCATGGTAATTCTCAAGGGAAAGAGAAGAAAGAATAGTCGGTGAAGGATAAACCAAAATTTGAAGATGAACCAAAACCTATTGAATAGAGGAGAAGAACAAGTAGATGTATGTTCATAGATACTTTTTATAACTATGGTAAAGAAGGACATTAGTCATTTGAATGTCCCCATGTAGATAAGAAGTTTGGTAGTCACCGGAATGCTATGGTGAATGAGGTTACTAAGAATGAACCTGAGGTGGAGGGTGTGACTCTCTTTCTTAGGAGAAATTTGCTTCCCTCAAAGAAAGCTTATTCTTGTGAGAGGAAGAAATTATTAAGGACTGTGTGTAAGTATGGTGGTAAACATTATAATTTGATTTTTGATGGAGGAAGTACTGACAACCTAGTTGTCAAGGACATGGTTCAAAAACTTGGTTTGAAAAGGTATAGGAATCCTTTTCCTTATAAGATAAGTTGGTTACAAGATGGTCATGTAGTAGAGGTGAAAGAGTAGTGCATGGTGAGTTTTCACATTGGTTATTACAGAGATGAAGTATTATGTGACATTGTGAAGATGAGTTCTTGTCATGTTTTACTTGGGAGACCTTGGCAGTATGATAGTGAGGCTATCCATGGTTGTAAAAGGAATTGGTTCACTATCCTAAAAGATGGATAGAAGTCTACTTTGATTCCTTTGAAGGATGAAGACAAAGGAAGGAGGAACTTGAGAATTGGTAGCAGATCTAAGATAGTTGCACGAGTTGGTATAGACATTCAGATTCAAAAATATGAAGGTACATTAGAGAGTACTATTGGAAAAAAGGAAGCATAAGAAGAACCGAGGGAAGAGTGTGTTGGTTGAGGACTTGGAGGACATGTATATCAAGAATTGGTTTGGTATCTATGTGTTGAATCCCAACAGATGTTCATTGAGTTGCTAAGAACATCTTTTCACACTTGGGGTGTTTGATGCAGGAATATCTTGGGGTATTTGGGAATCCTGTGTCACCAAAAACATGTTTTGGTTTGATTTTGATTTTTTACTTGGGAGCTTGGTAATATGGTTGGTAACTACCTTAGAGTTCCTTGTTGGAGTACTCGATTACCTATTGGCTTGGTTACTAGTGGTTCAACTAGTTTCTTAGTCTTAGTTACCAAGTTGGTGTTTTGTGTTGTTGCTCGGTGGTGTCTATTCGGTGGAGCTTGGCCCAATTGTGCCTCTCTCTGAGTGTTCTATTTTCAGTGTTCTTGATCATCGATGGGGTTTATGCTATCTATTGGGCTGGTTGACTGGTGCATTTAATTTGTGGTTGCATGTGGGAGTTGTGAGGACCTATATCTTGCTTTTTTTACTCTCTTATACAAATTTAATGACCGTTGGAGGCCAATTGATGGATAACAGGTTGGTTGTGTGTTTCTTGATGTTGACTTGGGTTTATTTATGTTATTTCATTTGTAATGCCTACTTGTAGAAATTTTTTATAAAAGAGAGTCTAGGTTGATGCTTAGAGGGGGGATTAGATAGAGAGGAGATAAGTAGAGAATGGAAGAGTAAGCTGATAAGATGAAAGTTTGTAAGTTGATGCAGATAGTTGTAAGCGGGTAGATATAAATTTGCAGATTGCTTGAAGGCTTGTGAGCACAAGTTTAGATCTGGTTTCTTCCACTTAGCTATAGAGTGCATTGGGAATGTTGGATCTTGTGATATCTTGTTGATGCTTTGTTGTTTTGGCCCCAACCGGGAAGGCCTTACAACCCGACATGTTGGATGTAAGTGAATATGAAAATTAATATGAATTGATATAAGTTGTCATATCTCTGTGTTGTTGATTTTTCGTTGTTGTCTTGTTGTTGGATACAAGTTTAGACAGTCCTTTACTGGATCCTCTGAGCTTGAATACATCACAATCTTATGGTTATTTTGGTTTGATACTGAGATTTTTTATATTTTTCCTTTTAGGTGAGTTTAGTTATTTTTTATGTCTTTGGTCATTTTCCATTGATGTAAAAGGGGGACAGATTGTATGTGAAAAATATAAGTCATTATGTTTGGGAGAGATTGTGTTGATGTTGGATATTCAGAGTGATCAAGTGGATATATTAATGAATTTGTGCATTGATCAATTTTTCACTTTGCATGTTGTCATTAATTCCAAAGGGGGATATTGTTGGAAGATTGTTGAGCATGTCATTTTTTTGGGCGTGCTGACATTAATATTTTTTCATTGATGTTAACATACTGGTTATTGTTTCAAACAGTGTGTTTAGTCTTTTTAGTGAAGAATATTTTAGTTATTTAGGTGCTATATTGAAGATCTTGTGTTGTGGTTGTAAGGTATTGTTCAATGGTGTATGTAGTTTGTCTATAGAGGTTCACAAATGTTGGGATTTTAGTTTGAGTAAGGTTTGATCGAGTTGTAAGTTGTTTCTATTGCAGTGTTCCAGTGTACAGAGGTTGATTATTTGGATCAGTACATATTTGATTTGATTATTTAGAGGTTGTGAAGCTGTTGGTTAGATGGTGCTTTGTCATTGTGTTCACAACTAGTGTTATTCATGATTCAGAGTATGACAAGCTATCTTTTGCTATAACAGATTTTGGTATTTTAGTGATCCTATTGATCAAAGATGAAGATGAGTTTGGATTTAATTATGGACGGTATTCATGGTGCTTTTTTGTGTTCTTGGATCATGTAATGATCATGTTTTTAGATTTCATTGTTTGAGGTGATTGGGTTTGTTGTTTTGGGTAGTGTGTTGGTTTTTATTCATTTAGATCTTAGCCGACTTGATGGAGTAACGTATTGAGATTCTTGATGTTGTTTTGATGATACATTATTGTGTTTATGGTTGAAGACTTGGGTCCTATCTAAGTCTTAGCTGACTTGATTTGGATTTCTTTGGAGATTGAGCTTATTGTTTACATCTTTTATTGTAATAGGTCTAGCCAACCTAATAGTTGATAATTCTTTGTAAGTGGTATAAATTATAGATCATTTTTTAATTGTTGAGTACAGAGAGAGATGTGGTAGTATGCAATTGTAAGAAGTGTTTTTTTTGTTTTTGAGGAAGATTTTGTATTTCATTGGAACTATATTGGCATTGGAGATGTTGTTTGTCAATTCATTTTTAATGGACTGTATGTCCACCCTATTGTTATTAAAGATAGATCAGTGAACCCGAATGAGGGGAAGATATGTGATTGTATTGTGAGTAGTGAGCACTGGGAAGTGTGTCTACTGATTAGGTTGCAAGCCTGTGGTTTCTTGTGAATCTTTTGTTATGTATTTTTCTCTTAACTGGGTAGTGATTTTAATAGAGTACATTCATCTTTTGGGTTTGATTCCTATCGTCATTTTCCCTTAACTGGGTTTCGTCAAGAACAAATCTCGGTGTTATGTGTTGTAGATCTTTCATTTATTTTTTATCTTTAAGATCTAGTTGGACAAAGTGGAAATAAAGTTATATGGTATGTACAACTAATTCACCCCCCTCTCAGTTGTGCTTGCCTCCTTTTGGGCCTAACATTACCCCCCATAGGAATTCAAAATCAATATGAACATCTTATTATTGTAGCACTTATCAGTGATAAAGAAATAAGACAAACCTTAGTAGAAAATGGATCAAGCCTAAATGTGTTTGATATATACGTTTTATATAAAACCAAGGTAGATAAAAATATTATTCAACCTAATTCCCTCTCTATTCATAACTTTGACATCATTGTTAGAAAATACTAAGGTACAATCACCTTACTGATCAAATAGCTGTTGTCATTTTACCTATACTTATCAATGTGATGCCCAATACTCTCACCTATAACCTTCTTTTAGGTATACCTTGGATTCACACTATGCAATTGTTCCCTTCTCATCTTGATCATAACATAAAGTTTGTTCATAACAATAAGATGCATATCCTAGTAGGTGATAAAGACTTAAATTTTTTTGGTAAATAGAGCTAGGATCCAAATTTTGTTTATATTATTTCATTCCTTTATCAATACAAGTTGATACATTGTCTCCTACTCCTCAAGAGGAACTCTTAGAGGATTATTAGGGGTCATTAGACTTTATACATAAATATAAAACTAAAGCCTCAAAGGTTCCTAGTGTGTCACTTGTTCAACCTTCTTATACATCCATTCCAACCTCTTCTTCCAACATGTCTTAATGATGATTGGGTCTCTTTAGAATTTAAAACTAAGAATGAAATCTCTTCGTCTGACATTTTAATGCTCACTCAAACTCCTACTATAGATTTAGAATTTCATTATGGTGTTAATTTAAAATTATTTCTAAACATGGATTCAATAGACATGGCTTAGGATGTGTGCAAAAACTATGAAGGAACATGATAAATCTACATCATATTTTTCTAAAGAGGTTCTATGTTTCCAATCTCTTCCTTTTTTGACATCCCCTCTCCCATTTTCCAATACATCTATGAATTCTCCTAACTTCTTCACAACAAGACAATGTCTTGTTTGATCTTTTAAAAGACAAATTAATTACTCTTCCTTTGAAAAATAGAAGAAAAGTATGTAAACAAAATCAAGACAATCATTTTCTTTACATATCTGTCATCAAATTCACAATCATAAAACTAGTAATTTTAATGATTTGAAGCATAAATTTCATCAATTTTGGTATCATTAAAATGACAATTAACTATGATCGACACCTTTTACATGGCTCTTTAACTAAAATTATGTTCCTATTATGTTTCTCCTCACTAAGTCACATTGGTAGCTTACCTACTGGGGGTTCATTATCCTTCACAATGATACAACTTCATGAGAAATCATACTAGGTTAGAAACATAATAGCTTATTTATTATTTTCTTTATACTGGGAGGGAAGAACAATACTCAATTGTCCTAAGGATCCACTTCCCTTTTGTTAAGTTATATCCTTTATAACGTGATATTCTTTCGTGCATAGAATTATTTATTCTTCATGAGGATTTTATCTTTTCCAAGAGGTTTACATTCTTGATTACAACCTCTTCCTTTCTTGAAAGCATATATCTATTGTAAATTATCTATTCCTTGGTGATTAAAAGTGTGTAATCCTTAACCAAGAGTCTCATTACCTATCAATTTTTAAGGTGTGTATTATTTTTTTTGTCATATTTCTTAGTTGATGATGCCATATTTATTAAATATATCCTCTTTGAAGTAGATATCTTTGCACAAATATTTATTCCCCCCCTTTGATAGTCATGTATCCTTGAAAAGTATCCATTTACACTTGTTACAAGATATCAATTTACAACTATCTCTTCCTTGCCTCAAAAGATCTATGCCCTCTTTAACTTGGATTCCATGTACATTTTTTCTTAAATGATATCTACTTGGTGATGAAGGTGTTTATCCTTGTTATTTTCCTTAAGATATCAACACAATCCTATGATGATGTCTTAAGAGGGTCATATATGTGGCCTCCTTATTTCAAATTTTATTGGATTCCCTTATGAACATTGTGCTTTTTTTTATTATCCTTATTCAAATTTTGTAGGATTTATTTATGAGTAGTGTGTTTTGTTTGGTTATTCTTATTCAATTTTCTTAGGATGAGTTTATTAGTGTAACACCACTTCCTAGACTATTTTTTTATCCTTGCACCATATTTTTGGATTTTATTATAGACAATGATTTGTTTGGTTATCCTTTTCATTCTATTTCAATATGAGTTCATTAGAATAGCATAACTTTCTATATTGTTTGATTCTCTTTGCACTTAAGCTTAAGATGAGTTGACTAGCATAACACAACTTGACAGACTATTTGAATCTCTTTGCACCAACTCTCAAGATCAATTGACTATCATAACACAACTTGCAAATAATTTTAATCATCTTCTTCTTTCCATATGGATCACACAACATGATACATATTTTTGTGTCATATAATATGTGCTCTTTCATGGATCGCCTAGCATAATGAAGATTACCAAACCGTGGGATCTATGTTTCCTTTCTCTTACCCAATGAACCCATAGAATAAAACACTTTGCTATATTTGGAACATGGTATCTTATCCCTTCAATTGGTGTGCATCCTTGTTCTTTCTATAAGTCCCCTTGTGTTATTGCAATAAAATGTCAAGAATTATATTAACAGTTGAGATATTTTGATTATCAAGGCATCTTCAACTAGTTGACTTGGAACCTTTTGATTTAGTACTAAAATTGTTTTCTTTGTATATAAGTGAAGGTTACTTGCATATATTTGTAAGGTCCTATGATGGGGCCTTGATGATCCCTTAGTGTTATCCTATCCCTATTTTTTCTTTCTCTTAGATTCCCTATCTATTCATTTCTACTTTACTATGAGTATGAACGTAAGATCATATTTTTTGCTAAAGTGGGGGCTAATGTATTATCCTAAACAATACACCTTTAATTAGGGTGTCAAATTTCACACTCTCCTAGCACTCATTTTAGTGCTTCCCATTCTTCTATGTATTATAGGAGCTTTATTGATTTAAATTAATATTATGAGTCATATTCCACTTTAATACATCAACACTTTATTATTTGATCTCTTTCTTTAAGTGTGGTCTTTATCTTATTTTATTTCACCTTATATGGGTAATATATCATTTCAAAGTTCAATGTGCCTTTCACCCTTCTAAATATTATATCATTTCACATAAACTCTAAAACTAGTATCAAGGCCCTATTATCTCACATCCATGAAAATTTGAGTCAATTTTGTTGGGACAATGCCAATTTTAATTAGTGTTGTGTGATAATTTATGGCCAAAATTTTGGGAGGATTATTATTTCTATTTCTAAAACTATACTTGATGAAAAAAGAAGATAATTATAAGTCATCCAGAAGGTTATTTTAGTTTTAAATCCCTATATAAGACAACACATAACATCACAACATTATTATTCTTTTCCAAGGGTGGATATGAATTCAAGGAGAAACAGGATACATGAAGACATTTTCAATTATGTTTCAATTATAATTTTATAATGGATTTTAAGTTTATTTATCATGTTATTGCATCAACACATGGATTACTTATCCTAATAACACCCCATCATTAATTAGAGGTCTAATATTTTACATTAAGCTCTTCTTTTGTAGAATTTAGATTTAGATTTCTATTTTAGTTCATCATTATTGTAGGGTTGAGTTCCAACTTAGGGGTTCTAAGTAAAAATCCCTATACAACCTCAAACATCATTTTTTCCCTCTCTTTTAAAAATTTAGGTTCATTTATAGGCTTTTGATAGAGATTGAAGATGAAAAAGTGCCCAGAAGCTAGAGATAGAGGACTTCTTCAAAGCTATCAGAAAACACCTAGAAAAGGACATTTTAGGGTACCATTGTCCTACATAATGGTATTTTGGGGTACCACTATCCTCCAAATTTAGATAAATTTTTGGCAAGAGGCAAGTACAAGATCTCCAGGTTCCAGATTCAATTCAATGCTAAAAAATTCACCTATGAGACAAGAGAGCTGAGACACACCATTGTCCACCTAGTTTCAGCTCAGATTTTTATGATAGGTTTTTCCTTGCATCCTCTATTTAGATCAGGGTTGATTCTATGTTTTTTTGTAATTATCTTTTTTTATTGTCCATTGTCAAATTTTCACCTTCTATCTGTAATCCTCAAATTCAATTCACATCTCTTCCATAGCTCATTTTAAACTCAAACAAGGAGTACTCAATTCACCTTGTGCCCAATACATTTTCAATCATGTTAGAGATTGAGACAATTGGTTCCATTATCCTTAATATAGTCAAAAAGGAACAAGGCCTAATTCATAGTTTATATGGATAAAATATTGAACATCCATTTTCCCCTCTCATTACAGATATGCCAGGTTACGTTGGGGGTTACCTCTTTCCTATTGTATCCTAGATGCTAGGAATTTTGTGTAGGGTTAAGAATATTTCATTTAATGAAGGATTCTAAGGAATCCTAATCTTTGTAGTTGGGTGTAAAAGCATGATCCAAGTTCCCATCTCTCAAGCTTATGGGTGATTGTTAGGGTCGATGACATTTAGAGACCAATTGACTATATTTCATCTTTCATATCTTGTATATTACATGACATGTACATCATACATTTGTATTGATTTTATACATTGCATGAGAGCCAAAGTTGTACTATTATTTATTTCTTTATTTATGTTGATATTTAGATTAAGCATTGCTTCATTTGAGATGTATTTTGGCATTCTATGTAAATATTTAGTTATGATATTGTACACACCCTAAATTGGTCAAAGAAAAGTCAAACTCAAATAAAACAAGGAAAATCAAGTAATTTAAGATCAAATCATTAATTAATTGAAATCAAATCTATTGGATTAATTAAATAAAAAAGATCAAATAATTGTGCAATTGATTTTAATCAATTAATTGTATAGTTTAAATCAAACTTAATCCAACCCATCCAAGGGGAGGCATGAATAAATTAAATCAATTGTTGAATTAATTTATTATCACCCACCAAAAAAGGACAAAAACTCAATCAACCAATGAGGTGAGAGCATTTGAATCACATGCATCACATAAGAGGATTTGTTATCTCCACCATCCAAATTGCCTTTGCTATCTTGACCGTTCATCTTTAACCACCAACTCACTCACTTAGTTAACCATGAGTTAAATCAACCCTCATTTAAATCATGCTCCTAATTTTGGGAATTCTATAAATAGGAGGCATTTTCTAGAGCAAATCAACACTTTACATCTAGGATCATTTGCATTGTCATTATAGAAAATTTGCATTCATTGTTTAGATTACTTTGAATTCGTTAGCTTCTTTAGATTCATTTTTCATCATAATCCATCATGTTAATAGCTTAATATTAATCATATATAAAATTTCTCATTCTAGGATTGTCACTTAGGAATGCTTGAGATCTGAGAGCATCCTTAGTCGTCTTAGTTAGAGAGACATGGAATATTTTAATCCTTTAAATTTGATGTTTAGCATGTTATATCTTTATCTCTGATCAAATTGAGTATATTAATGCAATGTTTCATTAATATACATTTAATTGTATACAAAATGGCTCCCACCATTGGGTATGATGCCTCTACTAACTTTTCTTGTCAGATTTGAGTGATTTAGGATGTAGATTTTAGATTTTCAAGTGTTTTGGCACCTATACACAGAAGAGTAGTGCCTTTACCATAAATAAGATTTCCTATGACATAAATAAAAATATCTATGCCATAAATAAAAATTCCTATGCACTAAATAATAGCGCACATGCTCAAGAATTTGGCATGTGCTTAGTGTTTTAGCTCTTTCGCAACATATTCTAGCATCCATTTATTGTCTTTTAGCGCCTATCCATTGAATTGTAGCACTTATGCATTAAATTTTAGCTCTTATACATGTTTGTTTGGCTCCTATACAAATTATTTGTGTGCTTCTACAATTTATTTAAGCTCCTATGCAAGACTCTATAGAGCCTATGCATTTTGAGTTAAATTTTACAAATATTTGAGCTAATCTTGTTTACAGATTTGCAAATGGCTAAACATAGGAAAGTGAAGAGTCTTGCTACCCAGATTCCTATATATTATAATAGAAAAGAGGAAAAGAAAGCAAGTAGGAGGTGGAATGAGGTAAAATATTCCTTTAGATCCAAAATCTTGATACAAGAAAGGATACATATGCATCGTTATTGGAGAATAACATAACTTTATCAAGCTTTATACAACATTCAATATAGTCCTTTAGATGATTCTTCCTTTTATGCTCATATTTTAATATGATCAATACATTCTAAGTGAATTTGAGCATTTCCTTTGGATTTAGATTTTCTTCACTTAGCGTGGAAAACGTGATGGACTAATGTGTATGAAGGGGATGCAAAGGATGGATCTATAGCATTGTTAAGTGAAATTGCAAATATGAAATCTCAAAAATACCCCTAGCCTTTACTAGATTTGAAAAGGTAACCCTTATCATTTTGAATCTTCTTAAATTGTGGCTTATCAATTTCCAAATCTAGTCAAATTTAGAAGCAAATTAGAATCCTAAGTGAGGCATTAGGGATATGCTCTTCACCTTTTTGGTGAATCAAACTCCTAGAAGTTCCAAACTTGAGGTGAAGATGAGATATGAAAATGAACAAACACTAAATTTAAGCCTTCATGTTTGTGAATAAAAGCATTAGGCCTATGCTCTTCACTTTTATAGTGAATCAAAATGTCAAACATGCTTGACTTCCCTTAGATTAAAAGGCTTGTGAAAGAACATTTTTAATTGTGTTTGGAGCTGAAAATTAGTAGGGATACTCTCTTACCCTTCTTAGGGTAATCAAACTCCTAGACTTAATTTTTCATTTCATTTTCATTGCTTTCATGATCATGATAGAGTTTTAGTGGGTCTACCTCCCAAGAGCTTTAACATAGCCAGTGAGAGGGATGACCCAAAGTGGGAACAAGGTGAAGAAAACCTATTCCACCCACTATAAATAAAGACCTCATTTAAGTTGAAAAGCTTTGAGGGAAAAAATATCAAATGTCTAGACTCGTAGGGCTATAGACCTCAATTGCGTGTGCACGACTACATGTTCCTTGTATGAATCATTTGATATTTTTTTTTTGGAACATAAACTAAATCCCGGTTACATTAGAAATCTTACCTTCATGAGCCACATTGAACCAAATTGACCTTAGGTAGCTTGTTTGGACTTTTTTTCTTGTGAAAAGACCCATGGAAATGATCTTGAACATACACTTTGTGTTAGGTTAAGGGTTTAAAAACAAGTTTTATTGTGTTTGTTGTGTTTGATGATCAAGTATATCAAAAGAGAACATCCACTGAATATCCTAATTCAACTTGAAATCCTAAAGAAACGACAATTTATCAAACTTTTCACTAGTTCAGAGCCTATACCCAATAGATCAGCTCTTGTGAAACATTTTTTGGTGCCTATACACATTATTTTAGCACTTGTGTATTATAAAAAAGCACATGTGCCTCATTATTTAGTACCTATACATCAAAATCCTCAAAAAGGGGCATTTCCAGTCACTTTTGGACAGAAAAAGTTATATTTCTTAGTACCCATTTGAGATTTTGTTCTGAATCAGTAAAAACAGATCTGAAATTCACCATCTCAAATTGAGGCACTTGCAATACATTTCAAAATCATTTAGATTGTTCAAAACTTTCTCATTATTTTCAAAAAGACTTTCTTTCAAGGGTACTAATCTCATTTTCATGTTGGTGTGGATGAGGTTACATCACATAAAATTTATTGGAAAGAATATAGAAGTATAATAAGGCATAGATACCTTATTTAGATGAAATACCTTATCTACCATTCCAAGATCACATATGAATATGAAACGATCACATATGAATATGGGTATGAAGATCCCAATCTTATTAACAACGCTAATGGAGCCAATAATTCCAATCATAACAATCATGATATTAATGCTAATGGTGGAGACAACAACATAAATAATGATGGAAGAAATGGTGGTAACAATGGGTTAAATAATGTGAATGGTGGAGGAAATCAAAATGATCAAGACGAAGAGGTGGCAGAAGAAAGAGTGAATAAAGCGGCTCAAAATCCCTTTTTCATGAAAGTCATGGAAAAACTCCTAGAAAGGGACAAAGAGAGATACTTGTTTAACCTATCTCATTCAGGAGTAAGACTTCCTCATATTATGATGTGTCAAATCTAAAAAAATATGAGGAGGAGGAAAATATAATGGTGGTAATGAATAAAAAATTTAATATTTTCCAAATGCAATTGGACAACATGAAGAAGATGTTGGATCCAAAAATATTCTGAATTGAAGCCATATTTCCATTTCCATTTGATAAGAGTCTAATTATGGTACAATTTCCTCCAAATGTGGTCTTTCCAAAATATGATAAATATATGGGTGCATCTGACCCACAATATCACTTAAGGTAATTTTGCGCACTAAACCTAAAATTTATGCATGACACCACTTATTTATTGAGTTTATTTCCTAGAAGCCTTGGAGGGAAGGCAATGGATTGGTTTTTGAAATTACCCCCGAGTATCAGAATGTTTGAAGAGTTAGCTTCTAAATTTATTACTCATTATTATTATAATATCAAACATGAGGTCACCATGTTATCCTTATGTAATACTAAGCAAAGAGAGGGTGAATCCTTTTTGAACTTTTTACAAAGATGGAGAACGATTTTTTCTCGTTACCTTAGAAATGTGCCCGAGAAAGAAAAATGGATTTTTTCATGGACAATTTAAATACGATGATGAATTACTAATTACAACTTCAATGTCCACCCACTTTTGAGAGGATTATTGAAAATTGGATTAAAATATAATAAGTTTTCCAATGATAACAATGCTAACAACAACAAGCTTTCCGATAAAAGCAATAGATTTTGGTTAAAGGACACCAATAAGAACCTTGTTAATGATGGATTTGTAGAGGCAAATAATATTAAAGCTACTACATTAAATCTCTCAAGTGGATCTAATCAAGCTAACAATATTTATCAAACATCAAAGATCCCTTTCAAAAACACTAATCTTTCAAACAATCAAGAAGCTAATAAATCAAGACCTTTCTTTAATCCAACACAAAGGAGGAAGTTCACACCCTTGGGTGAACCTCTCAAAAATGCATTAAGGACTCTCATTTGCAATGAAATCATTGCACTACCAGAGGCAAAGCCATATGAACCAAAAGTTAAACCCTCATGGTAGAATGATGCCCATCATTGTGAATATCATAGAAATGAAGGGCACAAAACAAATGAATGCATGAGATTGAAGCACGTGGTTCAAGATTTGATAGATAGCAGTGTTATTAAAGTGGAAATACCTCAAAACAATGAAGATAATATGGCATTCAAAACTTCTTTCCTAAATCATGAAAAGGGTGAATCTTAAAATTCTAACCAAAACAACAAAAGAAGAAATGACAAGGTTAATTTTTCCCATACCTATGAAAATGTTATAAATTATTTATTAGAATATGAAAATACAATCAATGTCATTGTGGTTAAGGAAAAAACATAAAATAAAATTCTAATTTTGTGACTAGGGGGAAAGCCTCAAAGATAATGTTGCCAGGAACCACCCCTAAAACCATTGAGTTTAATAAATCTTCTTCTTTTAGACAGTATAACCATGTGGACCAGTTTGAAAAGACACTGACACAGATATCCATTTTGGAATTGTTAAAAATTTCACCAAATCACAAAGAAATATTGGAAAAGGCTCTTGTTGAGACTTTTGTTCTTGATAACTTGGATGCTAATAGATTCCAAAACATAGTTGGACATCTTATTGTGCCTCATTGCCTATCTTTTTCCGAAAAAGATGATATGTCCATAAATTATCCCCAAAATCTTCCATTGCATATAGAAATGTTGATACATAAGCATCGTGTCAAAAGAGTCCTAATTGATGGTAGTGCTAGTTTAAACATTTGCACCTTGAGTCTTGTAAAAGCTCTAGGATTTTTTGAAGATGTTGTTGATCCAAAAAGGAAAATTACCATCAAAGCTAATGATTATGAGTAAAGATAGTCCAAAGGAATGGTTGTTTTACCCATTAGAGTTTGTCCAATTTAAAAAGAAATAGTTTTTCATATCCTTGAAATGAAGTTGACATATAACATCTTGTTAGGGAGGCCATGGTTTCACAAAATGCAAGCGATGCCTTTGACCTATAATCAATGTATAAAATTTTCTTACATGGGTGAAGAGATCACTATAAGTGGAGACATAAACCATTTTCAATATTTTTAGAATATTAAACCATTGAATGATTAATTTATTCCACATAATAGTGAAGGGTATACATCAAATGTTCTCAATGAGGTAACTTAGGGAAAGGTTCCTAGTTCAAGTTCAATTGGAAACTCAAATCAAGAAAAACTAATTTACCTACTTTAAATAAGGAGAAGAGAAGGTTACTTGTTTATATTTGAAAGATGAAGACATAAAGAATACCAGCTTCAGAGTTTCACATCAAGATGAGAAAAATTCAAAATCCTCTAAGTTTGAAAAAGAAATGGCCAAAGAAATGTTAGTAATAACTGAGAGGGAGGGGGGGTGAATCAGTGGCCTCAAAAATTTATGATTTAATCACTAACCACCAATCAAATACATCTCAGATTATTAAGTCCCTACAAGATGCATGCCTTGCAATACTAATAATGATTTAACTGTCTATCGGTTTACCTTGTCTGTCCTTATTCTCCATGATTACCGATAAGCAGTAAAACTATTTATCGACACTCAGTAAATATGAAGAGTATACCAATCAATCCATAAATTCATATGTGAAATTTAAAATAGTAAAGTAATAACCATACACACATAACACATGGATTTTAACGTGGAAACCCTATTAAGGGAAAAACCACTGGGACCGGTACCCCAAATTTTCACTCTTCTAAAGTGAGCCCTGTTAGGAGCCAACCCTGTTAAAGGTTACAAACACACTGTTAGGTGTGACCTTGTTAGAGGATTTTATACATAGAGGTTTTCACTTAGTATCGGACATCTATTTTCTACCATCCTTGAATCAGCCTCCTTCTCAGACTGTCAATAGGCTTTAGGAAAATCTTGCTACCATCCTTGAATCAGCCTTCTTCTTAGACTGTCAATAGGCTTTATGCAATTTCAATGGTACTTTCATAAATCAACCTTTTTGGCACTCCTTGGGATGTACCTCAATATATACAAGACTGTTAAGTCCTACTCTATTAAGAGACTTGATGCTTCAATGGTTAAACTGAAACACTATGACCTGTTTCTAATGGAACTTGAATTGCAGATTTTCAGATCTATTTAAGTACATTACCTCTCTGATCAATGTATCAATTCAATTCTTTGTGCTCCACACTTTTTGCTCTGTGATGTTGTGCTTTACTGTTCATCAGTGTCTGCATAATTATTTAGCTCTTCTTCTTCTTGATTGATACGAACTGTATGAAGTTATCCTTCATCAATTTCTCTTCAGCGTCCTCTTTCTATTCACTCCCCTTCCCATGTGTGTCATTACAGAAATTAATTAGGCTTGTCTCTTATATAGACATGATATTCATTGTTTCTTGATTCTTGATGCTTGGTGTGAAAAACAATCCAGCCAATCTGATTTAAAGATTTAACTCCTCATTTATCTCATAGTTATCTTCTTGCCAACTGTACAAATCTTCTTTAAATAAATTACTTAACTCTAGTCGAATAAAACAAATAAAACAACCAGTTAAGTCTATCCTAAAGCTATGCTAGCTAGATATTTTTTCATTTTCTGAACTCTCTATTATGTCAGTCAACTCTGTAGTTAGTCATTGATGATAACTGTCAGTTCTATCGGTGTAACTCCATTCAGCTTCGGGATCTCCATCCGTCGGGCATCAAAGGATTTTACTCATTGAGTAACTCTATTTTCAGCTCATCGGGTATCACTATGTTTTTGCTTTATCAGGAAATACTATCTTCTTCTCGTTGGGTATCACTGTGACTTTATCTTTGCCTTTACCGATGGTTTGCACTCCGTCGGTGTTGTCTGTCACTTAGTGAATACTTGAATTTTATGCATTGCTGAAAGTATAATCTCTATTCCATTGATTCTCTAAAGTCTTTGGCATTATGTACATGACTATACAGATGATATCAAGTTGACATCAATGACAATACAAACCATTAACTGATTTAATGTCTTGCATCATCTTCAACTTAACATTATCAAACATTCAATCAGTTACATATCATCAATCTCTCCCTTTGGTATTGATGGCAACATACTATATTATCACACTATACTATTTCTAATACAATATGAAATACAATTGTTGAGATTCATCAAATTACCAAACAGTTTGTTTTGATAACCGGTAAAAATTTCTGACTGCCGGTAAGCTCTGTGTCAGCTTAGATTTGATTCTTGCAACTTTCTGTGTTTCTTGTACTGATGTGTTGTGATATCTGTTGAATAAATGTAGATCTGAAGATAATGTATAAACTAATATGTAGTAGAATACAATTGCCTTGGTTATTGATTGATTCTACAAAACATAATGCCTATATATATTGAATCCAAAGAATGTGAATGT
>MU227207.1:2699811-2710343 GCA_018584345.1 Thuja plicata
ATTCTACAAAACATAATGCCTATATATATTGAATCCAAAGAATGTGAATGTGAAAGGACATGACTTATCATACATGATAAGTCATGCCATTTCACATTAACATATTTATGATTACGGTTTATGCATATATTAAATTGCGATTCATTAATTCGCACAACCATCGTTATAATAAACAAACTGTCAATGTATACTTTGGACAGTCACGATACTATCGTGATTGTCGTATACCAACAGTCCGATTGTATTGTTTACAACAATCATGATACTATCGTGACCTTTACACAGTCGATAATCATATTTAACCCGATTCAATAATATTGCATTATTATATTTATATATATATATATATACATATATATATATGGTTTCACACATAACCATATTAATATATATTATATCTTTAATTTAATATCTATATTTTATATTTCAATAATTATATATATATATATATGATTGTATTGTCGTATATTAAACACGAACGAACAATACTTTAACAATATCTTCTTGTGTCAATTTCTCTCTTTTGACTGTTCTTCTTCTTTGATGTGTCTGTCTCTTGTTAGCAACTTTTCCTTTGTATATGATTCCTTCATACAAATTCTCTCCCTATGGATATGATCTCTCCCTGTTTGGAGTAATCTAATAATGAATAATTTCTTGTGATAATATGGGTACATTGTCTCCCTTTGACAACAATGTCAAACAAATATTTTACAAATATCTGACATTCATGTCAAACAATTATTTTCTTCTATCCATAATATATTACTTGAATTTCCCTTATCCATCATAAATACAATAATATGCTCTGGTGCTCGGTTCTGATATATACCTTTCTGTATATAGATGTAGCTTTGAAGTTCATCTTTTTTCTTGCATCAACATGAATGATATTCTAATAACATATAGGTTGATGTAGCCTCCAGTCCTTTACTGACTGGTAGACAAGGGTTTGACCCCTAGTCTCTTTCTCAAGTACTCAAATGTATCCTTGGGCAGTGGCTTGGTGAATATATCAGCCAATTGTTCTTTTGATTGCACAAACTCAAGTATCACCTATTTTTCTTGAACTTGTTCTCTTAAATAATGATACTTGATTAAAATGTGTTTTGTCTTGGAATGCATGACTAGATTCTTAGAATTGTTTATTGCACTGGTGTTATCACAATAGATAATCACTGGTTCTAAGATCTTCATATGCATACCTTCTAGCAATTGTTTGATCCATGCAATATTTGAGCAATTTGTAGCAGCAGCAACATATTCTACTTCTGCAATAGACTGTGAGATGCATCCTTGCTTCTTGCTAATCCATGTGACAAGTCTATCACCCATAAAGAATGCTCCTCCAGTTGTGCTCTTTCGGTCATCAAGATTTCTAGCCCAATCAGCGTCAGTAAACTCTTTTAGTTCAAATTTGTCTTCTTTTCTATACCATAAGCCAAATTCCTCAGTATTCTTCATATATCTTAACATTTTTTTCACAGCAGTCATATGTGATTCCCTAGGGTTAGCAGAAAATATAGCAACAATTCCTACTGCATGTGCAATATCTGGTCTAGTGTGTAAAACATACATGAGTTTTCCTATCATTGATCTATACAAAGTCTGATTTACCTCTGTTGTCTTGTCTTTCTTTGTTAATTTGCATCTAGTAGACATCGGTGTTCCAACTGGTTTGGAATCTTCCATCTTGAATATTTTTAGGATCTCTTTGATGTATTTGGACTGTGTAATGAAAATACCTTCACTTTGTTGAATGATCTATAGACCAAGAAAGAACTTGATCTCTCCAAACATAGACATCTCAAACTCTTTTCTCATCTCATCAGCCAATGACTTGCATAGCATATCATTGCCTCCAAATATGATGTCATCAACAAATATTTTAGCAATCAAAGTGTTAGCATCAGTATCTTCTTTTAAATAAAGATTATTTTTTTCACTAGTCCTTATGAATCCAATACTTATTAGATAGAAATGAAGTCATTCATACCAGGCTCTGGGAGCTTGTTTTAATCCATACAAGGCTTTGTGAAGTCTACATACCATGTTCCTCTTATCTAGATCTACAAACCCTTCCGGTTGCTCAATGTATACCTCTTCTTCAAGTATTGCATTTAGGAATGTTGACTTGACATCCATTTGATATACTTTGAATCCTTTGTATGCAGCATAAGCAAGTAGTATTCTTACTCCTTCTAGCCTAGCAATGGGTGCAAAGGTTTCTCCATAGTCTATACCTTCCACTTGTGCATACCCCTTGCATACTAGTCTTGCTTTGTTCCTTGTGACTTCTCCATTCTTGTTCAACTTATTTCTGAATATCCTTTTTGTATCGATGACATTCTTGTCTTCTGGTCTTGGCACAAGTGACCATGTTTTTTTCTTCTCAATCTTCTCTATCTCATCATTCATAGCACTTATCCATTCTTCATTATCTAGTGCAGCATTGACAGATTTTGGCTCAAACTCACAAATTAAGCAATTTGAGTTTAAAGACTTAGTTCTTGTTCTTGTACCAACTTTCTTATCTCCTATGATCTGGTCCTCTGGATGGTTCCTTCTTACATATCTTGCAAGTACTATTAGTAATAACTGAGAGGGGGGGTGAATCAGTGGCCTCAAAACTTTATCCTTTCAAACTTTAATCCACCAATCAATACACCTCAAATTATTAAGTCCCTACAAGATGTATGCCTTTGAAATACTTGAAATAAATAACTATCTATCGGTTTACATTGTCTGTCCTTATTCTCCTAGATTACCGATAAGCAGTAAAACTTATTTATCGATACTCAGTAAACATGCAGAGTATACCAATCAATCCATAAATGTATATGTGAAATGTAAAACAATAAAGTAATAAACCATACACACATAACACATAGATTTTAACGTGGAAACCCTATTAAGGGAAAAACCACTGGGACCGGTACCCCAAATTTTCACTCTTCTGAAGTGAGCCCTATTAGGAGCCAACCCTGTTAAAGGTTACAAACACACTATTAAGTGCAACCTTGTTAGAGGATTTTTTATACATAGGTTGTCACTTAGTATCTAGCATCTATGCTACCATCCTTGAATCAGCCTCTAGACTGTCAATAGGCTTTATGCTAATCTTGCTACCATCCTTGAATCAGCCTCCTTCTTAGATTGTCAATAGGCTTTAGGTAAGACCAATGCTACTCTCATGAGTCAACCTTTTTGGTAATCTTTTAGGATATACCTCAATTATAGAAGACTATTAAGTCCTGCTCTATTAAGAGACTTAATGCTCCAATGGTTAAACTGAAACACAATGACCTGTTTCTAATGCAACTTTGAATTGCAGATATTTAGATCTATTTACGTACATTACCTCTTTGATCAATGTATCAATTCAATTCTTTTGTACTTCACACTTTCTACTCTTTGATGCTGTGCTTCACTGTTCGTTAATGTCTATAGAATTCTTTAGCTCTCCCTTAGCTTGATTGATCAGGACTGTATGAAGCTTATCCTTCACCAGTTTCTCTTCAGCATCTTCTTTCAATTCACTCCCTCGTGTATCTGATTGCTCTCAAAAATGAATTAAGGTTGTCTCTTATATAGACATGATGTTCCTTAATTCTTGGTTCTTGATTTTTGATTCTTGGCGTGAAAAAAAAATTCAGCCAAATTGATTTATTTCTTTAACTCCTGATTTATCTCGTAGTTATCTTCTTGCCAACTATATAAATCATCTTTAAATATCTTATTTAATTATGGTCAAATAAAACAAATAAAACAACTAGTTAAGTCTATCCTTAAGCTCTACCAATTAGATATTTTGTCATTTTTTGATCTCTCTATTCTGTCGGTCAATTCTGTAGTTCATTGTCAGTGACAACTGCCAGTTCCATCAATGCAACTTCAGTTAGCTTCAAAATCTCTGTCTGTGGGGCATCATTGGATTTTTCTTGTCGAGCAACTATGTTTTCAGCTCGTCGGGCATCTTTTGATTCTACTTCATCAGGCAACACTGTCTTCTACTCGTCAGGCATCACGGTGACTTTATCATTGTCTTTACCGGTGGTGTGCACTCCATCGGTGTAGTCTATCACTTAGTGAATACTTGACTTTTATGCATTGATGAAAGCATAACCTCTATTCCATTGATTTTATGAAGTCTTTGGCATTATGTATATGACCATATAGATGATATCAAGTTGACATCAATGACAATACAAACCATTAACTGGTTTAATGTTTTGCATCATCTTCAACTTAACATTATCAAACATTCAATCAGTTACATGTCATCAATCTCTCCCTTTGGCATTGATGGAAACATTCTATATCATCACACTATAATATTTTTAATACAACATGATATACAATTGTTGAGATTCATCAAATTACGAAACAGTCTATTTTGATAACTGATAAAAATGTTTGATCGCCGGTAAGCTCTGTATTAGCTTAGATTTGATTCTTGCATCTTTCTTGTGTTTCTTCTTCTGATGTGTTGTGTCCTCTATTTGTGTTAATTTCTCTCTCTTGATTGTTCTTCTTCTTTGATGTCTCTGTCTTTTGTTTGCAACTTTTATACAAATTTTCTCCCTATGGATATGATCTCTTCCTGTTTGGAGTAATCTGATAATGAATAGTTTTTGATGATAATATGGATATATTCTCTCCCTTTGACAACAATGCCAAACAAATATTTTACAAATATCTGACATTCTGTCAAACAATTTTCTTCTATCCATAATACATTCCTTGAATTTCCCTTATCTATCATCAATATAACAATATGTTCTGGTGCTTGGTTCTGATATATACCTTTCTATATACAGATGTAGCTTTGAAGTTCATCTTTTGCTTGCATCAATCATGAATGATATTCTTATAATATATGGCTGATGCATCCTTCAGTCCTTTTACTGACTGGTAGACATGGGTTTTACCCCTAGTCTTTTTATCAGGTACTCAAATGTATCCTTGGGTAGTGGCTTGGTGAAGATATCAGCCAATTGTTCTTTTGATTGCACATATTCAAGTGTGACCTCCTTTTCTTGAACTTTTTCTCTTAAATAGTGATACTTGATGGCAATGTGTTTGGTTTTTGCATGTATGACTGGATTCTTAGAAATATTTATTGCATTGGTGTTATCACAATAGATAATTACTGGTTCTATGATCTTCATATGCATACCTTCCAGCAACTGTTTGATCCATGCAATATTTGAGCAGTTTGTAGCAGCAGCAACATATTCTGCTTCTTGCTAATCCATATGACAAGTCTGTCACCCATAAAGAATGCTCCTCTAGTTGTGCTCTTCCGGTCATCAATATTTCCAGCCCAATCAGTGTCGGTAAATACTTTTAGTTCAAATTTGCCTTCTCTTCTATACAACAAGCCAAATTCCTCGGTATTCTTCAGATATCTTAGAATTCTTTTCACAACACTTATATGTGATTCCCTGGGGTTAGCAAAAAATCTAGCAATAATTCCTACTGCATGTGCAATATTTGGTCCAGTGTGTACAACATACATGAGTTTTCCTATCATGGATCTGTATAGAGTCTAATTTACCTCTGTTGTCTTATCTTCCTTTGTTAATTTGCATCCAATAGCCATCAATGTTCCAACTGGTTTAGAATCTTCCATCTTGAATATTTTTAGTACTTCTTTGATGTATTTGGACTGTGTAATGAAAATACCTTCACTTTGTTGAATGATGTGTAGACCAAGAAAGAACTTGATCTCTCCAAACATAGACATCTCAAATTCTTTGCTCATTTCATAAGAAAACAATTTGCATAGCATATCATTGCCTCCAAATATGATGTCATCAACAAATATTTCAGCAATCAAAGTGTTACCATTAGTATCTTCTTTCAAATAAAGATTGTTGTTTTCACTAGTCCTCATGAATCCAATACTTATTAGGTAAGAATGAATTCATTCATACCAGGCTCTGGGAGCTTGTTTCAATCCATACAACACTTTGTGAAGTCTACATACCATGTTCCTCTTGTCTGGATCCACAAACCCTTCTGGTTGCTCAATGTATACCTCTTCTTTAAGTATTCCATTTAGGAATGTTGACTTGACGTCCATTTGATATACTTTGAATCCTTTGCATGCAGCATAAGAAAGTAGAATTCTTACTCCTTCTAGCCTAGAAGCGGGTGCAAAGGTTTCTCCATAGTCTATACCTTCCTCTTGTGCATACCCCTTGCATACTAGTCTTGCTTTGTTCCTTGTGACTTCTCCATTCTCGTTTAGTTTGTTCCTCAATATCCATTTTGTACCGATGACATTCTTGTCATCTGGTCTTGGCACAAGTGACCATGTCTTGTTCTTTTCAATCTGTTCAATCTCATCATTCATAGCACTTATCCATTCTTCATTATCTAGTGCATCATTTATAGACTTTGGTTCAAACTCACAAATTAAGTAATTTGAGTTTAAAGACTTACTTCTTGTTCTTGTACCAGCTTTCTTATCTCCTATGATCTAGTCCTCTAGATGATTCCTTCTTACATATATTGCAAGTATAGGTACAACTCTTTTTATATCAGCTTGATCTTCATTACCTTGCACATTATTTTGATAAATATCCTAACCATTGGTAACAATATTCTGACCGTCGATTGCAACATTCTTTTGTTATGGATTTAAGCACTGTTGCTCAGGTAGAGTTATGGGTTCTTCATAGTACACAAACTTGTTGTAGTCTTCTGATTCTTTTGTGCTTTTCAGTTCATTCTTTTCTACTAATTCATCAATCTTCACATTTGCACTTTCAACTATTTTGTTAGAAGCCTTGAGTAGACATTTAAAAGCTTTTCTTTTTGTAGAATACCCCAAAAAAATACCTACATCACTTTTGGCATCGATCTTTCCATTTTTATTGTCTTTTAAGACATAACATTGACTGCCAAAAATTTTAAGTAACTTACAATGGGTGTTTTACCATACCATAGCTCATAAGGAGTCTTCTTTGAGTCCTTTCTTAATTGTACTCTGTTAAGTGTATAGATAGTAGTGCTAACATCTTCTCTCTAGAAGATCTGGGTGATTTCCTTCTCTATCATCAGTGTTCTTGCACAGTCAACTATTGATCTATTCTATCTCTCAGCAATCCCATTTTGTTGTGGTGTCCTTGGTGCAGAAACCTATCTTTTTATACCATGCTCATTATAGAAATTAGTGAATTCATCTGATATAAATTCTCTTCCTCTATTTGATCTCAAACATTTTAGATCCTTACCACTTTGTTTCTCTACCATAACCTTATACCATTTAAACATCTTGAATGCTTCAGATTTTTCTTTTACAAACATGACTACCATCATTCTAGAGTAATCATCAACAAAGAGAATAAAATATCTATCTCCATAATAGCTCTTTGCTCTCATAGGTCTACATAAATTAGTATGGACTAATTCTAGAATATCATCAGATGTATGGGTTTTGTTTTTGAAACTAGACTTTGTCATCTTACCTTTTTGACAATTTTTGCACATGATGTTGTCTGGCTTTGTCATCATCGGTAAGCCTCTTACACTTCTTTTCCTACTTATTTTCATATGTTGTCAAAATTCACATGACACAACCTTTTGTTCCATAGCCATATGTCTTCGTTTCTAGTCATCAAGCAAGTGGGGTTAGTATCATTCAGATAGAATAAGTTACCTTTGGTGTGTTCACCGGTACCAATCAATATTATTGATTCATTGAAGATCTTTGCCTTCTTTTTCTCAAATGCTACTCTATGACCTGAATTATTTAGCTGAGAAACACTCAACAGATTATAATTCAATCCTTTTACATAATAAGCATTTTCACATTTAATCAAGTTATTTAGCATTATTGTTCCTTTACCTTCAATTTGACAAGGTGAATCATTTCCCATTCTTACTGTACCACCTTTATAGTATTCAAAAGTATTAAACTTTTCTTTGTCACCAGTCATATGGTGAGTGTATCCACTATCTATAATCCAGATATCATTCTTACTAATCTTAGATATGAGTGCAATTTCTTCATACCTTTCATCTTCATTTGAATCATCCTTCATAGCTACAAATACTATCTTGATATCATCATCCGGTTTGGTGTCAGTATCTTCATCTTTGCAAGTAGCTAGATAGCTGGCCTTTTTGCCTTTATCCTTGTAATCTTGGGTATCATTTCTTTCTGATCATTGATAACCTCTGTAATCTTTGTTAGATTTGAGGAAAACAAATCCACCCAAGAACACCTGCATGCATGACTGTCACAAAGAAGAAGCAAAGATAGAAGAAGATAGAAGAAGCTCTGGAGGCCAAAAAGCCAGAGACATTGTATGCAACAAAAAATAATATATTAACAATATGTTTCTATGAATTACAATGTGATGTGAAAACTCTGTAAAGAAAATTAAGAGGTGAATCCTTATAAAAGGAATCACAAAACCCTAAAAGGGAAAACCTAAGGTTAGCTTAAGCAACTAGATTGAATATGTGAGTTAGTAATTAGATCATAATGATTTAATTAATAACCTGATAGACTATTACTCTAACACCCCCCTTAAGATAAGCTTAGGGAGAAGCAAAACCTAGAAAACTACTGTAGAAAGCAGGAAAGATGGGTCCCGACAACAAGGCCTGATCAGGTACCCAAAACAAAAAATAAACTAGATGAAGGAAACTAAGCCTTCAATCTAGGGAAAAGATGTCCCAGAGAAAGGAACAAGAATGAGCAAGAAGCATCTCTAAAGCATGGAATTGTAAACTCTGTCAGAAGAAACTGCTGGAACCCCCACTGAAGTGCATGACCAGGTAGAGAAGACAATGTCTGAAGAGTTGATCAATCGAACTAGGAAGCAATAGAACCAACAGGTGAACCCTCCCATAATGCTGAACCGGGAGAGGTGACAGGAACACTGAAATGCAATGCCAGAAACATCTGCAGAATGAAGAACCAGGAACACCAATAGTGCAACAGAAGTACAAATATAGGATAAAGGTCAGTGTCACCGACACACAGCATGGGCTAATATCATGGAAGGTATGCTCACTTGACAAAGGTGGATGTGCCTAAAATGGCATAATCATCATAACCCCCCATGGCACTTTATAACAGAGTGCAAGTACAAAAACCATACAAGGTGTGCAAGATCCCAGAAGTACAGAAAAAGGCACTTTATCTCAGTGTGTTTACAGAAAAAATATGCAACAGAAGAAGCATACAAGCTCAGAAGTCAAAAAGAAGAGTGAGCTAGAAGATCAGAAGAAGAGATCCCAGGACCTGTAGAACCCAAGCAATCCACCAGAGTGCATAAACTGCCAAACTCAGAGGAGATAAAACTTGGAGTAGAATCTGGAAAAAATACCCCTGCAACTGAATAGTTCACTGAACCAGCTTTTTGACGATATCTGGTTTGCCAAAAACAGAGTCCGGATGAGCCAGTTATGACTCCCGGAAGGCAAAAACAAATATTAGACTTCAACAGAAAAAAACACTATAAAAATGGCAGAACCCAAAACCCTAACTACCATCATCAGAAAGTGCTCGGAAAGAACTTTCTGACGGTATATGGAAGTCAGAAAAAGACCCCCGGATGCTTAAGATAGAGAAAAAACAGTCCCGGGGGGTCAAAAGGGCCCCAAAAAGCAAAAAATAAGCCCCTGGGGCTAAAAAAAGTAGGCCCCCGGGCGCATGGCGCGCTCAAGGAGCTGGGCCAAAGCCCCTAGTCCTTCATAGGACCGGCCGCTATGCTAAAGTGCCCGCGGGGGCTGGCAAAATGGGCCGCCGGTGGCTAAATAAAAACACGCCACCAACCAAGCGGTGGCCACCAGTAGAGTGGCGTAGACTGTCGAAGCGGGGCGGTGTAGGGGGCTGGCGGGGCAG
The DNA here is from genome assembly GCA_018584345.1 of Thuja plicata. NCBI lineage: Eukaryota > Viridiplantae > Streptophyta > Pinopsida > Cupressales > Cupressaceae > Thuja > Thuja plicata. The sequence goes on from MU227207.1 coordinate 2,709,680, forward strand.
CACGGGCTGTAGTGGCGGCAGAGCCAGAAGCGGGGACCAGAGCGGCGGGGGAGGCTGGGCGGCGGGGAAGGCCGGGCGGGGAGGCCGCTAAATGGTGGGTGGCGGGCTGGTCACCGGCCGGCGGCGGTGGAGCACCGGTGGCCCGGCGGTGGCCAAACCACAAAAAGCACTGGCTACATTTTAAAACGCATGAAAAGTCATTAAAAATGATTTTTTTTATTTTTTTCTCAAAAATCATGCCCGTACGACCCTGGAAGGCCAAGAAATTTCTCCCCAAGGCTCCGGTGTCCAAATCAGACGTGCCTTATATGGATTCTAGGGTTTTTGGGCCTTTTGGATGCAACCGTGAGGTCAGTTTTGGTCCAAAGTGCCTCAAAAAATAAAGACCCCCTAGAACCAATGAAAAATGCTAGAGAAGACCGGCGAACTTCAAACCCTCGCTTGCTTCAACAAATAACAAATAGCCAGCTGTAGGAGGGCTCTGATACCATGTTAGATTTGAGAAAAAAAAATCCACCCAAGAACACCTACATGCATGACTGTCACAGAGAAGAAGCAAAGACAGAAGAAGAGAGAAGAAGCTATGGAGGCCAAAAAGCCAGAGACATCGTATGCAACAGAAAACAATATATTAACAATATGTTTCTATGAATTACAATGTGAT
>MU227207.1:2715361-2742576 GCA_018584345.1 Thuja plicata
TGAGAGGGGGGGGGGGGTGAATCAGTGGCCTCAAAAATTTATCCTTTAATCACTAACCACCAATCAAATACATCTCAGATTATTAAGTCCCTACAAGATGCATGCCTTGCAATACTAATAATAATTTAACTATCTGCCGGTTTACCTTGTCTGTCCTTATTCTCCATGATTATCGATAAGTAGTAAAACTATTTACCGACACTCAATAAATATGCAGAGTATACCAATCAATCTAGAAATGCATATGTGAAATGTAAAACAATAAATTAATAACCATACACACATAACACATGGATTTTAACGTGGAAACCCTATTAAGGGAAAAACCACCAGGACCGGTACCCTAAATTTTCACTCTTCTGAAGTGAGCCCTGTTAGGATCCAACCCTGTTAAAGGTTACAAACACACTGTTAGGTGTGACCTTGTTAGAGGATTTTATACATAGAGGTTGTCACTTAGTATCAAGAATCTATTTGCTACCATCCTTGAATCAGCCTCCTTCTTAGACTGTCAATAGGCTTTAGAAAAATCTTGCTACCATCCTTGAATCAGCCTTCTTCTTAGACTATCAATAGGCTTTATGCAATTTCAATGCTACTTTCATGAATCAACCTTTTTGGCACTCCTTGGGATGTACCTCAATATATAGAAGACTGTTAAGTCCTGCTCTGTTAAGAGACTTGATGCTTCAATGATTAAACTGAAACACTATGACCTATTTCTAATGCAACTTGAATTGTAGATTTTCAGATCTATTTAAGTACATTATCTCTCTGATCAATGTATCAATTCAATTCTTTGTGCTCCATACTTTCTACTCTGTGATGTTGTGCTTTACTGTTCGTCGATGTCTATAGAATTCTTTAGCTCTTCTTCTTCTTGATTGATCAGGACTGTATGAAGTTATCCTTCATCAGTTTCTCTTCAGCATCCTCTTTCTATTCACTCCCCTTCCCATGTGTGTGATTACGGAAATGAATTAGGCTTGTCTCTTATATAGACATGATATCCACTATTTCTTGATTCTTGATTCTTGGCATGAAAAACAATCCAGCCAATCTGATTTAAAGCTTTAACTCTTGATTTATCTCGTAGTTATCTTCTTGCCAACTCTACAAATATTCTTTAAATAAATTACTTAACTTTGGTTGAATAAAACAAATAAAACAACCAGTTAAGTCTATCCTTAAGCTTTGCCAGCTAGATATTTTATTATTTTTTGAACTCTCTATTTTGTCGGTCAACTCTGCAATTGGTCGTCGGTGATAACTGCCAGTTCTGTCGATGTGACTCCAGTCAGCTTCGAGATCTCCATCTGTCAGGAATCAAAGGATTTTACTCGTCGGGTGACTCTATTTTCAGCTCATCAGGTATCACTATGATTTTGCTTTGTCGGGCAATACTATCTTCTGCTCGTTGAGTATCACTGTGACTTTTTCTTTGCCTTTACTGATGGTGTGCACTCCGTCAGTGTTTTTTGTCACTTAGTGAATACTTGACTTTTATGCATTGCTGAAAGCATAATCTCTATTCCATTGATTCTCTGAAGTCTTTGGCATTATGTACATGACCGTACAGATGATATCAAGTTGACATCAATGACAATACAAACCATTAACTAATTTAATGTCTTGCATCATCTTCAACTTAACATTATCAAACATTAATTCAGTTACATGTCATCAAGAAACACATTACCAAAGGATGGACAAATTGATGAAGAAATTTGAAAAGCAATGTAAAATCAAACAAAAAGGGGTAGGAGAATACTTTGTGTCACTGTTTGACTTACCTACTTCCCCTAAATCACATGGAAAACTATCTAGTTCTCATCCACCTAAAATATACAACGCACATTTTGTAAGAGCTAGTTATTCCCTATCCATGGAAGAAGATGATAATGAGGTTTTGAAATGGATTTACAAAGATGAGGAAGCTTCAAGTTCAAATGAAGAAAGGGTTAAAAATATCATTATTCAGACAAAAAAATATGGTAAAGGTTATCAAATCATGTAAAAAAATGGGTTACAAAGAAAGACTAGATTTAGGAAAAATAAATAAAGGGCTGTTAGAACCTATACAACCCCCCTAGAGATCTAGTGATGAAAAATCTAGGATAGGATATCAGGAGTAAGGTAATGGTCAAAATAATTCCAATAAACCCTATGAGCACATTAACATGTTGGATTCATAAGGTGAGGATGATTCAAATAAATATGAATGGGATTCATTATCTGAGGCCTATTATCATGAAAAGGAGGTGGATGTGATTCATACCTATGCTCCTATATGTAGTGTGAATGGAGAATCAAGTTCAGATCAAGGATCATGTTCCAACCAAGGAACTTGTACTCATTAATAGTCAAATGTAAGACAAGAATCAAATGGAACTCACTGGATAGGTGAACAATGGATACCTCCATGGCTAGGAGAATATATTGTTAGGTTTAACACAAGATTTTTATCCTCAAGAAACCCAAGAGGACTCGAGTTAGGAGAGTTTTGATCCAAGTTCTATGGAACACCTTGAATAATCACATGTGATAGACTTCAACGATACAATGTATGAACCTTATAATGAATTCATGTCCTTAAACCATGTGGAATTGAACTTAACTAATGGACCCTTTGTCCTTATACATCTTGACCTAATTTATTGGGATTTAATTGAGCCAAGTGACATACCCTCCTTTCCAAATGAAAATTCATTGGCCTTGTACCTAAATGCGATTGAACCATCTTCCATCAATGAATTATATCAAAGAGGTTCAAAAGGGGAAAGTGGCCAATCTCTTAGTCTCAAAAGAAAAGGAAAGAATAAAGAAAAAATTAAATGGTCTAGTGGTGAAAACTACAATGTGGCAGTACTAGACCTGGAAAAAGTAAAAATAAAAGACATTTCCAATGGTGAAAACCCAACTGTGGCACCTAAGGAAGAGAGATTGGAAACTTTTACCAAAGAAATATTATGAAAGATCTCCTATATTTATTGAACCCATAGAAAAGGTGAACATCAGCATAGAATTAGAGCCCAAGATCATAAACCTTGCAAAATCATTGACTCCAGAAGAAAGATAAGAATTGGTCAAATTCCTTAAGGAAAGATAAATAAATTTTGGATGGTCCTACGCAAATATGCTAGGGATAGATCAAAATTTCATCATGAATCATTTAAATATCAAAATAGGAGATAAGCCATGCAAACAAAAATTAAGGTAAATGCATCCTCATCGCATTACTGGTAAAAGTTGAATTGGAAAAATTGTTAAAGGCTGATTTCATAAGAGTTATTTTCTATTCTGAATGGATCTCTAACATAGTACTAGTTTCAAAGATGGATAAAACAATTAGAGTGTGTACGGATTTCATAGATCTTAACCTAGCATGTCCTAAAGATGACTTTCCACTACCAAGAATTGATGCCATTGTGGATTTAACTATAGGGAACTCTATGTTTTCCCTTGTGGATGGATTCAGTGGGTACAATCAAATTAAGATAGCTCCTGAGGATCAAGATAAGATGACCTTTATATATGCCTGTGGTACTTTTTATTGGAATGTCATGCCCTTCGAACTTAAAAATGTTGGAGCAACTTATCAAAGGACTATGACCACAAATTTTCATGATATAATGTACAAGTTCCTCGAAGACAATGTTGATGATATCTTGGCCAAATCTCATACAAGGAAAGAACACTTAATGATATTGGAAAATATCTTTATAAGATTAGAACAATACAAAGTGAGATTAAATCCAAAAAAGTGTACATTTGGTGTACAATATCAAAAATTATTGGGCTATATAGTATCTGCAAAAGGAATAGAGGTAGACCCCAAAAAAGTTCAGGCAAGTAGACCCGGAAAATGTTCAAGAAATAATGAAAATGGAGGCACCAATAAATATAAGCTAAATGAGTTCACATCAAGGAAGGATACAATCAATAAGAATATTCATTTCTCAATTGGTCGAGAAATGTCATTCTTTTACTCAACTTCTTCACAAAAATACAATTTTCAAGTGGGACCGCCAATATGATGAAGTTTTTGCACTCTTGAAGAAATATTTGATGAACCCACCCATATTGATGTAGGAGCATCCTGGGTTGACTTTCTATCCTACTCATCTTTGTTCATTTTTCTAGTTAGTTCTAAGTTGCAATTCTTCCTGAGTTGCAGTATGTGTCAAGCTGTCCAGTGTTGATCAAGTTCCTGTTTGTGCCAAGTTGTCCAGTGTTAGCCGAGCATTCCTTCCTGTGCCGAGTGAACCTGATGCTCAGTTCTCTTTGACCGAGTTTGTCTATGTTTGGTTCTTCTTGGAGCTGACTTGTGTATTTAATTTTTTATGGTGCATTTAATATTTATATCTTGTCTTGGGATGTGTGTGGATTATTGGTGTTCAGCCTTCCTTCATTGTAAGCTTCTTTTGGTAAGTATAAGTAGGGATTTCTAGGAGTAGGTTAAAAATGAGCTATTAGAGAAAGTAGAAGATAATGTGATGAAAAGGTAGAAGATAAAATAGTCTGAATTTTCTATATCTTGTTGGTCATAAATTAGAAGGCCTCATAGCCGGGCATGTATGTTGTAATTGCATGAATCAATAAAACATATTTTTTTGTTACTCGTCTCCTTGGTGTTGTTCTCTGTGTTGTTTGCTTCCATTGTGTGTACTCATAGGCTAGCTAGATAGTTGGGTATGCCTTTGCCCCTGACTCTATCTTTTTCTCCCTGGGCCAGGTGGTATCAGAGAGAATTTCAGCCTTGGTGGATTAGATCATGTAGAAACCTGAGTGGGATTTGGTTGTAGGGTGGAAAATCTATGCATTTAACCTATAACTTTCAGAGGGTTATGATCTTGCAGGAACCATCAAGATGGTTCAAGGTAGAGGAAATGTTGAGACAAATTGCGATCATATTAGATGTTGTAGAGATAGCCTAGAGAAGAGGAGTGCATCTTGATGATGTGAGTGATGATGAAGTAGTGGAACCAAATCTAGAGCCTAAGGAAGAACAATATGAGGAAAGATTGTTGAGAGTGTTGTCTAGGGCACATTCAAAGCCTATTGTTGAAGTTGTTCCTTATGATGGAAATTTGGATACTAATGTCGTGTTGGATTGGATCTCAGCTATGGAGAAGTTATTTGAGTTTGAAATCAGTCTTGATAATAGGAAGGTGAAAATTGCAGTCACTGGGTTGAAAGGTCATGCCTCACTATGGTGGGAGAATTTTCAAATTAAAATACAAAGAAGAGGAAAGGAAAAGATCAGAACTTGGTTGAAAATGGTGAGCAAGGTAAAGAAGAAGTTTCTCCCTGCTAATTACTATGTTATCTTGTTGAGGAAGATGTAGAACCTTAGACAAAAGTACATGACTGTGAAGGACTAAAATGAGGAATTCTATAGATTGGACATCATATCTGGACATGTGGATGATGAGGTTAAGAAAGTTGCAAGAAGATGAGATAAGTTTTGTGAAATTGGATAGTGTGGAAGAAGCATATCAATATGCCTTGAAAGTTTAGGATATCTTGACAAATAAGTATGAACAAAGACAGAGAGGTCAAGGTGGTAGATTCTAGAGAGGCAAAGGTAGATCCTATGGTGAAGGTGGTAGATCTGATAATTCTGCGCAAGATAAGGGAAAATATGAGTGGAAAATTGATGATAAAAGAAAGACCGAGTGGAAACATTTTAATTCTTACTAAGCAGGTATTAGTTCCTACCGAGGAAGAGGTAGAGGTGGTTTTAGTGGTAATTTTTTTAGATGTGGAAAAGAAGGACATAGATCTTTCGAGTGTAGACACTCTGATGGAAATGGGCAAAGTCATAGAAATGTTGTGGTACAAGAGGATCTTAAGGGTTTCCTAAGTGGACCTAAGGCTAGATAAAACATGATGGTAAGGAGAGCTCTGTGTAGTAACCGAGTGGATGAAGAACCTTTTTTGAGGAGAAGTCTTTTCAAGACCAGATGTAAGATGATAGGAAAATGTTGCAAAGTGATTGTTGACAGTGGGATTTCAAAAAATTTGGCATTAGAGGAGCTAGTTACAAAGTTGTAGTTCTAGAGGTTGAGACACCCTAATCCCTATCATGTTTCATGGATCAAGGATGAGCATAAATTGTTGGTAAGTGACAAATGTGTTGTGAAATTCAAGATTGGAAATTACTTTGATAAAGTTTTGTGTGATATTATGCCTATGGATTATTGTCATATTCTGTTGGCTAGAACTTGGCAGTATGATAGAGATATTGTGCATGATGGTAGATTGAATCAATATACTCTTTGAGTGAATGGAAAGAAGAAAACATTATTACCTTTGATTGAGGTTCCAGATGATATAAACTGTACTACTATGAAATTTTGTGTGGTTAATGGAAATCAATTTGAGAAACAAATGAAGAAGAATCAAGTTTGTTTTTCCATAATTCCGAAATGTTGAGTGATAGGATATATTAATTTTTTAGTGATAAAAAATAGTAAATGTCGAGTGACAAAAGACAATGAAGACCTAGTGCCAGCAGAAATTCATAAATTGCTGAATGAATACAAGGAGATTATTGTAGAGGATATTCCTGATGGTTTACTGCCATTGATAAGTATAAGTCATTGTATGGATCTGATTACTGGAGCTAGTTTTCTGAATAAAGCACCATATAGATTGACACCTACCAAGAATTAAGAACTTAACAGACAAGTGCATGAATTTTTGAAGAAAGTTTTGATCAGAGAAAGATTGAGTCCATGTGTTGTACCTGTTGTATTGGCACCTAAGAAGAATGGAGAATGTGTACTGATTTTAGAGCTATCAACAAGATAACAGTGAAGTATAAGTTTCCTATGTTGGGGATGGATGAAATAATGGATTGTTTGAGTGGAGAAAAGTATTTTACCAAAATTTATTTGAAGAGTGGCTATCATCAGATCAGAATCAGAGAAGGTGATGAATGGAAGACTTCTTTCATGACAAAAGAAGGTTTATTTGATTGGTTGGTTATGCCTTTCGGTTTGAATAATGCACCTATTACTTTCATGAGGTTGATGAACAAAGTTCTCAAGAGATTTTTGGGTAATTTTGTGATTGTTTACTTGGATGATATTATGATATTCAGTAAGACTAAGGAAGAACACCTTGAGCATATTAGACAAGTGTTACAAAGACTAAAAGAAGAGAAGCTACTTATTAATCTGAAGAAGTGTTCCTTTATGCAAGAAGAGATTGTGTATTTAGGATTTGTGATTTTAGATGATGGTTTGAAAATGGACCCTGAGAAGGTTAAAGAAATTCTAGAGTGGCCTACACCTGAGAATGTGGGTGAGGTAAGATTATTTCATGGTTTGGCTAGTTTCTACAGAATTTTTTTTAAGAATTTCAGTTCTATTTGCAATGCTATAACTGAGACTATGAGAGGAGATAAAAAGGATTTTAAGTGGACACATAGAAGTGACAAGATTTTTGAGACTTTGAAACAAAAGTTTGTTGAGTTACCTTTGTTAGCTTTACCTGATTTCAATAAGGTATTTCAAATTGAATGTGATGCAAGTGGTAGTGCAATAGGAGTTGTGTTGAGTCAAGAAGGTAAACTTGTTGCTTTATTTAGTGAGAATTTAAATGATTCTAAAAGGAAGTATTATGTTTATGATCAAGAGTTTTATGCTATTTTTCAATCTTTGAAAAAGTGAAGACATTATTTGATTCCTAAGGAGTTTGTGTTGTATACTGATCATAAAGATCTACAGTGTTTGGAAACTCAACATAAGTTGAATCAAAGACATGTGAAGTGGGTTGAATATCTACTGAGTTTCACATTTTTGATCAAGAATAAGAGTAGAGTTACTAACTAATTTGTAGATACACTGAGCAGAAGACATCCTTTGTTGACCAAGATGAAGATTCCTATTCTTGGTTTTGATGAGATGAAGCAGTTGTATGATACTGACCCAAATTTTTCTGAGGCATGGAAAGAGTGTAGAGAACCAAATCTATCAGAACAACCAAGTAAGTTTGAGGAGTATTTCATTCAAGAAGGTATGTTGTTCAAAGGCATTCAGTTGTGTATACCAAGAAGTTCCATGAGAATTAATTTGATTAAGGAAAAGCAATGTGGTGGATTGGCTGGATATTTTGGAATTGATAAGACATTGAATTTGTTTAAGGAAAGTTATTATTGGCCACATATGTATAAGGATGTTAAAAATTTTGTAAGGAGTTGTGTTATTTGTCAAGTTGCAAAAGGAGTAAGTTAGAATACTGGATTGTATACCCCTATTTTTGTTCCTGATAAACCATGGAGTGACATCAGTATGGATTTTGTTCTTGGATTACCTAAGACAGTCAGAGGGTATGATTCCATATTTGTTGTTGTGGATAGATTTTCTAAGATGGTATATTTCATACCATGTAAGAAGACATCAGATGTTGTGCATGTTGCTGAGATTTTATTTAAATAGGTTGTTAGATTGCATGGATTGCTGAGGAGCATTATCTCTGACCGAGATAGAAAGTTTGTTGGTTATTTTTGGAGGACTTTGTGGAAGAAGATGGATACTAAGTTGAGGTTTAGTTCTACATTCCATCCATAGAAATATGGATAGACAAAGGTTGTGAATACAAGCTTGGGTAATTTTCTGAGATGTTTAGTTGGAGATAAGCCAAGTAATTGGGAGATGATATTGGCACAAGCTGAGTTTACATATACCAACTTTGTAAATAGGAGTACAGGGAAAACACCTTTTGATATTTTTATTGGAATGCAGTCTAGAGGGGTATCAAATTTGAGGGATATTCCTGGTGAAGAAAAGAGAAGTGCTGAAGGGGAAGTATTTTATGGTTTTATGAAGTCTTTACATGAGGAAGTGAAGTTGAAGTTGGAACAAAGTAACTAGAAATATAAGGACAATGATGATAATTCTAGAAGACATCATATTTTTGAATTTGGTGATGAGGTGATGGTTCATTTAAAGAAAGGAAGATTTCCTATTGGAACATACAGTAAGCTAAAAATGAAGAAGTTTGGTCCATGTAGAATTTTGAGGAAGTTTAGCACTGGTAATACTTATGAAGTTGAGTTACCTGATGACATGGATATATCTCCTATATTCAATATTGTTGATTTTCATAAGTATCATGAGTTAGATGATGAATTTTTTGTACCAGATGATTATCCTAAAAATTATATTGAAGAGGTTGAATAGATATTGGATCAGAGGATTGGTAAAAGCACAAGAGGAAATGATTACTATGAATATTTGGTGAAGTGGAAGAATAGAACTATTGAAGATGCTACATGGATTTCTCAATCTAAGTTGGATTTAGCTCAAGTTGTGACAACTCAATGATTCAGGGGAATCATTTTTTTCAAACCTGCTTATCTGATGTAGGAGCATCCTAGGTTGCCTTGCTATCCTGCTCATCTTTGTTCATTTTTCCAGTTAGTGCCAAGTTGTAGTTCTTGTCGAGTTGTAGTATGTGCCAAGTTGTCCAATGTTGGCCAAGTTCCTATTTGTGTCGATTTGTCCAGTGTTGGCCGAGCATTTCTTCCTATGCTGAGTGAACCTGATGCTCGGTTCTCTTTGACTGAGTTTGTCCGTGTGTGGTTCTTATTGGAGCTGACTTGTGTATTTAACTTCTGATGGTGCATTTAATATTTAGATCTTGTCTTGGGATGTGTACGAATCATTGGTGGTTAGCCTTCCTTTGTTGTAAGCCAATTTTGGAAATTATAAGTAGGGATTTCTAGGAGTTGGTTAAAATGAGCTAGTATAGCAAGTAGCAGATAATGTGATGAAAAGGTACAAGATAGAATAGCCTAAATTTTTTATATCTTGTTGGTTGTAACCTAGAAGGCCTCACAGCCAAGAATGTATGATGTAATTGCATGAATCAATAAAACATATTTTTTTGTTACTCCTCTCCTTGGTGTTGTTCTCTATGTTGTTTGCTTTCATTATGTGTACTCACAGGCTTGCTAGATAATTGGGTGTGCCTTTGGCCCTGACTCTATCCCATTCTCCCTACACCACATATTGATGCTACCCATCAAGGACAAGCCATTATTTTTATACATTTCAATGATAGATCACTCCTTAGGTGTGTTATTGGATCAAGAGGAATAAGATGGCAAAGAAAAGGCAATATATTACCTTAGCAGGACCTTGGTTAAGTATGGGCTGAATTATAGTTTCATTGAAAGGGCATACCTAGAAGTAGTTTTTTCTTTACAAAAAATACATCATTACATGTTGGCACATAATATTAAGCTCATAGATAAGATTGACCCTTTAAAGTGTCTACTTAGCAAGACAACTCTAACTAGGAGATTGGAAAAATGGGTCATGGTGTTAAGTGAGTTTGACATCAAATATGTGGATAGAAAAGCAATAAAAGGACAAGTCATATATTTTTAGTTGGTGGAAGCTCCTCTAATTTATTATCAACTTATTCATGTGGAATTTATAGATGCATAAATAATAAACATTGAGGCTAAAAAATGGAAGCTTTACTTTGATGGATCCTACACACAACATGGTTCAGGTGCAAGCATTCTACTAATCACGCCTCAAGGATATATTATTCCAAAATCATATTAACTTCTCTTTCCATGCACAAATAACATTGCAAAATATGAAGCTCTGGTTATAGGCATTAAAATGGCCCTGGAATGGAAAGTGGCAGAATTACAAGTCTATGGTGACTCTCAACTTGTGATAAATCAAATCAATCATGACTAGCAGAAAAAATGTAACAAGTTGATGCCTTACAAGAGAATGATATATGATTGGAAAAGGTACTTTGTCTTGATAAGTTTTGAGAAAATATCTAGAGAAAAGAACAAAGAAGTAGATGCCATGGTGACTTTAGCGTCTCTTTTACAAGTACTAGAGAAAAGTACTAGATACGAATTCTTGGTGTAAGAGTTGGTGAAACCCACATTTGACCTTCTCGATTCTAAGATCATTTGCTTACTAGTTGGACATGACTCCCCATGGTATGGACCCATTTATGCCTATCTAAAGGACCAATCCCAAAACCAAAGAATAAATTTTATACACCAAGATTCCCATTATGCCCATCATTTTAGACACATTGTATCGTAAGAGTCTTGAAGGAATGCTTCTTAGGTGTCTAGAGAATAAGGAATCAAAAATCGCTTTACAAGATGTTCACGAGGGAATATATGGGTCTCATTCAAGTGCTTTAAACTTAGCTAAGAAAATCCTTTGGATCGGGTATTATCAGTCAGCTATGGAGAAAGATGCTTGCCAGTTTGTGAAAGTATGTCAAAAATGCCAATCATGGAAATATGATTCATGTACAAGAGAAAGAGTTACACCCAATGACCACACCTTGGCCCTTCTATCAATGGGGGTTTGATTTAATTGGGATGATTTACCCACCTTCATCTAATGGTCATAAGTACATCATAACTGCAACAAAGTATTTCACCAAATGGGTAGAAGTCGTGCCTTTGTCTAGTGCAATAGGAAAACAAATTTCAATGTTCATTTTGAACCACATAATTTGTAGATATGAAATTCCTCACGCTATAATAACTGATAATGGAAAGTAGTTTAAAAATAAGGATGTTGATGAATTATGTACAAAGTTCCACATCATCCATCTATCCTCTTCAATATATTACCCTCAAGGGATGGTCAAGCAGAAGCCACAAACAAGAACATCCTTAAGATTTTGAAGAGATTAGTTGATATTTCAAGAAGGGATTGACATGTACAATTGAACCCAACATTATGAGAATATAGAACAAGCATAAGAACACCAACTAGAGTGACACCTTTTTCATTGGTCTATGGAGTAGAGGTTGTTACAGAGTTTCTCGACTTCAATAACTTGAGTTACTGGAGGAACGCCAAATGAAAGAAAATGAGAATTTAAAGGTTTATCAAAATAGAATGTCCAAGAACTACAACAAGAAGATAAAACCTAGAGAATTTCAAGCATGTTTGGCATGTTATATTTTTTATTACCCATTTGAGAGTGTGTTTTGAATCAGTAAAAACAAATCTGAAATTCACTATCTCCAAAATTGTTGAACAAATTGAGGCACTTGCATTACATTTCAAAATCATTCAATTTTTGTGAAAATTGTTCAAACTTTCTCATTTTCTTCAAAACTACTTGCTTTCAAGGTTCCTAATCTGATTTTCATTCCAATTTGGACAATATCATATCACATAAAATTGTCTTTACAAGAAGACAAAACCTTTCATAGGGAATAAGTACCTTATCCTCAAGATATCACACCTTCTCAATCAAATAGAAAAGAACATGAAGACAATCACATCATGCCTGAAAATAATTGGTCTAGATATCATAATCATGACAACAAAGAAGAAGAGATTCTCAGGGAAATCCTCACAAATAAAATTCAATTTTTTCAATCATAAATCCAAGACCTAAAGGAATAAAATGATATATCATCCAAAGAGTACTCGTTAAGATCAATTTTTCCTTTTCTCTTTAATCGTGACCTAAACATCCCTCTCTTTTCTTCAAATAAAGAGGAATTTAAGCATGATAATCCTATCTTTGATAAAAAATAAAAAAAACTTCATGATACATCATTCAACAAGTCCTTATTAAGATCATTCTTTCCTTTTCTCTATGATCATGATCCATCCATATATTCATCTTCTTCAAACAAAAAGGCTACTTCATAATCTCACGTCAATTTCATCTTTGATCAAGAAGAACATCATGACCATCCTATATTTGACCAAGAACATATGAATAGAAACCTAATATTTTATCATGAACCTATTTGAAAATCTCAAGAGAATCAAATCTTTGATCAAGAAAATCATGATAAATTAGTCCTATCTCAACAATCCTCATCACATTAAAATTAAAAATCATATCATCATGATCTTGAATCTCAAAAATATTTGGTCAACACAATAATATCTAAATTCTCATTGGATAGATCATTTACACCTTTGGTAAAATCTTACGAATCATCTTTGGAAACCTCCTCAAAAATAATCTTATCACATTACCTCAAATCACTTCATGTTGTTTTGTATTCTTGAGCAACTATTATGAATATCATAGACATAATGAACATGAAACTTTAGATTGCATGGAATTGAATCATAAAATCCAAGATCTCATAGATGATGATATAATCGAATTTGAAAATCCTAATGAATCATCTAATGAAGAGAAAGATACTTATCTCAAGAAATATCTAACTCATGAACTTGTATCTAGTAATGGTTCTCATGTAGCCTCTAATTCTCCCACCATTCATTCACCTCTTAAAGAAGAAAAGTTATCCAAAGATCCTCTAGCAAACAAAGAGCCTAATTCTTTTTAGGTTGACTATGTTTATCCTCAAGGGCTACCTCTAAAAGAGATCCAAGCTAACCTACATCATTATGCAAGTCTTTTCATGCTTCAATGATCCTAGGTCCTAATCCATCATGTGCTTCAATGCCTATTATACCTATTCAAAAGGATCCCCCATCATCCCTCAAAGAATCCCCCATGCATATCCAAACTCCTACCTTGTCCTTATAAGTGACTCCATATCAAGAGATTAATCCAAAGTGTGAAGAAACAAGTATCATTAAAGATCAAGATCAAGATGTTATTCATTCCTATTCAATATTTTATTAAGGTCCCATATCCATAGAGTCTCGCGATGATTCCCTCATATCCTTACACTTCTTCCAAGATGATACCTTCCCATCTCAAGAAAAAGGTATCCTTCCAAGTCCTATATCTTATCCACCTCCTAAGAAATATCATGATATCCCTTCTACCATTTCCAATGAGCCTATTGAAAATCAAGAGAAAAGTACCCTTTCTAAACCATCCAATGATACCTTCCCATCTCAAGAACAAAGTATCCTTCCAAGTCCTATATCTTATCCATGTCTTAATAAATATCAAGATATCTCTTCCACAATTTCCAATGAGCCTATTGAAAACTAAGAGAAAATAACCCTTTCTATACCCTCCTTTGATCCTCTTCCATATCAAGATAAAAATATTCTATCATCTCCTTTTCATGATCCCCCATTTCTACCTCAAAAATCCCTCTCTTCCAAATTCCTTTCATAGTATTAAATCCCCTCAAGCTTCATTTTCTCCTATAAAATTTGATCCTATCAAATTTATTCACGGGCCTATAGGTATAAAGATAAATATTAAAGATGAGAGTTGGAAATAGAGCTCACTCTAAATATGTTGATATTCCTTTCACGCCTTATCTCCCTCCATTCAAACGTAACCATACACCTTCCCCATCCTCCAAATCCATTTTGGGTTACTATATCCCAAAGATAAAGTCTTCATCCTCCAAATCCATTTTGGGTTCCTATATCCCAAAGCTAAAGTCTTCATTCCTTCCATCCATATTGGGTCCTTATATTTCTCCATTCACCATGCCTATAATTCCTAGCTCGTCATCCACTTACCCTATCAGGTATGAAGATCAACGAAGGCACACATACTTGATAAATTTCCAAGAACCTATCCACATGAACCCTCCATATCATTCCTAGCCATCCATGAATCTCAAAACCTTTGGAATCAACTTGGATTTAAAACATAAAAAATAAAATATCCTAGAATCCACGGGAATTCAAAAATTCTCATGTTCAATCTAATCGACATGTGAATACAAAGAAAAAATAAATATCCAAAAGGCTACAAAGGTCCACCAAGCAAAAAGAAATATCCAAAAGGTTGCAAAGGTCCACCAAGAAAAAATAAGAATCAAATAAAGTGTGGGTTCATAAATCCCTCATTGAAGAAATGTATTCTAAAGCATCACAAAGGAAAGAAAAATCAAAGACTATGTAGATTCCCAAGTCACTTTTGCAATACTTGCACACAAAAAAAAATCAAAGTTGACATTCAAGCTTCCAAAGGCTTCCACTGTGCTTCCTTTCAAAAAATTTCCATCTTCCAAATATATTTTGGGTCCTCATGTCCCAAAATCCATTACCTCATATACTTCATCACCTTTTCCATTCATTTTGGGTCCTTGTGTTCCAGAATACACAATCTTTCCTCTATCACAATTTCAAGCTTCCCAATCCATTTTTCCTCCATCATTCTACCACCCTTCAAAGTATGTGTCAAAGTTGGTCTTTCCAAAATTTCTATCCACAATATACATGCTTCGTATCCTCCTATCCATTATCTAACACCTATTTTCCATCCTTCCATCCCTCTTATCCAATCTATGGCATAAAACATTAATCACCATCTACATTTATCCTCCATATCGATCCTTTATCATCACCTTATCAATATATTTGATCATCCTTTCCATATCCATGGTTCATTATAGCATACCTTTCAAAGGGGTATTATCCAGAGAGAAAGAGGTATAAATTCCTCCATTTCCTATCATACATTCACTATCTTCCAAAAAGTCAGAAAAATACAACAACAACAAAAAGTGAAAGAAAAAAAATCAAAAAGAGAAAAAAAGGACAAAAATAAAGAGAAATAATAATGTCCTATGGTGAAAACCACTTCTTGTGGCACCTTGGGAAAGTACCATGATGAAAACCTGGAAAATAGGCATCATGCATAATTCACCTTCTTATACTATGCACTTTGGGGAAAGTTCCATTCATAACCATTTTATCTTACATTAGCCATCATATCCTCCATCTTCCTTATACTACCATTTATCTCACTCACATCCAGATTCCCTCTTTCACCTTTGATCTTGACAAGGTTGAACATATCCATGAGCATCAAGTATCTTGACACCACTATCCTTTCCATTAGTCTATTCACTTATTTCATCCATGCTACCCTATCATGATATTTCTTATCCTAAATCAACCCTCATTATCCCTAAGCATCCTGATAATAATTTCAAACCATTCACTCGTGGCTCCCATCGAACCTTATCCTAATCTTTCTATCCTATCCACATCGCATCCAAAATGACCCTTTGGTCTTGATTGAAATGAAGGACCTAAAATGCAAAAAATTGTTCTCAAAAGCCTCTTGACATGTCCACTCTTTTGGACCACACAGGCCTTCCGTTGCATCATGTCATTACCCTATATGCTATCTGAAACCACCGCATTAGCCTACATTGTGATATCCCCTTTTCCTTATCTCGAGCCATCTTAATGAGATTGTCCTTGAGGGTCACACGGCATAGTCTTACTCTATCATTATCATGATCAATTTTTTCCCTCATCCATCTGTCATGTCCTACACCTTGCTAGACATGGGGGAAAACAAATGTGATCTTGCTTGAGAATTAGTGATCTCTAAAAATATAAAAAGTGAAAAATGTTCCTGAAAAAAAACATCTTAAAAGTTTTAAAAATCCAAAAAAATAAAAAAATCTTTAATAATCCAAAAAAATTAAAAAATTAAAAAATTAAAAAATCCAAAAATATTTAAAATTTTAAAAAAAATTAAAAATTCTTTAAAAATAAAAAATAAAAAATAAAAAAATCTTTCATAAAGTTTCAGAGTTGCATTTGCATATACCAAGCTTTCGTCATAGTTTTGAAATTCGCCTAAGCCCAAAATATTTGTTATATCCAACTAGGGCCACAATCCAAAATCAGTGGGCTCATCAAGACAGACCCAATTGACACAAATTTGTGCATTAAACCAAAATCATGACACTTGAACCTGATGATTCATATCAAATTTCCAACATTCCAATTTAATCAAGACTCAACATCACACCAATCTGCAACATCAAATCTAATGAAGCCTTAATCAACAATAAAAGCTTCAATAAAGATCAAAATGGATGAAGTTCTTCTGAAATATGGATCTACAAACAAAAGCAATGTTATTTTGGGGTGTTACTTGATTTTTGGAATCATGTCCTTTTATAAAATCAATGGTCTTTAACTAGAGGAGCAATGATGGAAGCATGATATTTTGATTTTTGTGTGTCTTCTTGTAAGATTGATTCATCGAAGTATGTAAACTTGTCTAATGACATGATCATCAAAGAATCATCAAGGACATTTGCATATGAAAGGAATCAAAATCTTTGTCTATTTATGCCAATGGATACCTTGGCCATTTAGATCTTCTATATCTTAATGTCAAAATCCACTTGAAATATTGAATTTGATGAAAGTGATATTCATACTCCCTTGGTCAAACCAGTGAGAGTTATACCAGCTTCATTATTAAAATCTGAAGGAAGGAGGTATTCAGATCATCATGGTTTGCAAATATAACTAGTGAGGGTTGTACCAACTTTAGGTTTCAAAAATCTCAATGATGAAAAATAAAATAGAATTATCCAATGATAAGTGACAATCATAGTTGCATCTTGCATTCATTTGTAGATTAGCCTTGCTTTCTTAGTTAAGGTGATTTACTCTTAGAAACGCATCTTAGTTATAGAGTTTTCCTTAAAAAGGGGGGTAAATCAATCATGGTTACTACATCAAAATCTTCTTAAGATAGAGTATAGGGACTTTGGCAATAATATCTTGCATTTTCATATATATTCATTTCATTATCATTATGCATTATTAAAGTTTAGGGTGCATTGCATTAAAATCATTATCCATTTTCATTACATTTCATCTAGTGTCATTAAAAGTGCATAGCATAAAAGAAAAAACATATTATTCATCTCATCGTTAGCATCACTGCATTCATTATTCATCTAAAATACCTTAATTCATTAAGCATTAATTCATTACAAATCAAACCACATCATTGCATCATATAAGTAAGTATTTCATCTAGTATCATTTAGCTATCATTAAATTGCATACAATATTGTATTGAAAAGCACAAAAACATAGATAAAATCATGTAGAACTGCATCATGCATCTCATCAAAATCTTAAAAAGTCCAATAAATAATGATATCCTAGGAAGGAATACATCAAGTGTGAAAATATCATCATAATGTGAAGTAAATCATCAAAAGGGGTATCAAGTACATCAAAATATACATCTACCAAAATTGATCAGTAAGGGGAAACACCTATCTCTAACCACCCTTGTACCTATACTTGTACATGTACCTATATTTTTATCTGAAGGAAGAACCTAAGTCAGAACCACTAGCTGAGTAGGATCACTTCCAAACTGAGCCATAAAATTAGCCAACACTATGACCTAAGCTAACTCACCTTGTATAGCTTCCATACCTACCTATAAATCATGTATCTTTTGGCTAGGAGGAATGGAAGGAACAAATTAAGTAGCAACTACCATTAAAACCACTAGAATACCTTGTATATCAGGAAAAATTGGACCATCATGTCTACCTACTCGTCGACCTCTATGGGTCCAACCCTAGCATAAAATAGGATCAATTGCCTGTCTATTAGGAACCTGTCTATCAACCTATTTCTCAAAAATAGTAACTCCTCTACCCCTCATCCTAACTTGGACACTACCAACCCCACTGCCAGATGGCCCAACACCATGATCATCCTCGCATCTAGGAACTGTCATGCCACCTCTTCCATGAACAATACCAAGAATAACACTACTACTATCCTCATGAAATACTCTACCTGTCGATACTCTGTTAGATGATACCGTACTCACTAATGGTCAAACCACTCAGCCACCTCAAAGACTAACATATCTACCTCCTTGATCCTGGACCTATCTATGTCTACGGTGTCCTCCCTAGTCATCATCCTAATCATCATCATCATCATCTTCTGAATCTGGATCATCAATATAAAGAATCAGATCTACAGGATCTGTAAAATGAGGAAACTCATGATAATTGTACCACTGATTATATTGATAAGTAACTCCTTCATCCTCAATATCCTCTCAATAATCCCACTGCATCGGTCAAAGGCCTAGAACCTCAATTCTCACATCTCTATAATCAACACTAGGCTCCCATAATGATCACTCTTCTTGTACTCAAGCATAATGAGCTAAACCCTGAGGTAAACTCTAAGTACGGCCAAACTGTCCAAAACTCTTAGAAAGCATAATCTCTCAACAATAAAGATAGTACAACTAGTAAACCATTGAACAGTGAAGAAATATGGAATCTCGTCATCATCCTCAGTCCAACCCTCACAACCAAGATATTTTCTCCAGTATACCTCATCTAGGTCATCCAACATCCTCCTCTAGTAATCACTCTTGGAAAACTGAGATTGGACAACAACTCTCCGGTAAGAAAAAATATAGGGATAACCTCGAGGATAGATCCTATCTACCACAAGCCTCACCACTGGAAGATGCTCCCATACCTAAAACTATAATAAAATTATTGTTGTAGATAATGCAATATTGTGATGATAAACATCGTGATGCAAATCATGATACATATGATCAAGGAAGGAAGATCCCCACGCAAATCTCTAGGGATGAGAAATCATATTCTCCATAATCCTACCCCAACCAACTGGAAAACCATGACCATGTTTATATGGCATCAAGAATCCTACTATCAAAGCTTCTAGCATGGAAGGAAGAGGGTCATATAACTAACACATCCTCTGCCATGGAATAGTCTCATCACCAAACACTCACTTGCATGCAGCTCCATCGTATAGAGAATCATATTAAATAATCTCACCCATGATAGGAATCTGAAGTAATATGTATACATCCTCAGGTTTAATCATCATCTCTCCCATCGGTAAGTGAAAGGTGTTATGGTCATAATGTCATCGCTCTGCTAAAGAAGTAAATAAACCTTGATTTACTCAAAATTGAGGCATCTTTAGATGGTATCCTAATCCACATAATTTGATCACATGCTTATCTTAAGAAGAAAAGTTGGGAATCATATCTAAAGGCCAAGGATAGATACCTCAAACCATCAATTTACCAAAGGGAACCTGGTTTCATCAAAACACAATCAATCAATCAAAGGCATCAAGTTAATAATCTAAAGTTTGTTAGCCTAATCAATCCAATCATCAAAAATCCTATATCACTCTCCTTGAGCACATCAACTTTATTTCTCTAGATCTTGAGAATAAAATATCAAATCATCCTAATCAACTTAGTTTTACTGACATCAACGTGAAGTTTGAGATTGACATCATTCAATTTTGTATCAAATCAGCATAATACGAAGGGATTTTGACATAAAATCATGCAAATGGGATCAAGATTATTTCAACAAAGAGAAAGTAGCATATTTTTGGGGTTTTATTATCTAATTAACATGTAGAGTAACTCAAACTTGCCTTGGAGGTTCCTAAACATTCCTAAATCTTCCCAAACCATTCACAGGTGCTCTTTTAGCTTTCATAGGCACCATTTCACCTTTAAACATGCACTGAATGTGCATAGGAGCTCTTAGTCATCATGGAATCACTTTGGAATCTTGTAAATGCTCATTTAGGGGTATAAGCGCTCAAACACCTAGTATAGGCGCCCAAACTCATTGAAAAGTTTCCTAAACAATCATAAACCCTAGTATAGGTGCCAAAATACATCATGTAAATATCATAATATCTGGCATAGGCACTAGAACATATAGAAAATTTCTAAAAAGTAGAGAAAACATGGAAAATCAAGAAAAAACATGGAAATTGAAAGGAAAGATTAGAGATTGGGAACATACCGGATTTCCATACACTCTCAAACACTGATAACACTACCCACACTTGAATCTATGCTCTCTAATAGGCACCAACATCATTTCAATTAGAGGAAAAATCCAAGTTTTGCAAAGAGAAGAGGTGAAAATGAGAAGAAATGAACACTTTTTACAGTCTTGGTCTCACTTTTTAGCTTTTGGAGGGAAAATCTTTACATTTTGGTGGGATTTTAATCACATGAAGGAAGAAAATTAAAGCAACATTTCAACTGGGGCATCTGGGGGAAGTCGGTGTTTATCAGGAAATTAATCAAAATCACAATTTTTTTAACATATTGGAAATTGATTAAATTTTTTGAAACTCTTAAAAATCAATGCAAAATTTATTTCAATTCAGTTCCTAAGGGGGCGTATGATCATCAAAATGTGGATTCAAGATTATTTTTGAAAAAAAGATATTGGAGGGGATAAATTTTTGAAATCATCAATGGGGTATATCAAATCAATTTACATTTTTCATTAGGGAATCACATCGAGGTTTTATCATCGGTATCAAATCAAGTTTAATCAAATAAAGATCATCAAATTGGTATTAATAAGTGGATCTAGCATCGAATTGAAATCAAACATCAGTGATTCTTTGAACCAACGTGCTTTGTACCTTGATTCAAAGAGGGGCATTTGTATACACCCTAAATTGGTCAAAGTAAAGTCAAACTCAAATCAAACAAGGAAAATCAAGTAATTGAAGATCAAAGTATGAATTAATTGAAATCAAAGCTATTGGATTAATTAAATCAAAAAGATCAAATAATTGTACAATTGATTCTAATCAATTAATTGTATATTTTAAATTAAATTTAATCCAACCCAAGCAAGGGGAGATATGGCTAAATTATATCAATTAAATCAATTGTTAAATTCATTTATTCCCACCCACCACAAAAGGACAAAAACTCAATCAACCAATGAGGCGAAAGTATTTGAATCACATGGATCACTTAAGAGGCTTTGATATCTCCACCATAAAAATTTCCTTTTCTATCTCGATCATCCATCTTTAAGGTCAACAACTCACTCACTTGGTTAACCATGAGTTGAATCAACCCTCATCTAACGCATGCTCCTAAATAGGAGGCATTTTCTGGAGAAAATCACCACTTTACATCTAAGATCATTTCCATTGTAATTATAGAAAATTTACATTCATTGTTTAGATTAATTATAATTCAATAGCTTCTTTAGATTCATTTTGCACCATAATATTTCATGTTTGTAGCTTAATCTTCATCATATATCAAATTTATCATTCTAGGATTGTCACTTTACGAATGCTTAAGATCTGAGAGCATCCTTAGTCTTCTTAGTTAGAGAGACATGGAATGATTTTAATCATTTTAATTTGATGTTTAGCATGTTAGATCTTTATCTTTGATCAAATTGAGTAGATTAATGCAATGTTTCATGAATATACATTTACTTGTATACAGATATTTCATATTTATGTTAATATAATTTTAAGCATTTATTTATTTGAGTGATATTTTTTAAGGAGTGAGGACCTTACATTTAGTACCAGAGCTCTAGGTTTAACTCTGGGTCCTTTTTTCTACCTTGTTGAGATGCAAAATTTGGTCCAAATCAAACCTAACCAACCATCATGGGTACTAGAAACACCAACTGCAATGGATCTGGCAATGGGCCACTCAATGAGAAAAATGATAGATTGGGCTAAATCTTTGACCTCTTGATTTGAAAAGGGGGTAGAATGGAAAAGTTAGAGGAAGAGGTTAGAGAAATTCATGGAGGATGACACCAGAATGAGAACCTTAGAAAGAGGATCAAAGGAATGAAGGAATGGGGAATGTAACCAAGGAAATGAAGATAATGGAAATAATCAGGGTAGAATTGTAGAAGAATAGGGCAAGGACCTCAAGAAGGTTGCTCCACCCAAATTTGATGGTAGAATTATTAAAGACATGTTAGAGACTTGGATGATTGAGATGAAGAAGTATTTCAAGCTTCAAAATCAATCCAATGACACCAAGGTTATGTGGGATGCATATCAAATCACTAGTGAAGAAACAACTTAGAGGGATAATTTTAAAGCTAAGAAGAAGTTGTTGTTGGGACAATAACTTGTTGTCACAACCCTAAATTTTCTCTAAATTATTTATTCATTTGAATAAATTTATGACTAATAATTATTTATTAATATCTATTAATGACTACGTTAGTTAAGAGTGTTGAAATTGTTAATTAAAGTACTTTTCTTGTCTATCAAATATTGTATTTAAAATAAATTTTAGTTATTTCAATATAATATTTAATAGGTAAGAAAAGTATAATATATATTTAAAATTATGTCACAACTCTAAAATTTCTCTAAACTATTTATTCATTTGAAGAAAAAATTATGACTAATAATTATTTATTAATATCTATTAATGACTATGTTAGTTAAGAGTACCAAAATTGTTAATTAAAATACTTTTCTTGTATATTAAATATTATATTTAAATAAATTTTAGTAATTAAATAAATCATTTAATAATTTTTCTTTAAATTTAAAATATAATAAAATTAAATTAAATATTAAATATATTATTATAAAAGTTTGTATTAAATATTCTTTTATCTGAAAATAAAAAATTCCTATTACAAATATGAGAAAATATTGTTTTATAAAAAAAAGAGAAGAAGCTTAGCTTAAGAGTTATAGTGGTATCATTGATGTTTTGAATGGAAGAAAACATTATCAATGGATATATCTTTGCATGATGCTACGAACCACCTTCAATCCTTCTTGAAAGTGTGAACGGTGAATACTACCAGTATTAGTAGAAACGTAAATGGGCAAGAATCCATTGTAGGATAAGCTTAATAACTCCCCTAAAAGGGGGATTGATATGGGGATTGTAGGGTTTTTTTTATCGAAGGCCTCGTGTATCTTTATTCATGATTTCAATAAAATATAATAAAAATAAATTAAATATCAAATATAGTAAATAAAAGCTTATATTAAATATTAATTTATCTAAAAAAAAATTTTAAAAATCCTATTACAAATAGAGAAAATATTGTTTTAGAAAAAAAAAGAGAAGAAGCTTAGCTTAAGATATATAAGGATATCATTGATGTTTTGGATGGAGGAAAATGATATCAATGGATATATCTTTGCCAATATAGTATCCAGAGCCCTTGTCCTCATTTCTCTTTTTTTTCAGGGGGGAGGAGTAAGTTCTACCAATTATGGAGGTAGATCCCTCTATTGATTGTTATTGACAGCCCAACATAAATCTGACCAGCTCTAATATACTAAGTATAACTACTAATTCTACCAACCTTACAACCTAAGGTAAAGAATTAAGTAAAAAATTTACAAAAGTATGCAACCCCTCTGCAAAGATTCGTCAAAATGAATGCTTCTCTATGAGTGAATGGAGATGCCTCTCCATATAGAATTTAAGCGATTTTCCAAAGTAATTCTACTGGGCACTTTTATAGAATTCTCCCTAGATGACATTAATGATAATTATATCATCCTCCTCCAGATTCACTAGTATTTCCTCATTATCCTGCCAAAATACAATGACAAAGGCTTAGACAAATTCCCAAGCTCAATTTTGTAAATCTGATCTACTAATTTAGGCAAAAAAATAGGGGCAAAAAAATCATTTCCTATCTGATAACTCATGTCTTGAGAACCCAATATTTTCACTATGGGTCATTGTTGAAGATATCTCCATCATGTTTATGAGCAGTCCCAAGAGTAGCATCCATAATCTAATCCATGGAATTGAGAGTATTCTCCTCCCCTATCATGAACAACCTTCCACACTACCTCTCTCTAGGTTCCTCCCTGCACAAACACCCAAATGTATCAAATGACATGACTATGCATATTGAAACACCACTTCAAAGTATGTTCTTATAGGCCAATATGGAACTGAAGCAGGGATAAAATTGTGTTGAATCCTCTATCCATAATGTATAGAGTATTCTGTTTGACAACTATCACATCCTCACTACAAATACCATCTAGTGGTCCCAATAACACATATAAGTCTCTGATTCTAGCATGAACCTTGCCTAGAAGACAGAGACTTTTGGATCATCACATCTGATCTTTGCAATGAACAATGCTATAATCCCCCTAAGATTTGACATGAATTATATCAAAGGTCATGAAAATACAATATGAGATTACATCATTTTTATTTGATCCCTTCAAATACGACCCCTTGCAAAGATCCACCTACTATCACTGTGCGGATCCAATCCCACTTCTTACACAATGGATTCGAAGAAAATCCTAATCCAGGTATTCAGTGGAATCTTTGTACAAAATTTATTCCTCTGACATCTTTGTTTGTGCTTTGAAGGTAACCAACATATACCATTATTGCAAGTTTAGTCATAACACAAGGATCCTAAGTCTCCCCTTTTTAACCCCAATCATGCCATTACTCAGCCCATGTTCTGTCCTTCACATACTTCTTGGCTTTGTTGCAAATTGTCTCTTCCAATTTTATCCACGTATCTTCCCTCTCTAAGACAAATTTAATTACCTACTCTTCAACTCATTTATTTTCCAGTATGTTTCTTTGTTGGCATTCGTGTCTACTTGGGTCATAGTATAATCTGATATTTTATCCAACCAACACTTAATCCTAGGAATCCACCCCTTAAGTTTCTAGTTGGAAATGCTCCCCTTGCCAATTGCATTGATGGAGAATGTCAAATCACTTTCAATATTCACTTTTAGAAAGCCTTTTAGAATAAATAATCTAACTCCTCTCTCCATCGCCTCCAACTCTACCTCATTGTTGGAAGCTAACCCCATATTACCAAATAATGCCCAAAGTAGAGTCTCAATATGATATCTGATAATGCAACCAACCGTTGCTTCTCCTAGATTCCCTCTTGTAGCCCTATCAATATTCAACTTCACCCACCCCATTAATAGAGTCATCCAATGTGCTTCCTTCCTACATGTCAGAGGTTTCAGCCCAATCATGTTTGGAACTTTAAGTTCTTTCCAAGTATCCTGTATTTGAACATCTCATCTACTGGTGAAAGAGATTATTTTTTAGAAGATTTTTGTATTGACCACCTCACAGATACCTTGTTAAATGTTCTCAATAATCTGCACCACCAAAGAACTCTTCCCATTAAAGATTCTTCTATTTCTCTCTTTCCAAATCTTCCAAACCAACTATGAAGGGACAACCACCCAAATATCCCCTACAAGGATTGTCTCCCACTAATAGGCCTGATCCTAAAAAAATTTAACAACCCATATTTTCTAGGGGATATCCATCTAATAGATCTCATCAACCAGTCCTAACAGGTTGTTGTGAAAGGACACCACAATAAAAAATGATCCATTGATTCTTAATTGTGCATATAAAAAGGACAAATCCTTGGTGTAGCTATATCGTCGGTTTTGAGCCTCTCTCCCGTCAATGTTCTACCATGGAATGCTGCCCACAGAAAAGCACTATCAAGTGGAGCCACTATCATATTCCAGCATAATATAGTTCGTCAATGAGCATCTTCAATCTTTCTCCTCTAAATCTCTTATCTATCTTTGACGCTACATTACCCTGACTTGGTCACACACCAAACTATCACATCCTCTTCTTGTGATAGAGAAATCCTTCTCGTGTACAAATTTTCCTTTAACCTCTCTATATTCAAGAAAGGGGGAATATGGTCCTTAATTGGTTTCCAAGAAAATTCCAAGTTATCTTGATCTAGGCACATAACATGATCAATCACCCTCTCTTCAAAGCATCTCTCCACCTCTCCTAACTAGTCTATATTGTCAAAGAGATCTACAAGATATATTTCACCATTCCATAAATCCCTCCATAATTTGGACTTGTTACCATTCCCTACTTTCCAATTGATATGGTTGATAGTAATACTTCTCTCCCATATGAACTTCCTAATGGTTGAGCCCCTAGTCGAATTGGCTAAGGTGGGGATTTTGGCAGGATCTTCATCATCCAAGTATCTATGCCTCATCACTCTACACCATATCTTATCAGGATGTTTGAACATCTTCCATGTTAATTTGGTGCCCAAAGCCATATTTTGTAGCTACAATCTCCTCAACCTAGCCCCACCATCATCCTTGGATAAGCATGTGTCATCTCATTTAATCAAATGTATTTTCTTCTATTCCTTAGCCCCTAACCATAAAAATATCTTCAAAATCCCTTCAATATTCGAGAAAAATTTATGATTTATCTTTAAAAATGACATAATATATGTGGGAATTGTGTATAGGACTTCTTTAATCATCACAATTCTCCCTGTATAGGATAACCCCTTATTTTTCTAAGACAAAACTTTACCCTAACATTTGTTTATGTAAGAAGTATTGAAAGAATGAAAACATAAACATGAAGTAATCCAAGAAAATGAAATGCAAGAAGATTTTACCATAAACCAAAAGTGAGATAAAGATATCAAGATCAAACATTAAGCATATGAGAAACTCCAAGAGTCCAACAAAAAGCCAAGAGATTTTGGTAAGGGGAAAAGCAAAGAAAAACCCCTTTATGAATAAGAATATGGCAAAAAGCCTATGGATGAGAGCAATAAGCTCAATACAATAATGAGAGCAATGAGAGATTGAGAGATAGAGGAGAAGATTATTAAAGCAAGTGTGTGAGAGACATCTCTTAAG
>MU227207.1:2747068-2775488 GCA_018584345.1 Thuja plicata
ACAAATGTGTGATTCCTCTTAAGGAGGAATATCTATTTTCCTTATTAAAGGAAATACAAAATAGTGACATGTCCTCTTACATGGACTAGAGGACAAATACAAATAAGGATACCTTGGTTTATCCTTTCAATTACATATTTTCAACCAAGGAAAGATTAATTCTAACAGTTTACCATGTCTTCTTAGTAAATTGATTTATTAACTCTCATGAACAGTGGAGCTCCTAAGTATTTGGTAGGGAGGATGAAAATATGTAACCCCGATACTCTTGCTATCTTCCTCTATAATAATTTAATAATATTAAAGAAAAACAATTGAGATGTTATCATATTTATTCTTTGACCGAATGCAACCGAGAAGGATTCCAAGGTAGATTTAATGACTTCATCTTCTAAAATGGTTCCAACTCCAAGTAAGATGGTATCATCATCAAATTGGAAATGGGTAATAGAATCAAAGCTATCATATATTACAATTCCTTTCCAAATTAAGAGGTCCCTCCTTTTCTTAATGAGCCTACTCAATGATTTGACCATTAGCAAAAAATAGGTATGGAGATATTGGGTCCCCTTGACAAATACCATTATTGGCTTCCAAGAAACTAAATAGTGATATATTCACTTGAATAGAGAACCTCTATGCCAAAATGCATTACGATATGATTCTTGATCCATGTTTTAGAGAAGTTGAATCTTCTTAAAACTTTGAATAGAAACTCCCAGCATACCTTATCGAATGATTTACTGACATCCAACTTAATGGTCATGCTTCTAACATGATCTGATTTCATAAAATTTGAAGTATCTAAAATCAAAATAATACTATCTGTAATGTACCTTCTAGGAATAAACCCATTTTCTCCTTCGAGATCAATTTAGGGATCACTTTATTCAGTATGTTGGCAAATGCTTTGGAAATTATTTTATAGATCACATAACAAAGTTGTATAGGAATTTAATCCTTTCATATATATTTATTAGGAATGAGCACCACTAAAATATTATTTATATCTTGTACGAATCTTTTCTTCTTTCTAAAATCCTCAATCAACCGCAGAATATCATGTCCCATGAAGCTCCAACATTTATGAGAAAAGAGGGTTGGGAGTCTGTCTGGGCTTGGTGCCATAGATAGTTGTGGTTGAATTTTTTTTTCCCTTATCTCTTCCAATGAAAAATGATTCTCTAACATGCAGTTATCTACTACATTTACTAGTTTGGGAATCGATTCCAACACTTCCTCCCATTTTCTCCTATCTAGTAAATTATTACAACATAAAATAGACTTAAAATATATGATCACCTCTTCTCCAAATTTTGTGGAGTCTTTATAGATATCACCTTTTGTGGTATGAATCCTATCTATTCTATTAGTGATCCTCCTTTATCTCATAGAAGCGTGGAAAAAATGATTTTAAATCCCCATCCAACAACCAATATTCCTAGGCTTTGTCTTTCCAAAACAATTCTTCTCTAGCAAAAAGTTCAGAAAGTTTGGCTTTCAAATCTTTTTCTAACCAAAAATCATCTTGGAAAATTCCATCTTTAATGATTTTTTCATTCAAATTACTTATGTTTGATTTCACCTTTATCTTTTCCTTAAAAATATTTTTAGAAACCTCTTTTTTCCACACCTTTAGCTTTTGTTTTATAAAATTAAGTCTTTGTAAAAAGTAGAAACTTACCATGCCATAAAAGTAGTTTCTTATCTTCCCCCATCCTTCAATCGTATTAGTGAATGGTTCATCCCTCTACCACATTGACTAGAATTTGAAATAACCTTTCCCTTATTTGTTAGGGAGATAATATTTAGTGAACTCAGATAATTATCTAACACTGAGATTGGTAGAATAGTAGAAAAGAAGTTGTAATGATTTGTCATCCAAAAGGATCCAAGAAAAAATGATCCAACCTTTTTGCGATGTTTGTAAATATAGCTCACCTATTATTCCATGTGAACATGTCATTCTTTGATACCACAATCAGAAATCATAATAATCTACAAATTCTCCAAAATCTAACATGATTCTATTAGATTTAATAACACCACCTTTTTCTCCCTAGAGTTAAGGATTGTATTGAAATCACTGCCAATAATATTGTTTTTACAATTCAGTCTGGTCAACATCTCCCCCAAAGAATGCCACAACACTTATTTCTCCCCTGTCCTTGTGGGCCCATATATATTAATGATGTTAAAGGAAAGCCTCGTAATCCTATACTAGACCAATCCTAACATCCAATTATGCCTAGAGTCAATTAAATAAAAATTAAAATCATTCCGTTATTGTATTTTTTGAATAGTTACCCCTATTCTGTATTCAACTTTGTTTCTTGCAATAAAATAATATATGCTTGTTCCTTCATCAAATAGTTCTTGAATATAAGCACTTTTTGTTAGGGGCAGAAAAACCCTGACATAGCATGAAAGAATCCTCATTGTTCTCCAAGGGAAGCTCTATCTCCCTTGGATGTTTTCAAAAATTTGATAATACTGTCTAATCATTTCTCTGAGGCTTCTCTTCTCTTTTCTGCCTATTATATTTCCCACCTTTTCACCTTTTAGATTTGTCTAATCTAAATGTCATTGATTAACTCAAACTAATAGGATCTATATTATCTAGGATGTCTTTCTGACCAATCTTCTTTTGAGAACCAATGTTCCTCTATTGAGTCCTCCCCTTAGATCAATTCTCTTTCCGTTGCTTGAATACCTATTTTTGTACAAGGAATTTAATGAATATCCATTTGAGACTAATATCTATGGTCGATCTCCTTAATAGAAGACCCAATTTGAGTCCCAATATTAGTTACCTTTTCTAACCAAGGATTGTCACTGATTTTTAAATACTCCTACCATCCTTTTTCTCCTTCGCATCCCGCTGAAGGAAGACCATGTGAATCAATATGTTTTCAACACTCCCCCCCCCAATCATTTGTGTCTTTAATAATCTCTTTTCCTTTCTCCATAACTACATACAAAGTTATTTACTTGGATTCTTTGGTGTTTTTTAGGCGTCTACCACGTCATCTTTCTATATCCCTTCTTACAGTCAATTTATTTATGGTCTTTACTTCCACATTTCAAAAAAATAATTTAATATCCTCCACTTAATTTTTTTGTCTCCAATGTTTATTAGACATGCATAATTGAATCTCCTTGGGAATTAGTCTCACCACCACAATATTAAACCTAGCATATTTGAATAAATCCCCATTAACCAAATCACCGTCAACATCTAACAGTGTGTTGATGGATCTCCTGATCTTCTCAAGACATTCGTCCAACTAGTATTCTATTAGTAAATTGTATAATCTTTACTCAAATTGGAAAATCATATGGATTACATTCTAGAAGGTTAAAATTGATACAACCACCCGTTGACTGTTATTTTTACACAATTCAATAGCTAGGATCTCGAGATTCGATTTCCTCTCTTGAAAGAATAACAAATTTACTCCCAAGGTTCTTCGGGGTCGTGGTACAACCTGCTTGGTTACTCAGTTGAAGATAAATGTGAATGTTTAGAAGGAGGCCTTTGCTGGTACATTCAAGACATCAAACTGCAAAACAACTTTAGTACTTTTGGGTTTTTTCCTGATTTATCAAAGATTGTATTTCAACTAATGATGCATTTTTTTGTGTTTAAAGGTGATTACTTTTTAGATCTATGACATAATTTAAATGAGTAAGGTAATGAGAAATGAAATAACTTTCTAAAAATGAAATCCTAATGGACATAAACCATTTTTTATCTTCCCTTGTGAATTGAATGATGGAGAAATTTGGAACAAACCCACAAAGTGTAAATCAGACGACGTCACAATTCTACACTCGATGGATGCAATCATTTGGAGAGAAAATATATTCGCTCATGCAAGATTTTCAAAACCTATCAAATCATGAAGCCACCAAGATGCACACACACATAAGACAGATTTATCATTAATCTCAATAGATTATCTCTTCCATGCATTCGTCACAACAAGGTAGATAGGTAACAACAAACTCCAATTAATAGAAACACATATTCGAAACACAATAAAATAATTGGATCTTTGAAATAATGAATAAGCATACACACATTCATCAATTTCGCATAGATGGAAAAAAATATCATACAATGAAGGAAGCACCAATTATAGATCTTTATTGCATTAATAATCTACCCCTATTACATTGCTTTTGATTACAATATATAGAGTTCTGATCTACAAACTCTGAATGCCAAAATTAGGGCATCAAAGACTCTAAATTAATGAAAATAAGCTAAAAATAAAACTTTGCTAAAAGAAAACAATTGCTAACTGATACGAAACAACTTGCATGGATTTCTAATCCATTTACAATCAGTTTTTCCATGCAAGAGGGATCAAAATCGTCAAGAAAAGAGAGAGAAAGAAGATGGGGTTTCTTTGCATGCAACTGGAGTCTTCTTGTTGATCTTGGAGTTCTCCCTTGGAATCTTCATCTAGGGTTCTCTTTGTGGTAGGAACTGGTAGGGGACCCTTAGTCCTTAAAAAAAAAACTCTAGTTAGGCACCCATCTGATATGGAGTTCAAATTCCATGCAAAAAGTGATCTCGCTGGAAAGACCCAAAAATTCAGACCCTGACCTCTACTCCAAAGTTTTCAAGTGCCAAAAATTCCTAAGTTTCAGAACCCAAAATTGGAGGCCCAAAATTTTTGGCTCTTTTGGAGGCCAAAAATGTTGAAAGGTTGAAATGTTGGGAGGTTCGAAAGGGCTGAAAGGCCAAAATGCCAAGTTTTAGCCTTTTTTGGAAAACAGCTAAGTGTCAAAAACTGCTTTCTGCAAAATTGTTGAATGGATCTGAGGCATTAGTTGGGAAATGCTTCCGGATGGGTAGATCAGAGCCTTTGTACTATCTCTTGAACTTGTTCATAATTTATCTCTTTCCTCTTCACTTTTTTGACCCTTCATTCTTGTTTCTCTCTGAAGATGGTCAATTCAGAAGCAAAGAACTTGATCCCTTCTTCATGTTCTGACAATCCCTGAATATCTTCCTTTGAGTAGAACAATTGGTGAAAGGCCTCTTTGGTGCTAACACCTGCTAGAATATCTTTGAACTGCTGCACCACCTCTTTTACTGGATGCAGGATCTATTTATCATGGTCCTGGTATAGGTCCATGCCAATCCTTGTGATGAAACCATCTATTTTTCCTACCCATTCCATGACTTCCATCTATTTTTCCATTATGCAGGATAGGCACTCTTCAAAGACCTTAATTGTCTTGGTTATGTGCTTGATCCATGTTTCAAATTTGTCTAGTTCTTTGCCTTCATATATCTTTACTAGGATCTGGAAGCGTTGCTTCTTAATTATCTTTAGGTCTTGGAGGGCAGCTTGTCATTTTCTTATCTCAGAATCTAAACCATCTTCACTCTCCATTTGGTTTATTAACTTTTTAGTTTCAATCAAGATGACTCTGTAAGGCTTAAACAC
This sequence comes from Thuja plicata, assembly GCA_018584345.1. Lineage (NCBI taxonomy): Eukaryota > Viridiplantae > Streptophyta > Pinopsida > Cupressales > Cupressaceae > Thuja > Thuja plicata. The sequence continues at coordinate 2,752,534 of MU227207.1, forward strand.
CAGTTGGATAACCCCTTCTCCATACTTCTCAAATTCATTCTTCCAATCCGCACATGCTTGGATGAAGGAAGGGTTCATACCTGCTGGTAAATCTAGAGTGGCCCTCTTCTCTAAGACGACCTGTAATGCGGCCTCCGAGAAAGTTGGGTCAATGGGACCCATCATCTTATGAATGAAATTCTTTAGAGCCTCATTTTTGTCTATTAAGGACTTGACGGTCTCTTCGTCCTTTCTCGTAAATCCTAAAGCGTGCTTCAAACCTAGAGTTGCCAATGTCTTACTCCCTTCCATGGTGGGCTCACCCAAGTCTACCTCTTTAAGTGTATAATATTAGGGGGTCACTTGTGCTTGAGAGGTACTAATAGAAGGAACTGCTACTTGTTCCTTCCAGCAACCCCTAGTGTCTTGGGTGGCATAGGATATGGTCATCGCTGGTATATTGGCCTCTGCCTAGTGAAAAGCTTGCCCCAAGAATTCCATGTATGTATCTTCTCCTTCTTCCTCATCTGTGTAAGTTCTCCTCCTAAGTTGAATCTCTTTAGTAAACCAAGTAGGTTTACTAAAGGTTGTGACTAGCTCGTATGGGGCTACAAGGAGGATTGAAGCCAAGTTTTGTGATCTGGGGTCACCTCCTCCTCTGACTCTTTCTCTTGTTCCCTTTCTTTCTCACCTTCTCCCTCATTCATTTCTTCTCTGTGACCTTCCCCCTCTCCCCTCCTCTTCTACTACAACATTCGGCTCATCCTTATCTTTTCCTTCATCTCTTGAGGAACTGATCAACACTTTTGTATTAAGGCCACTCATGTCCGCCAAGGTGGTTTTGGAGGTTAACATGGTTTCTGCTTTTACTCACCCTTAGGGGGTCAGGATGAAGTAAGGAAAAGGAAATGATGGTGCTGGAGTTTGTGTTGGATTTGGGAGAGAAGGTGGTGGAGTAGGAATTGGGAGTGGAAGAGAGATTGGTGGAACGGTAATGTGGGGCAGTGGAGTCGAAGTAAAGCTTTCTCTTGCATCCTTATTTCCTACTATATTAGGAGTTTCCATGGCTTCTTGAGTTTCAAGCCCTTGGTCGGTGCTAGAATCCATCCCTACGACCTGCACATTTAGTGCAGGATTAGTGAACTAGGCCGGAGGTGGAGTGAGGTCACATGTGGCTAGATAAGCATTGGATCTCCCATATCAAATCCTGTTGTTGAATTAGGTGTATCCTATTCCTTTTCTGCAAAGCCTTCTAGGCATTAAAAATTAGATATATGGAACTCATCTGAGCCTAAGGCATCCAGAGGATTTTCCTACTCTTTTGGATCCTCTATGTGTTTCCTAGTAGTCTCCTTTTCTTTCCTCTTCTGAGATCTTGTCCTTTTAATCAAAGGTATGTCTTCCTCTTCTTTTGGCTCCTCTTGTAAGGTTTCTAGTCATGGAGATGCAGAATCTCTCCTCCTTTTATATATTTTCTTCTTGTTTTTTCGGTGGTAGGGGAAGATTGGCCAGTATTGGAAGGGCCTTCATCTTGTGGGGCCTATGATGATCCCACTAGAGGATCTATTTATCCATTCATCCTGGTTTTTAGAGCCTTGTGCCTTGGATTTGGACCACACTCTACTACACATTCATGGCCATATACTGTCTCTGGTTTCTGAGGTGGGGCCTTCTTATACTGGGGCACCATAGACTTCTCTCCATGTTTATTATCCACCTTCTTGGGTGGATACATCAATGTCTTCACAGGGATAGGATCCATCTTATAAGGCCTCTTAATCCATGCTTTTGTTGTTCGGGCCACATGGCTATCTTAGAATTCAATTTCATCATTATCATACTTATCCATTTATGCATTCATGATGGGCCTATTGTATATTTTGTCCATAGTGTAAATTTACTCCAGCACCCTATCTTAATCTTTATCCCAAACCTGTGGGGGAATACTTATCTTCAAGGCTTCTTCTGCTAGTGCAAGGGATATCCTACAGTATTCCCTAATCCTTACCTCGTTATCATCCACATAGTTCATCCAATGATCTTCTAGGTGGGGCTCATGGATGTAGAACTTGTTAATGATATGGTTGTATGTGCCTATGGGGTCAAATTGGGGCCGTATGTTTTTTTATAGTTGAAGTGGGCACTCATCCCACTCAAAGGCCAAGGATTTGCAAAATTTCATGTCTTGGAGAGTGTACAAGCCCAAAAGAATAGGGAAGTCCCAGTAATGCTTATTCTTATGCTTTATGTGCTCATAGGCATCTGCGAGCTGCCTAGCCATTTCTAGAATAATTAACTAGTCAGATGGGTACCTGGGCAGCTTCTTTGGTTGCAAAGGAGACCCTGCCACCCAGATGTATGTAAATTTCCTAAATCGTATTTAATAGACCCCAATGGGCCTTACCTTGGCTGCTACTTCCTTTGACATTCTCTTCATGAAATCACTTTCAATAGATCGGATGATTACAAAGATGAAAGCATCATTCACTATCTTGTAGTCTGGGCTATCTTCTGGCACATTCACCCTTTTTACCTGTAACAAGTATACAATATGGGGCCATGCATTTCGATCGTTTATGTTACTTCTTTTAGCAAGCCCTAGATAGTCTTCCCATGTGTCTAACAAGTACACTATGTATGTACTCATGTATAATTTTGGAGTATGTCTTACCTCAGTAAGTTGTTCTTCTAATCTATCACTGATAATGGTGCCCCAACCGAACCTGGCCTTGCGGCTTCTGATCTTCTCTATCAAGAGGATCATCTAGTCCTCAAGTTGGATGGACTAAGGTAGTCCATACACTTGGCTTAGTAGTGTCACTGTTTCCTGGATGTCATCTTTTAAATACCCCCTCGTGAGGTCTATCTTATCTAGTTTGTTTTTGGAAGAGGTTGCTTGAGGTAGTCATTATTTAGAATATCGTACACCTCTTCACCTTTGTTTCTGAACCACCTGAGGCCCTTTTCAATAAAGAAGTTGTAGAAATTATCTATGCCCTTATGTAGGTGGAAGACCTCTTCTATAATGTCTGATCTTATGTCCAGCACCACATGTCCTTCTGTATTTCTGACCACCCTTTCATCTAGAATGTAGTGGTTTTCAAGGGTCATGACCAGTTTAGATCATGAGACATCCACTTGGTGGGATTTTGCATTAACCAGGCCTTATAGGACTAGTGAGGTGCAATCCTCGAATCTTCCTATTGGTTGGGAACATCTCACCAAGAACTGATCCTAGTCTATGTTCCCGATGTCAGTGTCTGTGATTTCTATATGCTTGTTCTCAATCTTTGAAGGGGGTGATTCCCCTTGTACAGGCACTTCATCGGGGATGATTTTATTTTCTCAGGCATTCCTGCGAGAAAAGTGCAAGTATCAATATTTTTATTGAAAGGAAACTATGAAAAGCAGGGAGGAAAAACAATTTATCTAGGAAAATAGAAGCAAAAGGCTCTCAAGAAGTCAAAAATGTAATTTTTGCTCTTTCGGCCCTTTCGGCCTTTCGGATGCTAAAAATAGCGTCGGTGTCTGAAAATGCCAAAAGTGTGAAAAATTGAAGTCAGAGGAACAAGCCTTCTCTTTCTTTTGGTGTGCAAAAGTTTGACCAAGATGTGAGACTCTGAAAGTCTGAAGCTACCAAAAGAAGGGCCTTGTCACTCGAAGGTTTGGCCTTTTCAAAATTTTGGGGGTTTTAGACATCTCGAGGGTCTGAAACACTAACACCTCCGAAAGGCCAAAATCCACTTGGTGACAACTCGAGGGGACAGACGGTTTTTGGCCTTTTGAAGGCCAAAAACCTGCGACTAGGTCACAACATAGAAACCCTGAGTTTGATAAAAATGAAAAAGGAAAAACCACAAAATAGGAGAATGCCTCCCCCGCAAGCCCAAGGGCACAAACCCTAGGGACTTGGGGAGGCACACACGACTCAATAGAAGACTAACCCTAAAATGACCAAAAAAAAAACAAGAAAAAACATGAAAACCCTACCTGTCAAATGCGAGGAGGGAAAATGAGAAACACGAGAACCGAGGGTGGGGAGTGAGTGGCAATGTCTAAGTGAGGAGGCAAGCTAGAACAATGAGTGCATATGGAGAAAAAATACTCGAGAAACAAAAAAAGGCAAAGTAAGGATTACTTAGGGCTCAAGATTTTTAAAGATTCCATGGGGTGATGTCACCTAGTTTTGGCATTTCGGAGGCCGAAATGCTGAACGTTGGATGACCTCATTCCCCCTTTCGGTGTTTCGAGGACCAAAACACCGAAAGGCCCAAAATTTTGATCCTTCGGTCCTTTTGATGTTTTGGAGGCCGAAACACCAAAAAGGGTCGGGTTCAGCCTTTCAACCATCTTTGTGTTTCAGAGGACTCAGGGTCCTCCAAATACTGAAAGGGTGAAAAGGTTGATAATCCCTTGTTTTCTCAACAGGATCCTCAAGAGACCCAATTCAAAGAAAAAGGAGAGGGAGGACTCAAAAAAAAACCAAAAAAGAAGGGAGGTCCCCATGGTTAGAGGACCAAAAATGGGGTGTGTGTTGTGGACCCACAACACCACCTTTTCATATATAGGGGATCTTCATTCATGGACCATATTCCCCTCATCAACACTTTATTCTTCTCTTCAATATTTTCAAAAAAAACTATAAAGAAATTTTTTGGCAAAGATTTTACGATACATTCCATTTTCCATCTTTTTATTATTAATTTTTAATGGATTCCCTATCTTTTATCTTCCCTACAAATCTCCAAATAATGCCTAAATACTTCATAAACACCCTATCTACAACCACCTCTTTAGAAAAATTAATGGATATAATATTGGAATGTGCTTCTATGCATCAAGACTCCTCGTTCTCCTTGACAATATTTTCTTCTTAACCTCATCTCTCTATTCTTTTATCTCCCTTCTCTTCTAGGTCTAGGGTTTCATGTCAACCAGGTTAGACCAAGGCAAAGGGTTTGATTGAAAAAGGAGAAACCTAGTTACACCAAACAAGGGGAAAAAAATTTCAGCTTCATTCTTAATGCATTTGTCAATCCAGATAGAGACAAGGTATGCCAATAAAATATTCCCTTGTCTCTTTTATATATTCACCTCATTTAACTCTACATTTTAATAAATAAAAGCTGGAACAAAGCAATATCAATACAATATATATAGCATAATGGGGCTCAACCCTAATAAGACAGAAAAAAACTTAACTATGGTATGTCCCGGACCCAGTATGAAGAGGTCTCATTTCTCAAATGGAAACAAATTTTTTAACCCATGTGTATGGGAAGGGGCAAGATTCAACTAGAATCTCCAAACCTAGCTAATCAACCCAATTTTAAACCTTTTTTATCGAGAGGGTTGGAAATAATCTGCAAGTGGGCCTTCAATTCCTCAATCTTTTGCAACAGTAGAAGTTATAGCAGGGTCCTGGGAATCTGTCAATATAGATTTTCTTGAACAAGCAAGAAGCATGGGTGAAAGACTTATACTAGTAAATGTAAAAAATATAAAGGTATCCTAGGGCATAGGCAGATCTAAAAAATTAGGAAAATGCATAAAAAATGATTCAAAATGATTTCATCGAGAGTGAATGGAAGCTCTTACAAGATTTAAAAATACAATGTAGGGAAAACAGTACAAAAAGATTATAAAAATGAGGGGTTACAAGAATATATGGAGATCAATAAGAACACCAAATCAAATATGAATCAAGAAAAAAAGTGTATAGCGAACAAAGTTGACAACTTTGATGATAAACAAGACAATAAAATTTGTTATAGTCCAACCTCAACACCGTTATTGTGATCTTCTGAGTTATATGTGGAGGAGCTCATGGATATAAAAAAAATAGGATGGAAACTCTAGAAACAAGGAATTGGGAAGAGGAGAACAGAGTGTATGAAGCCATAAAGTATACAAGAAAGATAAAAAGAGAAAAAAAAAACTCTTTAAGAGAAAATCTCAAACATGCAGAAAAAAATGGAAATAGGATAGCAAGAGCTTGAAGTCATAAAATAGGAATTGGAACAATTTATAGTAAGGGGGAGTAAAGGAAAGGAATTGTTGCAAGAATAGGATGCAACATAATTGAAGGAAATTCAATTAGCCTTAGCTGATATGGAATCTAAAGAGTCTCAACTAAAGGAACGAATAGAAGATGCCAAATCTTGGTCACAAGTGGTAAATGGTTCAGCAAACAAAAAAAAGGGAATTATTGAACATAAAATCAAAATTCAAATTAGGGAAGAATAGGACAAGCATGGAAAGGCTACAAATATCATTATCAAAGGGCAGGAAGACTATAGAGAAAAAGAAAGAACCAACATTATAGCAAGGGACTTTCTTAGAGATAAGTTGGAATGGAAAGGTGGTATTCAACAATAAAATATGATAGGTAAGAGGATAGATGGAGGAAGAGATAGGCATATAATATTTATTCTAAGAAACCTAGAGGATAAAAAATGATCCTTAGAAATAGAGGGTTACATAAAGGTGCACAGTTCTATCTAGAGAAATATTTGAATTTTTCTCGGCAAAAGGAACAAAGGAAGGAGTGGAAAAAAATTAAAGACAACAAGAAATGAGGAAAGTGAGCGTGGTTGAAGAATAGGAAATCTCAAATTAATGAGCATTTCTCGAATAAGAAATAGAAAATAGGGGCCCACTAGATCACTTAAGTGTAGTAAGTTGGAACTGTAGTTCTCCATGGAGAAGAGGTACTGGGTTGGGGCCCATAACAGAGGAAAAATGTTTTATTATTCTTGTTAAAATGCATGAGAATGATGGTTGCAAGCTCCTTTATTTTGAAGGTTACAAGAAATTTTTAGTTTGGAATAAAGGGAATGAAATGGGTAAGGGAATCGTGGATTCACAATACTTATAAATGAGAAGTGATATAGATTCATAAAATTTGAAAAAGAAGACCCAAATAAACAATACATATGGATGCAAATAATAGTAAATGAGACAATTTCTAGGTTGTTTGGTTACTACTTCGCTCAAAAAAACTTTAAGTTATACAAGAAATGAATTTAGACAATGAAGACCCTTATGCTTCATTAAAAAAAAGATATCTCTTTGTTCATCGCCTCAGGTGAAATAATGCTAGTCAGGGACTTCAATGCAAGGGTAGCTGATAATCAATCGTTACATCTGAGTAATAGTGAAAAAAGGATAAAATAATCCTTTATGGTTGGAACATGACACAGATCAATCTTGGAAAAGAGATTCTCAAGATGGTAATGGAGGTGTTTCACATTTTGGGGTAGAATTATTGGGGATGTGTAGTTTTTTTGGCATGGTTATTTGCAATGACATGAGAGGGTGGCCAACTTTAGGGAGTATCACTTTCAAAAGCTAGAATGGACAAAGTATGGTGGATTATGTTATTTTCTCTCAAAATTTTACATCTAGAGTGATGGAGTTTGACATAGGATATTGTCCTATAGAGATGATGTCAGATCAAATGCCTCTCTTTATTATGTTGGACTTTTCCCCAAGTAGCTCACACAATAAAAAATACCTCTACATGCAAAAGACAACTATTACTAAAGGTAAAATCCTCATAAATTAGGAAAATGGGGGCATATTCAACATTGTTCTTAAACAACAATTTCATGAAATAAACAATGTTATGACAGATGAAAGGGGAAATAAAGAGATTTTTCATGTTCATAGTAGTTTTTTATTCCTATTATACACAAGGAGTTAAAGGCATGTAAAAGATCTTGCAGTAGGAAGAGGGAAGCAAACACTTTTCTGGCAAATCCATGGTTTGACAAAGAATGTAAGGCAACCAAGAGATCTTTAAAAGAGAAAGATTTGAGCAAAGAAAATAAGAAGTATACAAAATTAATCCAAGGAAAAAAAGTATGTAAATTCAAGGAGGAGGTAGTTAATATTTCTTGGAAATCCCAATCCCTACAACTTTTGGAAGGAACTAAAATAGAGAAAAGGAACAAATTGAGAATAATATTATAGATGCTCAATGGCTAGAATATGAAAATTTACTCTATGAGTAGACACATGAGAAGAACTCTCCTCCCATAGTGAAAACTTTTGTGGAACTCTTCACATTGGATAATATCAAATAGGGAATAAATAATTTAGCAAGTGGTAAGTCAAGCGACATTGATGGACTTCAAGATGAATTTTTAAAGTGGGGATTTGAGCTCCTTGCTCTTCACATAAAAGAAGTCTTCAATAGGGTTACTCAAGATGGTTTCCCAAAGGATTGGACAACTAGTGTGGTTATTCCTTTCTTTAAGAGTTGAGACATCAATGACCCATATAACTATCACATGATTACAGTCAACCCTCTTCTTGGAAAAAAAAATTGGAAGCACTATGGAATGTAGAGTCAACAGTTGGGTAGAAGGTGAAGGAAAAGGAGAAAAATGGCATGTGACTTTCAGGCCTAGACATTCTACCATTGACCATTGCATCACCCTTCAACACTTCCTAGAAAAAATAGGGGACAATCAGGTGGAAGAATCATATTGTTATTGTGTGGACTTTAAAAAGGCCTTCAACACGGTGCCTAGAAACAAGTTGTGGAACATAATGGAATAACTAGTTATTCTTGATATGTATAGAGTGGAAGTGCATAGAATATATGAGAGTTAGAGCCAAATTCAGAACTAAGGAATGTACTAATGTTTTGGTAGTGACATTGGTGTCAAGCAATGTTGTCCATTATCACCCACTTTGTTTGTTTTATACATTCGTAAATTAGAAAATTTAGAAAAAATAGATGGAGAAGGGGTCTAACTGGAAAGATATGTGGTGAAGATACTTTTATACACTAACAATCTTATCATAATATTAAAAATAGATCATGGATTAAGAGATAACTTAAAGGCCTTAGAGAACTTTTGTCGGGAGGTAGGGATTTAGGTGAACATTACCAAAGCAAAAATGATGAAATTCTCTTTGAAGAGGAAATAAAAAAAAGCTACCTTCCTTTTTAAAAGCATCCCATTAGAAATTGTGAAAGAATACAAATATTTGGGGATTGAATTCCACTATAGGCTTAGTTGGGAGATTTTTAGAATGAAAAGGATACAAGGAGGTTGGAAAACATCATATCTACTCCAAAATAGGTGCAGAAATGTTGAACTTTGGGATTGGAAAACCAAGAAAACTCTTTTTGGTTTGATGGTCACATCGGTTGTTCTTTATGGTTGCAAATTTTGGGGAGGTAGCATGGACAAATGTGGATAAATATAATTAGATAAAATTTAGAAGCACCTAGTCACAAAAATTATCAAATTCAAAACCTCAGTGTCATATGAAATTATATTATCAAAAGCCTGTTGATATCTTGGCCTTTACGGAAAAGATCAACGTTTTGGACAAAATTAGTGGCAATAGTAATAATAATATAATGGATATACATTTTTTTGGAATAATGGAATGGTGTGCACTGAGAGGGGAGGGGTGAATCAGTACCCTTAAAAAAAAATTATCAATTAACCCTTAATGATCTATTCTTGCATTACCAACCATAGATGCTTTTCTATCTTATGCATGTAATATCAAAACATAAACTTAATTGCATGTAAACATTCATAGAAACATTCATGAAATGTAAGTACACATGACACAAGAATTGGTAACGCAGAAAACCCATGTTAGAAGGTAAAAATTGCGGTGGGGATGAAACTCACAAAGCTTCACTATCTGCAGAATGGAAGATACCAGTTAAGGCTACAAGTGTGATCACTTCTAATGATCTTACCCTGTTAGGAGTAACATTTTAGACTGGTTAGGTCTACTCTGTTAAGAGATTTAGCAACACTATTAAGTGTGCACTCAGTTAAGAGACTTACATAAATACTATTAAGTCCACCTTCTTAAAGGATTTCTTCTATTTGCTACAATTTTTAGAGAGTAGTCAAAAATACTTGTTGACCTAATAGTATGCAATCTTGAATTGTTGAATACAGATCCTTTAAGTTCACAATGTATGTGTATCACCTGTAGTGATTGATTAATACCTCTATTATGCTCGGTAGCCTTGGATCTTGTTCTTCATAACTGAATTTTTTCTTTTGTGTCCTTCTACATGAAACTCTCTGTCTGATCCATAGATTTCTATTGTGGCTACAATCATCATAATCTGATTGATTACTACATCTATTTATACAATGTATTGACCTATTTAGGGTTCATGCTTTACATTAAAAAATCTATGATCAAAGGTTTACAACTTGACCTTGATCTCCTAGTTTTCATGTTTTCAATCAATTAGATTGATTAAAACAATTACATATGCTTTACTTGTCCCTCAAGAAATGGTTTTAAAGATAAGCATAAAGATAAATATAAAACTCAAGTGTTTTATCTGACGTGTAACTCAGATCCACATTTATTGGAAATAAAATTGTCTCTCGCTAGACTGGTGCTCGGGTTGCTCTGTAGTTTGTGCTTGGTGGTGTCTTTGAACTGTCTATTGGTTTTCTCTTTAAATTGTGTTGTCAGTTTACAGAGTAAACTGTCTGTTACTACAGACTGGTTCCAGTGTTCACTTGCACTTAACATTTTCAGTGACCTCTATGAACTATTTGTCGGGTTGCACTATAAACTTGTCTTTTGGTGATTATGTTACTGATAGTACAAAAAACTATTTTCCTTGTTTACTAATGACAAAATATTATCCTTTAGGATTATCAATCTCCCCCTTTGGCATTAGTATCAAAAACTGATATGTGCAAAACTGAAATGTTCAGTATATACACCAAATGTTTACCTTGTCAATATGACTCCCCCTATGTGCATGCCTCAGTGTAGTGTATGTACATGGTTCTTCCTTTGATACATTTTCCTTTATACATATATTTCCCCTTTTATCATTTCCCCCTTTCACCTTATCATTTCCCCCTTTATCATAACATTTCCCCCTTTTTTTAAAAACAATAACAAAGGTGTAATACTTACAACTTGTCAAAAATGTGGGAATGGGATTTTTGAATATCCTCCATTAGCTTCTCTCATTGCTCTTTAAGGTGCTCAAGGGTCATGAATTTCAAGGTGAGTCTGGCATGCGTGTCATATATTCTTTTTGTAATAGACATCTCTGGGGTGGCAATCAATGATTTTGCCGAAGTCACATGATTCAATAGTAGTGTGAGATTTGGGAGTAACATAGCTTGTAGGTCGGTTACCTCATCTTGGATTCTACTTTGTTCTTTTTCAAGTTCAAGTCTCAACCTTTTTGCATCTATAATCTTGTCATAATGCAGCTTGAATGCATTCTCCTCGATTGTGAGACCTTGTGCACTATCCTTAAGATCTTCATCAATTGTGGCTATCTTTTCACTATGCTCGGTAGTGAAAGTCTCTAATGTGCATAAATTTTGAACTAAGTTGACTACTTCTAATAAGATTGGTTCTATTGTAGTAACTAATTCAGAAATTTTTACCTTTTGTCTGCCACATCTTGGCTGATTTTCTCTGTAAGCTTGTATTGACACTTCTTCTCAGCACATTCCTCAATTACCTTGTCTGCATCTACATTCTAGAATGTGATGGCATTGGTGAGTGCTGCTAATTGATCAAGTATAGGTGCACTTTGATCAATTTTGGTGTCAGTTATAATCTTCAATAGTTCCTTCTTGAGATTGTCCTATATTTCCTTTCTTTTACAAAGTTCTCCATACTTTGTAAGTGACTTTGGATCCAATGTTCTAGGATCAAAGTCTGGTATGTCAATTATTTCATCTAATGTGACTGGGTTCTTATTCTTCTTCTTCTTCTTGGATATGGTGGTAGAAGTAGGGTTATGTAGAATTATGGCTAGTTCATGCTCTTTCTCTTACTTCATTGATTATGTGGGAGGTGGTGTGCCTTTTGTGTGTTGCTCAAGATTGACCTGTTGGTCAGTAGTGGACGTCTCCACATTAACCTTGTTAGTATTTGTAGCTTTTTGTGTCTCTTCGGTTTCCTTGGCATCACTATTTTTCTCCTCTCCACTTGCAACTTTTTTTTCCTCTTAGGTATCTTGTTGCTTCCCTTGTCCAGTACTTTTATCCATCGGTGTGGTTGCATCAGGTTCAGGTGTCTTCTCCTTTGCCTCTGTTATGATATTGATAGCTTGTATCAATAATGGTATGTCACATGGTATATTTACTTGTGCTACATCCATGGTATTATTTTCCTTTTCCTTTTCCTGGTCGGTGGCAGTAGTTACATCTTCATCTTTCTTGGGCTAATCATCAGAATCAATAAGTGGTATATCTTTTATGATTACCTATGTTGAATCTCCTAATGATTGAAGTATTTGAGGCACATCATCCATGGACTTTCTTTCCTATGTTGTGTTGTCAACTCAACTATATTTATGTCCTTTGTATCAATAATGTTGTCAATTCAACTATATTGATGTCCTCTATATCATTTATGAAGATGTGCTCTGGGCTTGGTGTGGCCTCTTTATCTTCATTTTGAGGGGTCTCGATAAGAGCTAATACCTTCTCGGGGCTTGTATCCTCCTTGGGTGAATTGAATATTTCATTCCAAGTTTCATCGCTTTCTTTGTTAATCTCTATTAATCTACCCTCGAGTACCTTGTATGCTCTAATCTTAGCTGAGAATTTCCTTGAATGCTTCTTCATCATTTCTTCAATTTCTTCAACTTTTGACTCGGGTGGCATAATTGTTACCAGGGATCTTTCCCTTTTCTATTTTTCTGTATGCAGTGCATAAGTCCACCTTGCTGATATTCTATCATTGAGCTCTTGTGGCATCATCTTATTAAATTGTATAGGTACATATTTGAATGCAATAATTTCCTTGATGATGGCTTCTTCTATCTTCTTATGATCCTTGGGAGATAAGGTTATCCATTGCCTTATTTTAGAATTTGATATGCTACTTGTCTTGATGATTGATGCAGAAATCTCATCAATTGTCTTAGGAACTTTGTTCTTTTCAGGTTGGAGTGCTTGTTCACTCTCATCTTGTGTAGTTTCATCCTTGTCCTCTTTACCTTAGATATATTTTCTTATTTTCCTCGATGCCTATTTCCTGGTTTGAGGCTTTCTCTTATAAGTCCTTATAATTCCTTTCTTAACCAGTGGCAAATCTGCATCTTTTGAAGTCTGACTCCTAGTTCTTGATGCGACTATAGTTCTTGGTTTCTTTGTTGGCGGTGCATCAGATTCAGTTGACTCGGAGTCACTAAATTTTTCACCTTCACTGACATGTGACTTTCCCTCAGTGTCATCTTTTTGTTCTGATTCTTCATCATTTACTGACAACTTCTTTTGAAGTTTCTTTACCATTTTAGTCTTCTTTCAGTCGATCTTCTTCACTACTAAGCATGTTTTGATTATGGCCTTAGCTTACTCATAAGTTCCAAATCTTGGTAATGATTTTTCCATTGCTTCATTCAATAATGCTTCAATAGAATTTTCAGCCTGATCAATTTTGATTTCATAATCTAATGGTGGCAACCATGTTGTCCTCGGTACAGCTAGTTTTATTAAAGTGGTATTGGTATCCACTATGAAACATATATCATCTTTATACTGTTCCACTAGTTGTTCAGGTATCCTCATTCTTTTTTGCATTCTATCCTTGAAGGTAGTGAAGTATGCATCCATGACTGATGTAAAATTATCCCCTGGTGACTTAATATATTCACTAATTTGTACAGTTACTAGTTGGTTTGTGTCCCAATTGCCATTACCGACATATGGGAAGAAATTATGGAAATAGAAAAATGTACACATGAGGAGTAATCCAAATTTACATGAATTAGACCTTGTTGATCTAATAGTCCTCATGTTCTCCTCCAATTGCTTCAGTAGAAGCTCAGATAAATCTAGTCGTAGTCCTTTCTTCACAATCTTATGGGCAGTGTCAACTGCTCCGCATGCTATAATGTTCAATATTTTGGCTTGGAATACCTTGTATCCCAGTACACATGTACTGAACTTTATTCTTCGATCGGTGATGGAGTTAACCTTAAATCCTCTTTCGTCCCATACTACACCTGTCATCTTTTCAATCTCGGGGTGAGAAGGATTTTTTAGGGCTTTGGCCTTGTCAGTTACTGGATAACCAGTTACTGCGTGTATTACATCCTTAGTGATTGGTTTTGGTTCATTCCACCACATTTTCCTATCATGTACTCTGTTGAGTACTATCTGAATCCACTCATTTTTAAACTCTTTTGGGAACATTAGGGAATTTTTTAACCCTTTTACCTCTATGTGCTTGTGTTCATCCTTAATGTTTCCATCTATGTAAATCTTCTTGTAAGCTTCTTCAACTTCAAGATCTCTGATTTCTACAACTTTGCAGTGGATATATGCTCAGACATCCTCAACTAGAAAAACCCTAGGTGGTATGCTTGAGAATGCTCCAACATCGTCGGGTTGTGAAGCAACCTCTAGACAAAATTTGTACTTAGGATCTTCACATGTAGAGTTCTTGATTAGGTTGACCTTTTTATCCTTCGCATTCTTGATCTTGGTGACTCGCGATGTAATTGCCATATTTCTTGAAATTACGGCTTTCTCTGTAAATAATATTTTTTCTCGGTGAGTCTTAGTTACTCACTTAATCTATTGTAGATGTTGGGAATCTTTCAGAGTAGCTGTGAATGTGCTTGTGAATCTCTCTGCAATCTGGTCGCTCCTTGGTTTCTCTTCTTCACTCTATTCTTCACTCTAAAATGCTTGGTGAATGAATGATCTTTTCATCTCCCTTTTATAGATGATGCCCTAAGTGGTGCAATAAATGCTTTACCTACTTCTTGGTGGTCAAAGATAGAGTTGCTCAGGTATCATGCAAACTTTTCAACTCGGTGAGTATACACTGCTCGGGGTAAGTGACAACTTGGTTGCACTATTCACATGTTCACCGATGGTGCTCAGTATGTAGCAAAGACTTCTTTGTATTTTACATGATTATGGATGATGCTCAGTTTACATTGAAAACTTGGCTTTTATATGTATACCGATGATTCTCGGTATGTATTGACTAACGAGATTGGATTCACAAATTCATAACACGTAATACCATAGTGCATCTCTATCTGTGCTAATTTGGCATATTATCAATGTATATTGGAACTGATGTAAAATATAGCTTTGTATAGTGCAGTTCCATACTTACTTGATCTGCGTAGGTGGGGGTGGTGATGTCACCAGATCCATTGAATGAGGTGTCACCAACTATGGTGCTCGGTCCACCATTATCTTTCCTTGAATCTTTCCTTCATAATTGATTTTTTATTCTCCTGATATCTTCAATAGTGTTCCCATTAGCAAAAGTATTTGTCTCTGTCACTCAGTCTTTGCAGTCATTGTTTAGATGACCGACCCTATGACAGTGTAAGCATGTCATTCCAGAGTTATTCCAATTCTTAGACATTCTTATCCATTTCCTCATGCAGTTTGTAGCTATGTGACCATATCTACCACATTTTGTGAAATTTGTCCATGTGTTGTAATCCCAAACATATGAGTTACTGACTCTTCTCGGTTGATAAGAATTTTCTTGTTCTTTTGGTTTCCATGCTTTCTTTTTCTTTCTCCTACATTCAAGAGATGTGTGCCCATGCATTTTGCAAGTAGAACAATATTTTTCCATGTAGGATTAATTCTTTGGTTGTTTCACCTTAGATCTGCATTCATGTGATTTGTGTCCATGCTTGTTACATTTATAACATTTACCTATGAATGTAGAAGTGGATTTAGGAATACCTTTATCTTTTCTCCTACAAACATTTGAAGTGTCGCTTGGTATTCCACAGTGATTGCATGACTGCTTCCTTGGTCTTGGATTTTTGTAGACATCTTTTTGATCATCTTGGTTTGATGATTCTCCATGCTTGGTATACCCTATACCGGTATTGTTGTTGAGTCTTCTTTGTCCATCCAGAAAATCATCCATTCTTTTTGTACTTTCTTCAACTTTCTTGATCATATCATTGTGTTGTTGTTGAATTCTTACTTCATGCTTTAGTTTCTCATTGTCTTCTCTTAGCTCACCAATAGCTTCCAATTTCCCATTGAGTTCTATATTCACTCAATTTGCATCATGACTCATAAGAACTATTTGATTGGTGATCTCATGATGATGTTCAGTAAGTCTTTGTATTTATTTCTCTCTCTCTCTTGTAATTTTTCAATGATCTTCCTCCTGTCATCAATAGCTAATGTTCTTTCTTGTTAAGTTTGTCTAGCATTATTCATAACTTCAATCATCCTTACCATCTATGTCTCTTGACCGATTTGCAATACCTTTACTTTTTCTATCATATGTTGATTGATTTCATTCAAACTTGTAATACTTCCTTCAAATGTGTCTGATGTATTTCTAGATGTAGATCCCGATGACTCAAATAAATGAGGTATCTCTTCTTCATGATAGTATGTTTCAATTTAGAGAGATGCCATAACTTTTATTTAATCTAGTGGCTCTCTCATCTTGATTCTTACTTCTTTGTATTGCTCATAGAAGATCTGTATCTGCAACTTCTAATTTTCAATATTTTTATCAAGCTTATACCTTCCATTGTATGATCTTTTCTCTCAAGTGATTTAAACTTTTCCAAATAAGAGATCTATCTCTGATACCAATTGTTGGAATAATTGAATGGTGTGTACTAAGAGGGGAGGGGTGAATTAGTACCCTTAAAAAAAAAAATTATCTATTAACCCTTAATGATTTGTTCTTGCATTACCGACCATAGATGCTTTTCTATCTTATGCATGTAATATCAAAACATAAACTTAATTGCATGTAAACATTCATGAAATATAAGTACACATGACACAAGAATTGGTAACACAGAAAACCCCTATTAGAAGGTAAAAACTACGATAGGGATGAAAGCCACAAAGCTTCACTATTTGCAGAATGGAAGGTGTTGGTTAAGGCTACAAGTGTGATCACTTATGATGATCTTACTCTATTAGGAGTAACATTTTAGACTGGTTAGGTCTACTCTGTTAAGATATTTAGCAACACTGTTAAGTGTGCACTCAGTTAAGAGATTTACATAAAGACTGTTAAGTCCACCTTCTTAAAAGATTTCTTCTATTTGCTACAATTGTTAGAGAGTAGTCAAAAATACTTGTTGACCTGATAGTATACAATATTGAATTTTTGAATACAAATCCTTTAAGTTCAAAATGTATATGTATCACCTATAGTGCTTGATTAATACCTTTGTTCTTCTCGATAGCCTTGGATCTTGTTCTTCATAACTAAATTCTATCTTTTGTGTCCTTCTACATGAAACTCTTTGTCTGATCCATAGATGTCTGATGTGGCTACAATCATCATAATTTGATTGATTACTACATCTATTTATACAATGTATTGACCAATTTAGGTTTCACACTTTACAATAAAAACTCTATGATCAAAGGTTTACAACTTGACCTTGATCTCCTTGTTTTCATTTTTTTAATTAGTTAGATTGATTAGAACAATTACATATACTTTACTTGTCCCTCAAGAAATGGTTTTAAAGATAAGAATAAAGCTAAATATAAAACTCAAGTGTTTTATCTAACATGTAACTTAGATCCACATTTCTCATAAATAAAATTTTCTCTCGGTAGACTGGTGCTTGGGTTGCTCTATAGTTTGTGCTCGATGATGTCTTTGAACTATTTGTCAGTTTTCTCTTTAAATTGTGTTGTTAGTTTACACTATAAACTATATGTCGGTGAAGACTGGTTTCAGTGTTCACTTGCACTTAACATTTTCGGTGACCTCTGTGAACTATTTTTTGGGTTGCACTATAAACCTATCTTTCGGTGATCATGTTACCGACAATCCAAAAAACTATTTTCCTTGTATACTAATGACAAAATATTATCCTTTAGCATTATCATACTTATTATTATTGGTATATTTAATTATGATAAGATCAATTTAATAATAATAAAAAATATAAAGGGTTTATATTTTGTATAGTCATAAAATGGAAGCACTTCCATTGTAGACTATTTTAGCCCTCCAATTAAGTGATTTGGGGTCATGTCAAGCACCTTGAAGGGGTCTCTGACTTGGATCTTGCTTTTCCCCCTGTTTTGCCCCATTTCCCACTTCTCTCTGACCTATTTCTGGCATCCTAAACTGCAAACCTAAGATTTTTGACCTCAGGGTCAAAATCAACCTTTGTGCTTCAAGGTCGACCTTGACCTTGACCTAGGTCAAGGTTGACCTTGATTCTAACCCAGGGTCCATATTTCAATATTTTAGGGTTTCCAAATGTCAGGCTTTGGAAAGATTTAATTCCCGCTTCTGGGTCAGTAGTTTCAGTCTTCAGGGCAACAACTCTTGAAATTATATTTAATATAGGTCCACTTGTAGGGATATAGGTCTAATTGGAATTTAATTCTCCTATGTAGGACTCTCTAGAAGATTGTGCCCTAGATTCATATATAAGGAAGCCTTCTCTCATTTTCTCAAAGATGGAGAACTATCTAAGACTTGAAAAACACAACTCTATGCATGATTTATTGAAGCAATCATCTACTCTCAAGAATTCAAACACATTCAAGCATTCAATTCATCAAGGATATCCATTGGTAGCCATTGAAGGATTCAAGCTCTATGGAGCCCTCTTGTTGAATATTTCTCTATCCATATCCATGCAAGCCTCTTCCTATTCCAAGATCCATTCAAGATTGGTGTTGAAGATCTACAAGAAATTAATATGAGACATCCTACATTCTACATTCTTTTGGAGCATACATACTTGTGGATCCATGAATTCGAATCCACCACAAAGGTTTCTATACAAGCAAGGTGAATTTGTTCATTTACTTTATTTATCTATGCAATTTTAATTCAATTATAAGGTTAATTCCAAAACCTGGGTTTGACCAAGGCAAACCCCTCCCCCCCCATCAAACAAACCATTTTTCTTGCAGGGACAGGTTTGGAACAATGAATTGGAGTGCAAATCCAGATACCTTTTTCGGCAAACTGTCAGGATCCATAAACAGATTTTCCGTTGACTGTGCAGGTCAAAATCAGACTTTTTGGGTCAAAGGTGACATTCATTTCTGGGTCAGAATAAACATTCTATTCTGGGTCATAATCAGACTTTCTGGGTCAGAATCAGAAATTTTGGGTCAAAGGTGACATTCATTTTTGGGTCAAAATCAGACCTGAGCTAGATTCAGAAAAGATTTATGGGTTTTCTTTGTCTTTGTGTTTTTGTTCCAAATCTGGTTGCATAATTTCTAGAAACTCAGTACAGACACCCAAAAATAGCATTCTTCAGATCTGTTGCATTTTGAGGTTACTACTTGTCTTCAATTCATTTCAATAAAAGTTTTAATCTTCCTAAATATCTTACACACTCTCTTCTTTAAAATAGAATTTAGGGTTTTTGTCTTTATCCCTATCCTTAATAGGTTGATTCATTTATGCATTGATCCTTTCTTTGGGTTTAATCAATTTGGATCTTCCCTATATGAAATTTTGGATTAAGAGGACAATCTTACCTTCTCCACTATCTCAACAATATAATAATAAATTACTACCCCACATCATTATTTAATCTTACATTCTAAATAAAACCTCTTCCATATTCTTATATCACATTTTTATCATTTACATATTTATTATTTATTAAGGATTGATTTTAATTAAATATGAAATAAATAATGCCTATATATTTGGCAATATTAATAATAATAAATAAAGGTTATTTATTATTTATTAATTAAATAATTGGAGGGCCCAAGTCGGTCACCTTGGAGAGGTGGAGTTTAGCATTTTGAATCCATATATATGCATGGTCGATCCTTGAGGATAATGGTATCAAAAATATAACATGTGATTTTCCTCAAGGATCTATAATCTGTGTTTTCCTTCTTGGCATGCGAATTCTAGGAGTTTGAATTATTCATTCAAGTCTTCCATTAAAGTGTATTTGGATTGGCATTTTGGTTGATGTTTGGATTGGTGGTTTGGAACATTGAAGTGCAATATCTTAGATCAAAGTCATCCTCCCAGCTGGTGTGAAGTCTTGCCACTTGAATTGACAAATCTAATCTGCCTTGTCCTACTAATATATCATATATATAGTATAGATAAATTTGGGTTGGTTGTAAGAGCGAATTGTGGCATCAATTCAAGGGAAAATAAGTGAAGGATTAATACAGATCGTAGGGAATATATGAGTTTAGTTTTAGTCTATCCAAGGATACACAAAGTACAGATTGGTGACAACTTGGAGAAGAACTAAGAGAAGCCCTAGGTGGACTAACTCAGATCATATCTAGAAGGAGTTGAAGGATCAGATTTAAAGACTCCAAGAATGGATTTTAGAGTTACAATTTGGGTACTATCTCTCCTTCTTTGTGATTATTTTCTTCATATCTTGTGCTTAGTCTTGAAATAACTCTATAGACTATATATTCCATGTGATAATCTAAAAAATATTAACATGGTATCAGAGCCTAGGTAGAGGAAAGATCTTTTCAGATTTAGGAATTCAGTCTAACTCTTTGAATACTAAGAAAGAAATACTATGGTAACTGGGGGTTTGGCCTAAACATAGTAAATTTGATTTTATATATAAAGAGTATAAAAGTAGGGTTAAATTTTCCATTAAGATTGAATATGCAAATTTCTATGGTTAGTTCAAGTTACCTTAAGAGGGATTCTAAGCTTAAGAGGGAATTTAATCATGGGCTCACTTAGACCTGGTATAAACCTCTCCCTTTTTTGCATGTATAGGATCATTCCTTATTGGCATGGTTGTTTTATCACTGACATGTTTTAAGATCATATGTGTGAAATATTTTTAGATGATTGGCTTAGCTGATTGGAATGATTGTTTATCTTAGATGTTTATCTATCTCAAATATATGAGGAATATACTTTACTCTATGTACATTGTGTTACATTTTTTGTTTAGACATATGTTATACCTTATCCTGTTATGTATGACAGTTGATTAACATAACTGATTATTAGCATATGTCTTACTTATGTATGGGATCATACATAGCTGATTAGCATAATTGATTATTGGCATACTTTGCATCAGTTATACTTCTATTATGCATGAGGAGTATACTTTACATTATGAACGGTTACATTGACATAACACATGTTATACCTTATATCAATTGAATCAGTTATACTTCTTTTATACAATAAGAATGGATGTATGTATGGGAACATGTACAACTAATTGTTAGTATAATTGATTAACTATTTTTATATTGATTCATGGGTGCATACATTATTTATTGATGAATGTTGAAACATACTTTATATTATGTTATGTTACATTGACATGTTACTATTATGTATGTGTGGGAGCATATTTTATATTGCCTTGACATATTTCTTTTATGGGAGCATACTTTACATTGGCATATGTGGTTATAGTTGGCATATTTTATGTATGTCTAGGAAAATACATTATGATACTTAGAGATAATGTTGTTGTATGCATGGAGTATACTTTATATGGATATATGTTATCCTTTATATATATTATGCTTTGTTTTATGTATTCATGGTTATTGATCATATATATGTGTGAATACATTTCTTTATAGTGTGAACTATATTGCATCTTGCTCTATGTGTGATCTGGTTATATGTATGGACAAATTTGGTTACTCTTATGCTTATGGCTAAAGACTTGTCTATGGATACTGGATGAATATCATGGACTTGATATTCGTTAGACCAATGCTCATTGATATCATGGACTTGATATCTCTAGGATCAGGGATACACATTTGAGTATATGGTGACATCATGGACTTGATGTCAGTAGACCATTACTTCGAGAATTTGGTGGAAATCATGGGCTTGATGTCTGGAGACCATTGCTATGAGCATTTGGTGAATATCATGGACTTGATATTTGTTAAACCAATGCTCTTGATATCATGGACTTGATATCAGTTGATTCAAGGTGACTCGTGGATTCAGTTATCCACAAATGGGTTGGTACATATCATGGACTTGATGTTACCTTGAATATCATGGACTTGATAATCTACACTCTTGAGTCAAGGTGACTCGTGGATTCAGTTATCCATAAATTGATCAGTACATATCATGGACTTGATGTTGCCTTGAATATCATGGACTTGATATTCTCTCAGTTGAGTCAGGGTGACTCGTGGATCTAATAAATCCACAAAATGGTTTGAACAACATCATAGATTTGATGTTACTAGATTTGGAAAATAATCCACACTCTAGAATTTGGTGGTTTGATGTTATCACAAATATCATGGACTTGATATTTTTATGGAATTATTATCCACGCTTGGTTGATAACATCATGAATGATGACTCTCATGAAGTCACTCATGTAGATATATCTACACCTTGGAAATGATGATATGGCTCATCATATAGATGGGGATCTACCTTCATAAATATGAAATCTATGATATTATTGGATAAGGTATCCAATTTGGCTATGTTTGTTGTCACCTCTATAAGTTGATGATAGATTGGATGAAGGAAAATGATATGGTTGATCTTTTCCTCAAGTCCAAGAGGGAGTGTTGATATTTTGGCCTTTACGGAAAAGATCAACATTTTTGACAAAATTAGTGGCAACAATAATAATAATATAATGGATATATATTTATTATTATTGGTATATTTAATTATGATAAGATCAATTTAATAATAATAATAAATATAAAGGGGTTATATTTACTATTTATTAAGGGTCAATTTTAATTAAATATGAAATAAATAATGCATATATATATGTGCTAATATTATTAATAATTGTATGCAAAATAGATGGGAAATTACTCTAAATAAAATATTAATCAATCTAATTAACAAATCAATCTAAATGTAAACACAATGAAGATTACAAGTTTACATGAAGAAAAACAATAAAGTTACCTTCACCTACCCAATGTAGCTTGTCTCCATTGCCCTCCTAGCTTTGGTTTCTTGAATGTATGTTGAGCCCTCAGATTTCCAAATGAAGCCCTTTTGTTCAAGAT
>MU227207.1:2798255-2855817 GCA_018584345.1 Thuja plicata
GATGTTCCTCCTACATTGACATAAGGGAGAAGAAGATGGAAGGGAAAGACACATGTCAAGTGTCTCACAAAGACCATGGAGAGGAAAGGGGAAGGACTTCTTCCTCATGAGGACTCTTGGTACAAGTTTCCCATGAGTCATCTTGGACTCTTAGAGGTGGCTTGAGAAGCTCCTTAAGAATAGGGATTACCTCTTGACTTGGTATAGGAGAAGACATGTGGTCATGAGACCAAGTCTTGTAAGGCTACATAGCCCTTAATAATAGGACATGTGTGGGTGAGGATAATGATTAATTATTTTAACCAAGGTGATGTGTAAGGTGACTAGGTTTATGAGGTGGACTAGGGGACTTAGTCATATTTAGTGATTGTGTATTTTAATTTAAATCACTTTTAATAGAACTAAATATGAAGACCTAGGATAAGAAGAATAGACTATAGACTATAGTGAATTTATCTAATAAATATAATAATTTATTAAACAAATATAAGAAATAGACATTAATTAAATAATAAATATTTAATCAATTCATCAAGTCAACATTAATTAAATAATAAATATTTAATTAATTGATTAATTAACGAAGCCATTTTTTAGTTTATACAATAATAAATAAAGGTTATTTATTATTTATTAATTAAACACTTGGGCGCCCAAGTTGGCCACCTTGGAGAGGTGGAGTTTAGCATTTTGAATCCATATACATGCATGGTCGATCCTTGAGGATAATGGTATCAAAAACATAACATGGGATTTTCCTCAAGGATCTATAATCTGAGTTTTCCTCCTTGGCGTGCGAATTCTAGGAGTTTGAATTATTCATTCAAGTCTGCCATTAAAGTGTGTTTGGATTGGCATTTTGGTTGATGTTTGGATTCGTGATTTGGAACATTCAAGTGCAATATCTTAGATCAAATTCATCCTCCTAGCTGGTGCGAAGTCTTGCCACTTGAATTGAAAAATCTAATCTGTCTTGACCTGCGAATATATCATATATATATTACAAACAAATTTGGGCTGGTTGTAAGAGAGAATTGTGGCATCAATTCAAGGACAAATAAGTGAAGGATTAATACAGATCGTAGGGAAGATCTGAGTTTAGTTTAAGTCTATCCAAGAAAACACAAAGTACATACTGGTGACAACTTGGAGAAGAAATAAGAGAATCCCTAGGTGGGCTAACTTGGGTCATATCTAGAAGGAATTGAAGGATCAGATTTAAAGACTCCAAGGATGAATTTCAGAGTTACAATCTGGGTACTATCTCTCCTTCTTTGTGATTATTTTCTTCATATCCTGTGCTTAGTCTTGAAAGACCTATATAGACTCTATATTCATTGTGATAATCTGAAAATATTAACAAAGCCAATATTTTTCCATTGGAGGCAGCGGTGATAACCTAGTTAATAGGCTATTTAAAGAAGCTAGAAAACATGGATAACCAATGATGGCCCAAAATTGCGATGAAAGAGGGTCTTGACCATAGGAAGAAAACTTGGATGAAACAAAACATAAAGTGGTTGAGCATGTGGAACAACAAGATATAAGAGTGTCATAATACCAATGAGGAAATAAAAAAAACCTTATCATAGAAAAGTTTAAGACTGCAATGTGGAATAATCACATTGGTCAAAAAAAAGGCTCGCTACATCAAAGAGTTCAACCCAACTTGGAAAAATACAGAGAAAGCATATCTAAGGGAAGATATTAAAGGGAAATATAGGTTTTTAGTGGCACAATTGAGGATAGGTTCGCATCATCTCAAGTGTGGGACAAGTAGATGGAAAAGTCCCAAAGATATGTGGGAAGAGAGGACTTGCATGTTTTGCGGGAGGAGTGAAATTGACATAGAATGACACTTTCTCATTGAATGTACAATGTATGTAGGCATTCATTCTCAATACAAAATCATCTTCAAGGCTGAAAACATACACAATTTATTTGAGGAAGATAAGATCAACCAAACTACTAGTTTGCTAGTCAAGATTCTGAGTAGGATATCAAACATGAATAAGAATATGGATATACCTTAAGACTATGAACCAGAGGTCCCTTACAATGATCAGTCTTGTATATGTCATTAAATTCCTTCATTCATTATTCATCATTACTTTTAGTTCTTACTTTCCTCTCTAGTTGAGTATGCCACTCTTGAATCTTATTGTGAGGATGTGAAGGAAAGATTCAAATTAGGAGTGCAATCGATTATTTTTGTGTAATATTTTGAATGATTTTTTAATTGGTTATAGTGGATCATTGGAAGATTTATTTATTTTTGGCTCTGCTATGTGAAATTTCATGATTTAATGTCCTAGTTTTAGCTTCCAAACTATTGATTTATAATTTTTTATGATCCCTATTAGGGCAATTGGATCATATCAAAAAAGGGGGATCATAAAGGTTAGTATTATGACTGACTCTATTTATTTATGTTAAGAAAAATGTTGTGATTGGACATTGATCTATTTTAGGACATGATCAAATTCGTTTACTAAATTTTGAATATTGTAATTTTTACTAGATATTGGACCAAAGAAACCAAGTGTTGAAATTGGACATATATTTGTTCTACTAGTTGTTGTACGAGTGATTAACTCTATGTTAAAACTTAGAAATTTTCATATTCACTAATGGTTGACTCTTAATCATGGGCTTTTCCAAAGTGATGACTGAACATTGATCACCCTTAATTTGAGTGTAAATATATAACTACCTCTAATACTATGAAGGATGATTAAACTATTTCGTCAATACTAGCTCTATTAGGTTTTAAATTGTTTGGTTATATCTAGTGTCTTATACTGTTGGAAGCTATAATTGAAACAATTGTTATATTGTCATTGATTTCAAACCTTAACTAGTAAGACAGTTGTTATCTAGTAAATTTCCATATCAATTTATTGATGAAGAATATTTGAAAAGAGGATATACAAGAAGACCTAGTGAAATGGTGGAGTCATGAGAAACTGCAATGGGTACTTGATGAGTTGGAAAATTGACAAGATAATGTGTTGTTTATCTTTAACACCAAGTGAATAATGGGAGACTAAAAGCTTAGTCTTGACCAAGAAAAAGAGCAGAAGATTAAGGAACTTATGTTTATGTCGAGTGATATGAGTGTCGACCGAGCGCCACTACATGTCAAGTTATATAGTGTCGACTAAGCATCAATATTTACCGAGTTATCTCGTGATGACCAAGAGGAAGAATGCAATGATGACTGAGTGTCAGTATTTTACAATTTGTGAAAGATTTGAGATCCCAGCTGACATAGTTGAATTCTTGGGATATGTAAAGTGTGTGGAAGATAAGGATGAACGTTGTGGAGAATTTAATGAGCATTTAATATATGTTTAATTATTTCTATGTATGGATTCAAGAAGGATTTTGGAGAAGTATCTACAAGGTAAAGGAGAACAAAATGTTGGAAGGATTCGTTGGATCTGATCAAACCCTAAGGTCTATGGTGATTATTAAGTGGAAAAAGATTGAGCTACCTAATCAGAGAGGTATAAGATTAACCTAATTGCAAGTTATGGAAGAGGTTGATTCAATTTATTGGAAAATCTAAGAAGAAGGCAGAGAAGGATGATAAGAGTAGTAAAGAACTATGAAGTAGTGATTTCTTGACGGATTTCCAAGAAGATCAGAGAGATAGAGATGATAATGGAGGCCAATCAGTGAATTAGCATTTGAGTGAAAGTGGATCTGTATTTTCAAAGTGAGTTGTATGTTTCAGATCAAAACTAATCTTACTTTCTAACCATTGTATCAATAAAAATCCTTTAATCAAGGTTGACCTAACAGTCATTTTGTAAATCCTTTAATCAATGTGACATTCTAATGAAATGATCTAAGTCCTCTAACAAGGCTCACTTTTAACAGGGTGATTAAATCCTTTAACAGGGTCACACCTAACAGTGTGTATTGTAACCTTTAACAGGGTTGGCTCCTCACAGAGCTCACTTCAGAAGAGTGAAAGATTGGTAGCATGTTACTGGTGGTTTTTCCCATATTGGGTTTCCACGTTAAATCCTGGTGTCATACTTGTGTGAATGTTATTTGATGTGTTTTACTATTAAGATTTTTTTATTCTGCAAGTTGATTACTTTAGGATAGTGGATTGCAAGTTTGTGTTATTGATTATATTCTATAGAGCCCGAGTGGATTGTTGAGTAGATCTGAGTTGGTTGAAGTGTTTAAAATTTCAATTGGTACATTTGGACCTGAGGATAACTTATTCACCCCCCTCTGAGTTAATCTAAATCATTCTAACATATACATCTATAGTATCTCAAAAATATATGTTTATTATTATTCTTTGGTGTTGAATGATGCCCTATTCTGAATTTCCATTTTCACACAGGTTGTTAGAATGCTAGCAAAGGTTGTGAAATTTTTTCTTATTCCTGCCAATACCATTCTCTTGAATGTTTCAAAGTATTTCTTAACAAATCCACCCTTTTTTATTCTTTCAATAAACACATTCCAAAAACTATGACATATCTTTTGCAGCATTCTACCAAATAGTTCATGTAATTTTTTATGTTTCTTTATTTTGCATGCATATCATCTAGGGCAATTACAATGACAACATCTGAAAAAGTACACAAATTATATTTGAATATACATATACATATATAGAAACATACACATATATTATGTTTGAGATTTCTTTTAGTGTCATGATCCATCTGTATGTGACACAAAATTCAGTGATCAGTAAGATCTTTGCAATGAATCCATTTTGAACATATACATGCATTTCATTAGACCATGTGTATCATATGAAATGGTGAGAAATTCTATGGAGGAAGATCACTCACCAAATCAAATGGATGGGGGTATGATACATTAGGAAAAAACCCAAAGTCTCACCGTCAAACTCAAATTAGATTAGCACAACCCAAAAGTGTGAAGGGGTGATCATGCAAGATCTATATTTGGGGATAGAGTGTGATTTAGGGATGGGTTCCTTTAATATCAAAGTGTATATGATATGTAAAAAATGATATGAAAATGTATGAAATAAATTGATACTATGATAATTAACAAAATATGATATCAAATATGATGCATAAAAGTAAGTGCAAGATGAAAAGAGGAAGAAAGAACTCACCTTGAATCTAGGAGAAGAAGAATGAACTTCGGATCT
This sequence comes from Thuja plicata, assembly GCA_018584345.1. NCBI lineage: Eukaryota > Viridiplantae > Streptophyta > Pinopsida > Cupressales > Cupressaceae > Thuja > Thuja plicata. The sequence goes on from MU227207.1 coordinate 2,803,411, forward strand.
GGTTTTGACTGTCATAGAATTGTCATAATAAAAAATAGTTCTAGATCTGGCACTCTAATAGTTGTAACTTCCAACTATAAAAATTTCAAATCCAAAGGAAGATGTGGAACAAAGTTGACCTTGTCCAAGAAATTTGACCTAGTCTTGGAGGATCTGAATCTAATGAAATATGTGAAGGATTTGTAACTAGTTCTATAACTCCAAAATCCAGATCTGAAACTCTAAAAAAAAATTCCTAAACCCAAGAAGAAGGGGAAAAAGGTTGTGGGAAGGGGTTTTCCTTGGTCAAGCCCCTGTATAGGAATAAACCTTGAAATGAAATAGAAATTTCATAAGGAAAGTAATGTAAACAAGATAAATGTCAGATTTACCTTACATGAAAACCCTCATGGATGGATGTAGAAATCAGTCAAATCTGTGAAGATGCTTGAAATGTATCTTTTGAATGTGTGGTAGACTCAAGGATTCCTTCACAAATATAATGGATCTACACTTTCCAAATCCTAGGTCTTGAATTGAATGTATGTTTGTAATATTGAATGTAGAAGAGGAATGGATCTTCTTGCTTGCTTCATAATTCCTCTACTTGGCCACCGTGGGAGAGAAATTTTTATCAATGAGAGAAATTTAAACCAATGAGAGAAGATTCTCTTTGCTTGGAGATCTCAAATTGGATGCTTTCCTTCAAATCTTGAATCCAAATCATCAATTAGCTTGATTGTACTTGCTCTTGAAATCACCAATAATTTCTTGCACACAATATCCTTGGATAATCTTGGATGTTCACATATTAACATGGATTTTACAATAATTATGGATGTCAAAATGAGAGGAGAAGACCCCTTGTATACTTATTTTGGGATTCAATATTGTCTGGTCTACCACAAATAAAGATCAGGAAGAAAAATGTTTGCATTGGACTTGGAGCCCAATTAAATGCAATGCCCTAGGACAAGGTCCAATTGGGTTGACCTATTCTAGGACAATGTTTAATTAGTTTAAAATAGTCTCATCAATGTTAATTTCAAAGCAGATATGGGTCTTGGGAAGTGTGAAAAGTTTCGGGGAGAGAAAATGAAAGATGCGGGAAATCAACCATAAAGACATTCTAATCTTGAAATCACTAAAATGGTGTCTAATAGGTCCTAAGGCCACCAATAATGGGTGCTAAATTTTTAGGATGGTACATTTAGCCCCTACTTTAGTGGGAGTATGAGACAATCTCATGCTCATGGTAAAGTAGATCAAATGCATAAGATGAGCTCATTAAGGTTAAGGAGATAAAGAAACATCAAGCCCCTAAGTTACTTAAGTCCTCATCAAATTCAAAACCAAGATAAGAGAGACATTTTGAGAGAGAGAGAGAGAGAGAGAGAGAGAGGGGGGGGGGTATTACTATCTCAATAAGAGTGTCTTATTGTTAACCACACAAGGAAAATCCTACAAAATATGGAGTTGAATAATATAGCAAATTGTATTTTTCTAGTTCAATCCATCAACAAGGATCAATCCTTAAAGGAAATTACTTCTAATAATGGATCCAACAATAGAATGATCAATCCTAATGAAAGCTAAGCTTCCCTAGGGATCAAAGAAGGATGGTCAGTTAAAGGATCAAACATGTACGGTTAGTCTAAGGACCAAATGAACAATGGGGATCAGTCTTAGGATCCACTGAAAAATATAGCATTGAATCAATGTGTGTGGGTACAAAATGTGAACATAGAGAAGAGTCTATGCCCCCACATTAAATCCATTTCAAACACCTTAATGGGAGCAATTGCTTTAACAGATCATACATGCATCCACAAGAAATGTTTCCACTGTGAAGTGACCCCAAGAAAGGAAAAATCAAGGGAAATGAGCACATGACAAAAGAGAGCATGGAAGGGATCTACAAACTCTGAGGTCAGTAGGTCATATGATAAATCATGTATATCAAAATGAACTTTCATCATCCTCCAAAGGTAGTAGAACTATTATCACAATGGAAGAAAGGCACGTAAGAGCTACAAAGAAGATTTTTTTGGGTTGCCATAATAGAGACCAAAAAGAATAGGTAGATACCATTTTGCATCATCCCAAGAAAACAAATAAAAAGAACATTTATAAACATTGGTACATGCACAACATAACATGTAACAACATATAGAAGAAGTGAGATACAAATAGAAGAATGTTTATGAAATTTTGATTCCTTTATCACCTTGTGCCAATAGAGAAACAAGGGTTGTTTAAAGAAATCTAAAAAAAATATGAAACAAGAAATAGAACACGGGGGAAGAACATCATGAAAAGCAGGAAAACAAACAAAAAAGAAAAGAAAATCCACCGCATAATAGGATCTAGTCAAGTGTATCACTTGCCCCCCATCTTAGTCCATAGTGTGTAGGGAATTTGAGCAACTCGCAAGAGGAGTAATATCAATAAAAATAGATGGAACAATAGTTGGTTCCAAAGAAGGACCATGTTGTTAAGATAGGTTATTATATTCGTTACTATGAGTGATAGATAACTATTGTGAAAGCATACTAGTAAATCATGATAAATATCGATATTCTAATACATGTCATCAGAATCATTAGCATTAATATCATTGTTATCATCAAGAATGTCATCATTAAGAGTATCTTCTTCATCTATATTAATTGTAATAGAATCTAAGATATAAATTACATTGTCATGTTTTTTCATGTTTATTTTGTTTAAATTCACTTGCTCCATTGGCTCAAGCATGGGCTGGACAAAGTGAAGCAAGGCATGAGGAGGTGTATGAGGTGAAGAATTGTTTTGAGAATCACATTGATGAGGTCTAGAAATACACTTGCGATGATGATCATGAGAATGATGGTTATGTTTTGTTTTGCTAGAAATTTGGGTTGGGATAGGATCAATCAACGTTGGGTCATTTTCTTCTTTACAAGGAAGAATGCAAGGAACCACACTAGGTTCAGATATGGGTTGAGAAGTATGTATATAAGTAATAGGGAGAGGAGGTATAGGTGGTGTAGGAAGAATTCCACGTCTAGGGAAAAGAGATGGAATGTCCTTAGGTTTTCTAAGTTCACAAATCTTTTGAACCTTGTAGGCTTGGTATGATATAAAGATATGGTCAGGATGAGTTTGATTTGGTTGAGGTATAGAAGGCCAAAATAAATCAAGGTAAATTAAGTAGAAAGGCACAAAATGATGATAAAGATTATGGTTAACACTCATGATTTCTCTATTATGAGTAAATTTAATAAATTTATGAATAGAAGAAGCCATGGCTTGCATGGAGGTAAGCAGAGAAAGACCAAGTTTGACTTTAAATTGATCATAAGTTGGATTTACAGTGAAGATAACCTCTAAATTTTTACCACCAACTTCAATAAGGAATGAAATGGAACGATTGGAAGGATAAAGGAAACCATTGCAAGTTTGAATCATAACATCACATTTATCATAAAAATATTTTTGTGATAGTTTATTGTAAAGATGTTCTTCAATTATCACATTCAGCATGAAAGTGGGATCAACAAGGTCACCACGGGTAGGAAGGCCATCAACATTTACGACAATATACACAAGACCATCAAGTACTTTAATTATCTCAGTAGACTAAAAGGTAATGCAAGGTTGAGATAGATGTTTAGGTTTGAATTGCTCAACTTGATTGATCGCATGGTTATCTTCATCAATTTTATCATTGTAATCAATGAAAGGTGAAGAAGAAGAAGGTTGGGTAAGGTCAATGGTATTGGTTGAATGAGATAGCAAACAATTGGTGAAAATTTACAATTTTTTGTTAGGAGGTGCCACAGATTTGTTTCCTTGATCATGGTAACCATCAACAGATATATCCTTAAAATTGATCAGATCTTGGATAATAGTTTTCAAGTGGAAATATTTTTTAGTATCATGACCAGACTGACGATGATATTGGAAAAAAGTTTTGTGATAAAATTATTTTGATTGAGGTTTAGTCATGTCAATGGTTTTAATAGGAGGAAGTGTTAACAAATTAGCATTAATTAATTTCAAGATCACATTATACAAAGATTCAAAAATATGAGTATAATTAAGAGAAGGTTTTAAAATAGATGACAAAGGAACCACACCTTTTGATGTTGTTGCCACTTGTTAATTAACATTGTTAGATGATTTTTTTATTTTGATGTAGTTGTTCGGTTTCTGAAATTGTTTGAAATTGGATGTCTCATCAGTCTTATCAATAGAAATAGAAGTCATTGGAGTGTTCTCTCAAATTGACTCACTTGAAGTTGATAATGATGAAGCACTACATGTAATTGTGCAAAAGAATAGAATTTAGAAAGAAGTATCTTATTTATAATGTTACTTTGTGTAGGGTGAAAATATGGATAGGGTTTAGAACAATGGATATTTGCTCATAAAAGTGTCCCTATGCACATATTCTCTACTTACATGGTGTAAATCTGGAAATGTTTTGCAAAGAATAGTGGAGTAAAATACATACCTCTAGAAAAGAACCTGCTGAAAACCATGTCATACGGTCTCATAAACTATTGATTTCTAAGTATCTGAACCGAAACTAAGAGATCTACAAAACCCAGAAATATTTTTTTATTCTGAGAAAGGTCGATTTTGACCTAGTTGAGAATGTCAACCTTGACCCAGAATTTCTGATTGTGACCTAGGTCAGGGTTGAGGTCATCCTTGACCTAGTTCAAGGTCGACCTCGACACCAAAATGTCACCCTTGACCCCAAAAAGTCGACCTGGACCTGCACTACTCTGACGGAAAATATGTTTGTGGATCTCGAAAGTTTGTGAAAAAGGGTATCTAGATCTATACTTTAATTTATTGTCCCAAACCTATACCTGCAAGAAAAATGGTTTTTTTGTTGGGGGGGAGGGTTTTGCCTTGTTCAAACCCCAGTTTTGGAATTAACCTTAAAATATAATTGAAATTGCATGAATGAAACAAAGTAAATGAACAAATTCACCTTGCTTGTAGAAGTCCTTGTGGCGGATTCGAATCCATGAATCCACAAGTATGTATGCACCAAATGGATTTAGAATGTAGAATGTAGAATGCAGAATGTGTAGTGTCTCAAATCAATTGCTTTTAAATCTTCAACACCAATCTTGAATGGATCTTGGAATATGAAGAAGCTTGGAGGAATGTGGATGGAGAAATATTCAACAAGAGGGCTCCATAGAGCTTGAATCCTTCAATGGCTACCAATGGATCTCCTTGATGAATTGGATGCTTGAATGCTTGAGAGTAGATGCTTGCTTCAAATCTTGCTTCTTGGATTGTCTCTTCAAGTCTTGAGCGCTTGTGATTATGCTTTATGATGGTTGCTTGTGGTTAGAGAGTCTTAAAGAAAATGAGAGGAGAAAGCTTCATTTATTATGAAATTAGGGCACAATCCTCTAGAGAGGCCAACATAGGAGAATTAAATTTCCATTAGACCTATACCATTATAAGTGGACCTATGTTAAATATAATTTAAGAGTAATCATTTCATAACCCAAAACAGCCGACCCAGAAGCGGGAATTAACTTTTTTGAAGCCCGAGATCTGGAAACCCTGGAAATCTGGGATTTGGAACAAAATTTAGAAAAAGGTCGATTGTGACCTAGGTCAAGGGTGAGGTCGACCTTGACCCAGAAAGGTCAATTTTGACCCTGAGGTCAAAAATCTCAATTTTCAGTTTTGGATGTCAGAAACAGGCTGGAAAAGTGGGAAATAGGGCAGAATAGGGGAAAAATCCAGATCCAAGTCAGAGACCCATTCAAGGTGCTTGACATGACCCCAAACCAATTACTCAGAAGGCTAAACTAATCTACAATGTAAGTTCTTCCATTTTCTGACTATACATTTAGCCCCCACTTTAGCAAGATTATGGACCCAATACAAACTCTTAGTAAAGGAGATGATGAAGAAAAGATAATATTATTGAAATCAAAAGGGACAAAGGAATCCTCAAGCCCCTAGGGACTTAAGTCTTTATCAACCCTAAGATCATGATAAGAGAGACATCACCGGTCAAAGAGAAAAATAGAGAGGGTGTTATTAGCTCGCCCAGTAAGATGTGTGTATCTCACTGTGAATCACAAAAAGGATAGGATGGCCCACCAAGCAAGCACTTGATAGTCACCCCATAAATTTGTGCACCTTATGGCAGCTTTGTGCATGTAAGTACTGCGTCTTCTAATAGCTTTTATGAAGTACCCATGGATCCATATCCTTATATCACCATGGAATACATTTGTAAAATGTGTATCTCTTCAGGATTTAGCAAATTATGTGTGTTACCTTCTCAGGATTTAGCATATTGAATTGTAATTAAAAGTGTATCTCTTCAAGATTTAGCAACTTATGGGTGTTACCTTCAGAGGATTTAGCATGTTGCAAAACAAAAGGTTAGAACAAAAATGTAATAATATAGAATGAGGGAGGCTGTATGTATGCCCCCTCCTTAATATGCAAAAGTACATACTATTTTGACATGTTAAGGAAAGAAAAGAACAAGGATAAAGCCTTCTTCAACATCAAGACAATATCCATAGACAACACCCAGTCAAAGCCAAGAAGGTCATAGATCCTATGAGGCCATGGAAGGGATGAATGCAAAGATATATCATGCAAGAAGTAAAAAAGTAACCCTTATGAGGGATAGCACAGTATTCAGTTTCCAAGGTGAGAGATTTATCAACCATGGAAGCCCAATGTCAAACAAAAAAATAGGTTATAATCAAAGACATAGATCCTCAATGCAAACCAAAAATTTTATGTATGTTGGATATCACATAATAGATAGATACTGCTTAACCAAGGGAAAAGTGGATCCCGGAAAGACAGAGAAGAAGGAGATGGCATCCTTTCCCCCCAAGCGTGGGAACAAGGATGAAAGGGGACCTATTATATCGCTCACAACACTATGCAAGCCAATGAGCCCCCAAGGATTAGGCTAACATTGTTTACATAATGTAGAGTTCCATAATAGGAACATAAATGTTATTTAGAGAAAATAGGATTGAAATACAACTCATGGCCACATGATATAGAAATAACTTTACTATAAATGAGCTGCATTATCTTATAATGTAAAGCTTGAAATTCATTAGTAAAGTGATCATGAAATCTATGATATAAACAAAAAGGAAGAGTCTTCAAGGGTGGACTACGTTTCTTTTTTCGTTTAGGTTTAGTAATCATCTTAGCACGAAGGAGTTTAGGCAAAAGACCTTCTTGGTCAAATTCCTTCATAGTGTCATCATGTTTTGAACTTTTATTTGAGATGTTGTTAACATTGATGTGTTGTTGAGGATTAAATCCCAATCCATAAGAATTCTCATGCCCCCCATTATGTAAGGGCATTTGAATTCCCTGTTTATGCTTACCACATCCTTGACCATGGAACCCTTGTTTGACTAGTAAATGATAACCATGACCATAACGAGAAGCCATATCAGAAGGAGTCAGTGGAAATTTAGTAGTCACTATGTCATCATTAGTAGGTTTGATAGATTCATAGTGGGTAGAAGCAGCGACAAAGTTATTACAAAGGTAATGAGAAGTAGAAGCAAAGACTCGTTGTTCAAACTCTCTTTGTGGCTTCATAAAATCAAGATCAGAAACCTTATATTCTCCAATAAAGGTAGGATTAAAATTCAAGGTTCCCCAATCATCTCTAGGAAGATCATTAGAGGAAGAAGTACTACTGTTAGGAATAGGATTATTTTGGTTTTGAATATTCAAACAAGGATTTGGTACATCATCTGCATGAAGTGTATACACCATGTTATTGTGAATAAACTTGAGCTTACAGTGAAGGGTGGAAGGAACAACATGCATCTCATACAACCAAGGTCAACCCAAAAGGAGGTTATAATTAAGAGGTCCAGGCATAACATGAAAAGGAGTATTCAGGATGACCGCACCTATTTTTATAGGTAAGGTAATGATGCCCAAAGTGTTCTTATAAATGTTATGAAAGCCACGTATAGGATTATTATCAAGTTGAATAGTTTAAAGATCGGCCTTAATTGATTTGAGCATGTTCATGCTACAAATATTAAGCCCAGATCCATTATCAATCAAGGTCCTATGAATGATACTCTTATTGATAGTAACAACAACCATAAGGGCATCATATTGCTTCTATATTTCTTTAGAAGGTAAATCCTTTTGAGTAAATACAATGTCAGGAGGACCCAGGGTAGCATGCATGCATTGTAAGAAGGCATTGATGTTCTCTTGATTAGGAGGTTGAGTGGGAAGAGTTTCTAGAGCTTTTTGCAAAGCTTCATGGTACGTAGGTGAAGTTTGAAGAAGCTCCCATAAAGAAATCTTGGTAGGGGTATTGCGCAATTGGTTTAACATATCATACTCCATGCTAGGAAGACGGGGTGGAAGAGGAAGAATGGGTTGAGAAGGTGGTAAAGAATTAGGCACCACTAGATTAGGTTGAGGGTTATTCCTTGTACGATAGGTGTGAGATATCAAATCTTGATCATTGAAAGACTCTAAAGATTCCATAGGTTTACCTTTGATAGTAATGCGAGGACAACCTTTGATAATCAACAAGGGTTTTGGATAAACCATGTTAGTTGTCTCAACACTACAAACAGGTTCACAAGGAGGAAGAAAAGAATACATCCTAGGAGGAGATGAGGGAGGATCTTGATTCTTCATAAGATCATCACTAAGAGAGAGAGCATTAAGGGAATTCATATCATTCTCCACTAATGCCTCATCACTAGAAGGAATCCCAAATGGAGGTAAAGCATCTGTAATGTCTCCTTCTTGCTCTAAAATTTCTTTACAAGAGGAGTGTGTTTTAGAAAAATAGTCACCATCATGTATGAAAATGTCATCTATTAATAAATCACCCTCTTGTATCAAGTAATCTTCACAAGGAGTGGATAAATTAATTTATTTATCCAAGGGTTCATCCCAAATAGGAGGATAATCCATAATGGCTTCATGAGGAAGAGAGTAATCAACATCCAAATCCAAAGGTTCATCCCAAATAGGAGGATTATATTCTAAAGTAGGCTCATAGGAAAGACATATATTAGGAGAAGAGGAGAGAAAGATTAAAGTCATCTTCTTTCTCTAATATATCCTTACAAGGTAATACAAGAGAGGACAAAGCAACATCACATGTACTAAATAAAGTCTTTCTAGGTGTAAAACCATGCAATGTTAAGGTAAGAGGAGGATGTTGTTTAATCCCAAAATTTATAGAAGGATGTTTGGAAAACAATTGAAACAACTTGTGCAACATGATAATGAATAAATAAATGCATAGAAAATAGATCTAAATATATCCAAATGCATTCAAATGAAATCTATAAGCATAAAAAATGTAAATGTTTTTGTATTTTTAAAGAAATTTGTGATTTTTAATTTTTGATATATAAATGCAAGAGCATAAAAGAAATCTAATTTTAAATGCATGTAAGATCTAACACAAGATGCAAACCTAACACCAAAAAAGAAAGCATTGTCTATCACGGGTTCACCAAAATATAAGGTGGAAAATATGGATAGGGTTTAGAACAATGGAGACTTGCACATAAAAGAGACCCTATGCCACATTTAACCATTTACATTTAATTGTTATTGATAAGGGGTGTAAATCTGGAAATGTTTTGCAAAGAATAGTGGAGTAAAATACATACCTCTAGAAAAGAACCTGCTGAAAACCCTCTCAGACAGTCTTAGAAACTATTGATTTCCATGTAATTTGAGTTGAAACTACGGGATCTACAAAACCCAAAAATATTTTTTTATTCTGAGAATGGTCAATTTTGACCTAGTTGAGAATGTCGACCTTGACCCAGACTTTCCAATTGTGACCTAGGTCAGGGTTGAGGTCATCCTTGACCTAGGTCAAGGTCGACCTCAACACCAAAATGTCACCCTTGACCCCAAAAATTTGACCTGGACCTGCACAGCTCTGATGGAAAATCAGTTCGTGGATCCCAAAATTTTGTCGAAAAGGGTATCCAGATCTATACTTTAATTCGCTATCTCAAACCTATACCTGCAAGAAAATGGTTTGTTTGTTGGGGGGAGGGGTTTTCCTTGGTCAAACCCTGGTTTTGGAATTAACCTTAAAATATAATTGAAATTGCATGAATGAAACAAAGTAAATGAACAAATTCACCTTGCTTGTAGAAGTCCTTGTGGCGGATTCAAATCTGTGAATCCACAAGTATGTATGCACCAAATGGATGTAGACTGTAGAATGTAGAATGTAGAATGTGTAATATCTCAAATCAATTGCTTTTAAATCTTGAACACCAATCTTGAATAGATTCTTGGAATATGAAGAAGCTTGGAGGAATGTGGATGGAGAAACATTCAACAAGAGGGCTCCATAGAGCTTGAATCCTTCAATGACTACCAATGGATCTCCTTGATGAATTGGATGCTTGAATTCTTGAGAGTAGATGTTTGCTTCAAATCTTTCTTCTTGGCTTGTCTATTCAAGTCTTGAGCGCTTGTGATTATGCTTGATGATGGTTGCTTGTGGTTAGAGAGTCTTAAAGAAATGAGAGGAGAAAGCTTCATTTTATATGAAATTAGGGAAAAATCCTCTAGAGAGGCCAACATAGGAGAATTAAATTCCCATTATACCTATACCCTTATAAGTGGACCTATAATAAATATAATTTAAGATTCATCATTTCAGAACCCAAAACAGCCGACCAGAAAGCGGGAATTAACTTTTCTGAAGCCCGAGATCTGGAAATCCTGGAAATCTAGGATTTGGACCAAAATTTAGAAAAGGTTGATTGTGACCTAGGTCAAGGTTGAGGTTGACTTTGACCTAGTTCAAGGGTGAGGTCGACCTTGACCCAGAAAGGTCGATTTTGACCCTGAGGTCAAAAATCTTAGTTTTTAGTTTTGGATGTCAGAAATAGGCTAGAAAAGTGGGAAATGGGGCAGAATAGGGGAAAATGATAGATCCAAGTTAGAGACCTATTTAAGGTGCTTGACATGACCCCAAACCACTTACTCGAAAGGATAAACCAATCTACAATGGAAGTGCTTCCATTTTCCACCTATACACTTTGTAAATTGGAAATAAAAATGCGTTGCACATCAATATCATCCATAGGATACAAAATTTGAGCATGAAAATGCTTAAATATACCAATAAAATCACTAAATTTTTCTTTAACACCTTGTTTACAATGCATTAAAGTAGTTCGAGAGATTTTAGGACCAATGTTGTTTTGAAATTGTTCAATGAAAGCATTAGCACATTTTTGGAAGGAATCAATTGAATAAGGAGGCAAGGAACAATACCATTGCAAGGATTTATCATGAAAGGTTCTAGTAAAAAAAATTTCCATGAACCTATGATCATGAGATAAATCACTACACAAGTTTTTGAAATTTTTAACATGAGTCACGACATCACCCTTACCGTTATAAGTGTCAAGATGAGGAATCTCCATATATTGTGGGATAACAGTGTGGATAATATCCATAGAAAAAGGAATAGTAATATCACAAGTAGGAATTCGGAACTTGGATTGAGCCATTGAAACAATTTTTTGTTGCAAAGAAGACAGATTTTGATCCAAGATATTAATGGTAGAATTGGTAGAATGAATGGTAGGAGGAGAAACATGAGAAATGTTAGGAACATTGTTGTAAATTGAAGGAATGGTTGTGTTGGTACTCAAATCAATAGATTGGGAAATTATGAAAGGATTCCAAACTTCTATCCCCAAACTCGAAAAGGATTTGGCCAACTGACAGTATTTATTGACAATCAATTGAAATCCTATGCACTTCAGGCACTGTAGGACCTAGGCCAATTGACAGAGATTTTTATAGAAGATATGTATATAAAACAATTGAGATGCTAATATTAATCCTTCCTTTGGATTATTTCTATCAACTAGCCTCCTACTTGCTAATCCCTATTTGAAATAACTATAAACTAAAAGAAAGAGACAAATGCAAAGGTTGAAATCTTTCTTACTCTTCTGAAAAATGATGACCAATCCCTTATCCAATTGGTCCACGGAGTCAAACCTTATCCAACTCCACAAAAACCTCTGAAAGATAGTGTTCAACAATTCTTGTGAACACACCATCAACCACCCAATCTTGTCAATGCACACAAATTGAATACAAAACACCAACCCATCCAATTGTATTTAATCTATGAGCAAGAGAACCAATTAGACAAAAAGAAATATGACAACTTCTCTATGGATTTTTGTTTTCTTCAAATTGATATTAGGAATAAAAAATAAGCATGCACAAGTCTTAAATAAGATAACTAATCCTTAAATCAATAATAATATAGGGATAGAATTCTGATAAGAAAGAACACAAAACAATGCCAATGTGGACAAGAAAACTACAAGAGCCTTAGCCTGGTCACTCCCCTTCAACTTCTGGATCTCTTTATTTTTCTCTGCTACCATGAGGTATAATTCATTAATCACTTTATTTATCTCCACTTGCCTGCTCAAAGCATGTTGCAACTCATTTTTCAGATGTTTGAATGATCTTTATTGAACATATCCCGGAATACGTTCTCACATGCAGATATAAATGGGTTGGTTCCACCCACTATTTTCACAATGGTTGACCTATCAACTCCTCTAGAGAGATCAATCAATTTTGGTTTGTAAGCTCCCTTGAAACTTACCAAGGTACTTAATGTCTCTATCTTTGGATTATACCCTGGTCCTATGATTTTTTCCTCAGTATCAAATTCAAAAACAAAAGTTGGATCATCATGCTTTTTGACCTAATCAAGTAAGAAAATTTCTCTCAAAGAAAGTTTAGGAATTAACAACACATCACTTTAATTCAACATCTCCATAGCTTCTTCTGATGTACAATCTATATTATCCAAGTTCAATTCCCTTGAGGAGTTGATCCACAATATTTTCATGTCGAGACTCCTCAACTCCCATTAGTCGGATTTGTTCTTATTCCTCAAAACCCTTCATCTTCATTTGGATCCAAAAATCCTTGAACTCTTCAGAATGAATGAATTTATATTTCTTAATAAATCTGGTAAAGATAGCCTCCCTTTCATCACCAATATACATAGGATCCTCATCCTCTTGCATTTGTGCCTTATATCTGTCAATTTCCTCTCGATACACAAAAGGTGGAGAGGAAGGACCTATTTCCTTAGCATTTTTCATATACCTTAGGGTAGAAGCAACCTCATTAGTATCACCTCTCCCTTTTGATAACTCACATGGAATGGGGGAGGATACTTCCTTAGCCCTGGGATTCTTTGGTGGGGGAGATTCAGAGTCTTCAGCGGAAATAATATATTTTCAAGGCCTTTTGGGAGGAGACTTAATCTCTGCTACAGATGTATCCACACTCTCTACTCGTGGATTTTCATAGTCATGGATGCACATCTCCATTCTAAGGACCTCATTATCCTCTTTATCATGGAATATAAATAGTCCCTTCATATTTCTTTGCTTCTCCACCTCAATTAAGACCTTTATCTTATTCCATCTATGAATAATTTTTTAAACATCTCGTGGTTCCTTGCAATATCTTCCTGCGGGTCGAAGGAATGCTTGTATTCTTTGATAAAAGATCCAATATGACCCTCTAGGTCATAATTCCTTTCTTTAGCACTATCCAAATGATAGGACTGAAAAATATTCCTATAATTTCTCCAAGGTTCCAGAGCCTATAGAAAATCTTCAAAATTTAGTTACACTGGAAAAAAATGTCCCTTTCTTCCTTGTAGCATGGACCTCTTTCTCAAACCACAAGAGATAACACATTAAATTCTATGAATTCTACCCCCTTTCTGACACAAAAATAGGAAGCTTGTGAGGAGTTTTCCTACATCTATACACTCTAAAAATGTTGTGGTCTGACTTACAAGTCCAATCCACAAAATTATGTGTGAAATCTTTGATGAACTATAACTGATTGAATGTTTGAAGATGACAAAGTTGATGATCACCGAGCTGCAGAAAGTAAATGCAAGACATTAAATCAGTTAGTGTATTGCATTTTCATTGATGTCAACTTGATATGGTATGACTTATCATACACATATTGTCACAACACTTAGAGATCTGAAGAGACAAATTTTTTGTCATCGGTAATCATATACATCGAGTGACAGTAAACCCTGACGGTTAGTGAACCCCGAGCATAGAAGTTCATAGTATTAACTGAAAGACAGTGTTACTCAAGAAGGAATTACCAAGCTAACTATAGTTGTCAATGAATAGAACTAAGTTTGATGCCTGAGCTATTTACAGTAGTCACCGAGCACAACTGAAGTGTTGACCAACGGGAACTGAATTTAGGAAAATGACAAAACAACTTAGTTGGAAGAGCTAATTATAGAGTTAACTGATTGTTAACTTTGTTTTCATCAATCAAATAAAAGCTAAATATAATAAGGATATTTAAAGCATGTTTTATTCTAGAAAATAAGGAGAGTTTTATGAAATAAAACTAAATCAAGCATGGCGAGCTTTACAGATCAAGAAGTGATCAACGAAGAAAACAAGAAGGACAAGAAATGGTGAAATCATGTCTATATAAAGAGACAAGTAATTCATAATAAACAAGAGGAATTATGAAGAGAATTCTAGTGAAGACAGAAGTCTTCATACAGATCTGATCATACAAGTTGAAGGACAGAGCCAAGAATTGTTCAAACACCGAGCAATAGAGAAGCAACAACATTCACCAAGAAGAAAGAAGGGGAGCAAAGAAATTGAAGAGAACATTGATCAGAAGAGGTATTATGAGCTTACAATAGATCTGAACATCTGTAAGATTAATTTGTATTTATGAACAGATCATATATTGTTTCAGTTTAACCATTGATTTAGAAAATCTCTTAACAGAGTGGGATTTAACCATCCTTAATATACTGAGATACATCCCAAGGAGTATCAAAAGGTTTTCATATTGAATACATAGTGAATGCTAGGTCAAGTGATAAACTATTAGTTTTAAATCCTCTAACAAGGTCGCACTTAACAGTGTATTTGTAACCTTTAATAGGGTTGGCTCTTCACAGAGCTCACTTCAGAAGAGTGAAAATTTTGGGTTACCAGTCCCAAGTGGTTTTTCCCTTAACATGGTTTCCACGTTAAAAATCCACATGTCAAATGTGTATATGGTTCATTGCTTTGATGTTTTACTTTATACATTACTAAAATAGGACTGATTGGTAAACATTAATTTATTTACTGCTATTCGGTAAAGGTTAAGAAAAGGATAGATAGTATATTCTTTGAGCAATATATATATGGTAGATTCACACAAGGCATACATCTTGTAGGACTGAAGATAACTAGAGGTTTTATATTTGTGGTATAAAGTTTTGGTTGAATTATTGGATTAATTTTTGAGGCCATTAATTCACCCCCCCCCCCCCTTCTCAGTTATTCTAACAAGTTTTATTAGAGCTTGTGTGCTTGGAAGGGAGTTTTAAGACTCAAGCTAAAGATCACAATATGAGAAAAAGGGATGTGCCTAATTTGAACAAGGACAACTTTGCATCATGGAAAAGTAGGATAAGACTTCACCTATCAGGTATTGTAAATTATGTCACACATTACTTATATAC
The DNA here is from genome assembly GCA_018584345.1 of Thuja plicata. Taxonomy (NCBI): domain Eukaryota; kingdom Viridiplantae; phylum Streptophyta; class Pinopsida; order Cupressales; family Cupressaceae; genus Thuja; species Thuja plicata. The sequence continues at coordinate 2,818,997 of MU227207.1, forward strand.
TGAATTTGTTTTACCTACTAGACCTCTGACAGTCGATCAAATGAGAGAGAAGCATGAACACAATTCTATGATGATAGAACTTGCTTCCTCACTCTCCGATGCTAAATTTGAAGATGTCAAATCATGCACCACTGCAAAGAAAATGTGGGACAAATTGAAGCTAGTATATGGAGGAGATAAAAATGTGTTGAGGGCTAAGGAAGAAAGCCTAAGAGGAAAATTTGATGACCTAAGAATGAAAGAAGGAGAAAACATCACTCAATACAGTAACAGAATCAAAGAGGTTATTAATTATATCACATGAGTAGGAGGTGTACTTGAAGAAGAAACAGTGAGAGGCAAAGGAAGATACAAAGGTAAATTACCATTGATATGTTTTAATTATAAAGATATTTGACACTTTTTTGTTAGATGTCCTAACAAAAGAAAAGATTATAGAAGCAATGACTGAACTTATGAAAAGAAGTTTGATAGAGGTGATGGTCGAGATTAACGAAGCAACCGCAAATCTGACAGAAGAGATAACTAAGACTACAAGAACAAAGGAAAGAAGTCTTGTTACCTGGTTGATAACAAAGCTAAAAATACTGACACCAAATTTGATGAATATATTGAGGTGGTATTTGTTTCTATGAAGGATGATTCAGACAAAGAAGAAAGGTATGTTGAAACTGCACTCATATCTAAGGTTAGTAAAAATGATGTCTAGATAATTGATAGTGGATGTAGTCACCACATGACTGGAGATAAGGAAAAGTTTGAAACTTTTGAATATTATAATGGTGGATCAGTAAGAATGGGTAATGACTCACCTTGTCCAGTTGAAGGTAAAGGAACCATCATGTTGAATAATCTGATCAGATGTGAAAATACATATTGGGTGAAAGGACTTAATTATAATCTATTGAGTGTTTCACAGCTGAATAACACAGGACACCAAGTTGTAGTTGAGAACAAAAAGGAAAATATCTTTAATGAATCAGGAAGGTTGATCGATACTGGTGAACAAACAAAAGGTAACCTATTCTATCTTGATGATATTAAGACCACTTGTTTATTGGCTAGAAATGAAGACATGTGGTTGTGGCATAAAAGGTTATGTCATGTGAATTTTGACAACATGGTTAGGATAAGAAATAAAAGGAAAGTAAGAGGCTTACCAAGCATGTCAAATCCTGACCACATCATGTGTAAGAATTATAAAAAAGGTAAATGACAATGTCCAGATTCAAGAGAAAAACCTACACATATAATGCTATTCTAGAATTAGTCCATACTGACCTATGTGGACCAATGAGAACAAAAAGCTACTATGGTGATAGATACTTCATTCTCTTTGTTGATGATTATTCTAGAATGATGACTGTTATGTTCTTAAAAGAGAAATCAAAAGCATTCAAGATGTTTAAATGGTATAAAGCTATAGTTGAAAAACAAAGTGGAAAGGAACTGAAATGTCTAAGGTCATATAAAGGAGAAGAATTTGTTTTTGATGAATTCACTAACTTTTTTAATGAGCATGAAATTAAAAGATAGGTTTCTGCACCAAGAACACCACAGCAAAATGGGATTGCTAAAAGAAGGAACAGATCAATTGTTGATTGTGCCAAAACACTAATGATTGAGAAAGGGATCACACAAACATTCTAGAGAGAAGTTGCCAGTATTATTGTCTATACATTAAACCAAGTTCAATTAAAGAAAGACACCAATAAGAAACCTTATGAGCTATGGTATGGATACACACCCAATGTAAGTTACTTTAGAATCTTTGGAAGTTAATGTTATATATTGAAAGATGAGAGAAATGGAAAGCTTGACTCCAAAGGTGATGAAGGAATTTTTCTAGGTTATTCTACCAAAAGCAAGGCTTATAAATGTCTTAACAAATCCTCTAACGAAATCATTGAAAGTGAAAATGTCAAAGTGGATGAATTTGCTAAGAAAAATGATGAGGAAAGCAGAAAATAACCGGAAGACTAAAATAGGTTTGTCTATAGTGAAGAACCTAACACTCTACCCGAGCAACAGTGTATTGCTCCCGAGCAACAGAACAATGCAACTAAGCATTAGGCTGCAAACACTGAAAATCAAGAAATTACTCCCAATGATGTACCGAGCGATGAAGATAAAAATGAAGGCCAAGATGATGATCAGAATGATGAACAAAGATCTAAACTAGTACTTTCCAAGTATGTCAGAAGACACCATCCATAGAACTAGATCATAGGAAACAAAAGGGTTGGAATGAGAACAAGAAGTAAGTCACTGAACACTAGATGTTTAATTTGTGATTTTGAGCCTAAATATGTTAATACTGCACTTAAGAATCACGAATGGGTTAGTGCAATGAATGAAGAGATTGAGCAGATTGAAAAGAACAAAACATGGACATTAGTACCTAGACCAAATGAAAAAAATTTCATTGGTACCAAATGGATATTCAAAAACAAGCTAAATGAGAATGGAGAAGTCACAAGAAACAAAGCAAGAGTAGTATGCAAAGGGTATGCACAAGAGGAAGGTATTGATTATGGAGAAACCTTTGCACCTATTGCTAGACTAGAAGGATTCATAATTATACTTGATTATGGTGCTTACAAAGGATTCAAAGTATACCAAATGGATGTCAAATCTGCACTCCTAAATGGAATGCTAGAAGAAGAGGTATACATTGAACAACCAGAAGGGTTTGTTGATCCTAACAAGAGAAACATGGTTTGTAGACTACATAAAGCCTTGTATGGATTGAAACAATCACCAAGAGCATGGTATGAAAGACTTCACTCTTATCTCATAAGTATTAGATTTGTAAGAACAAGTGAAAACAATAATCTATATTTAAAAGAAGATATTGATGATAACATCTTGATTTCTGAAATATTTGTTGATGATATCATATTTGGAGGTAATAATATGTTATGCAAACCATTTTCTGATGAAATGAGAAAAGATTTTGAGATGTCAATGTTTGGGGAGATCAAATTCTTTCTTGGTCTACAGATTCTTCAATAGGATGCAGAGATCTACATCACACAATCCAAATACATCAAGGAAGTTCTCAAGATATTCAAGATGGAGGAATCCAAGCCAGTTGGAACACCTATGGAAACCAAATGTAAAATGAAAAAGGAAGAAAATTCAACCGAGGTAAATCAGACCCTATATAGATCTATGATTGACAAACTCATGTATGTTGTACATACTAGATCAGATATAGCACATGATGTTGGAATAGTTGCAAGATTCTCTGCTAATCCCAAGGAATCACCCATGACTATTATCAAAATAATTCTGAGATATCTAAAGAATACCGAAGACTATTGTCTATGGTATAATAAAGAAGAAAAATTTGAGCTTCAATTCTATACAAATGTTGATTGGGTTGGAAACATAGATGACAGAAAGAGCACAATAGGAGGAGCATTCTTTATGGGTGACAAACTTTTCACATGGATAAGCAAAAAGCAAGGATGCATTTCTCAATCCACTGCAGAAGAAGAATATGTGGCTGCTACTACAAATTGCTCTAACATTGCATGGATCAAGCAATTATTCGAAGGTATGAATATGAAAATTCTTGAACCATTAATTATCTATTGTGATAATATAAGTGTAATAAACATCTCAAAGAACTCTGTCATGCATGCTAAGACAAAGCATATTGCTAGCAAGTATCATTACTTAAGGGAACAAGTGAAAGAGAAAGAAGTGATACTGGAATATGTACAATCCAAAGAAAAATTAGCAGACATATTCACAAAGCCATTGCCTAAAGGTACATTTGAGTACCTTAGGAAGAGAATAGGGGTCTAACCCTTGTCTATTGGTCACTAAGATGACTTGGAGGCTGCATCAGCCTACACACAAATAGAAGATCAATCATGTTGATGCAAGCTGAGAGATGTACTGCAAAGATATATTAGTACATAGAAAGGTACTTATCTATAATGAACACTAGAGATATTAATGGCTACTACATAGCTAAATTGATGATGGAGAGGAAATTCAAGGAATATATTAGGGAGAGAGATATTATATGTTTGGCATTGTTGTCAAAGGGAGAGATGTACTTAATGAATATGGAGAGATGAACTAAATGAATATATCCATATGAAATATCCAGAGATAAGGGAGAGAAGATCCAAAGGAAGAGAAAATAAATATCCATCAAGGAGAAAGATTCAAAGAAATAACCATCCATCTAAGGGATAGAATTGGATAAAAAGTTAACACCACATATCTATCCATAAAAGGGAGAAGAGATTCTACAAAAAAGGGAGAGACATAATCAGAAGTTGCTACATCTATCCAGTGAAGGGAATGAATGAAGAAAGTACTTTGCAAGAATCAAATCAAAGCTAGAAGAGCTTACTGAGAGTTAGACATTTTTATTGGCTATAGAAAAAATATTTTGGGAGAGATTGATGAACTACAACTGATATATTTCATATTGTATTGGTAGTATGTTGCCATCAATGCCAAAGGGAGAGATTGATGAGTTATAACTGATTGAATGTTTGAAGATGACAAAGTTGATGATCACCGAGCTGCAAAAAGTAAATGCAAGACATTAAATCAGTTAATGTACTATATTGTCATTGATGTCAACTTGATATGGTATGATTTCTCATACACATATTGTCACAACATTTAGAGATCTGAAGAGACAAAGTTTTTATCATCGGTAATCATATACACTAAGTGACAGTAAACCTCGACAATCAGTGAACACCAAGCACAGAATTTCATAGTATTAACCGACAGAGAGTGTTACCCAAGCAAGTGATACCCAAGAAAGCATTACCAAGCTAACTCCAGTTGTCAACAAATAGAACTAAATTTTATGCCTGAGTTATCTACATTAGTCATCGAGCACAACTAAAGTGTTGACCGACAGGAACTGAAGTTAGGAAAATGACAAAACAACTTAGGTGGCAGAGATAATTATAGATTTAACTAATTGTTTACTTTGTTTTCATCGACTAGATAAAAGCTAAAGATAAGAAGGATATTTAAAGCATGTTTTATTCCAGAAAACAAGGAGAGTTTTACGGAATAAAAATAAAGCAAGCATGGCGAGCTTTACAGATCAAGAAGTGATCAACAAAGAAAACAAGAATGACAAGAAATGGTGAAATCATGTCTATATAAAGAGACATGTAAGTCATAATAAACAAGAGGAATGTTGAAGAGAATTTGGGTGAAGATAGAAGTCTTCATATAGATCTGATCATACAAGCTAAAGGACAAAGCTAAGAATTCTGCAGACACCGAGCAACAGAGAAGAAACAACATTCACCGAGAAGAAAGAAGGGGAGCAAAGGAATTGAAGAGAACATTGATCAAAAGAGGTATTATGAGCTTACAATAGATCTGAACATCTGCAAGATTAAGTTGTATTTATGAACAGATCATATATTGTTTCAGTTTAACCATTGATTCAGAAAATGTCTTAACAGAGTGGGATTTAACCATCCTTAATATATTGAGATACATCCCAAGGAGTATCAAAAGGTTTTCATGTTGATAGCATAGTGAATGTTAGGTCAAGTGATAAACTGTTAGTTTTAAATACTCTAACAAGGTCGCACTTAATAGTGTGTTTGTAACCTTTAACAAGGTTGGCTCTTCACCAAGCTCACTTCAAAAGAGTGAAAATTTTGGGTTACCGGTCCCAAGTGGTTTTTCCCTTAACATGGTTTCCATGTAAAAATCCATGTGTCAAATGTGTATATGGTTCATTTCTTTGATGTTTTTCTTTACACATTACTAAAATGGGATTGATCGGTAAACACTAAGTTATTTACTACTATTTGGTAAAGGTTAAGAAAATGATAAATACTATATTCTCCGAGCAGTATATATATGGAGGATTCACACTAGGCATACATCTTGTAGGACTGAAGATAACTAGAGGTTTTATATCTGTGGTATAAATTTTTGGTTGAATTATTGGATTAATTTTTGAGGCCACTGATTCACCCCCCCACCCCACCCCCACNCCCCCCCCCCCCCCCCCACCCCCCTCTCAGTTATTATAATAATCTTCATCAAGCGTGGTTTCCTTTGGCCTCAAAATATCTTTGACTCTAGGGAAAATTCTAACCACACCCCCACCCAACGCTCTGCGAATACACACCACAAATTTGTCATGAAATATTTTATAATCACCATCCTTATTGTTTCTATCACAAACCATGCATCATAGTTGAATGAGTAGCCTATCCTCTTGACCATCCATAGTGGTGAAATAAAATGAGTGGCTAAATATGATACTATTTTGGAACAAAAGAAGATGACACAATAAAGAGTAGTGTTTACATCTCTTGGCTACTTTCCATTTAATCAATTCCTTATGTAGAAGTCTTTCCAATTCTGTGGCTATGTCAAATTCATGTGAGAGATGAAGGTTTTGGGTCCTCATGGACATATACGTGAGGTAAATAGGTATATTTTTCTATGGTCTTCCCCAAATATATGCCCCCAACCCCAATATGTTCTCTTAAAAAATCTCATGAAATTTACGGTTGAGAAAGGTGCTTTGCCAGTCAACCGAACCAGCCTATGATTATCTTCTTTGCACATAAAGAATGTCACCTCCCTTAAGCCCATACTTCTAATCATTCATTCATAGTCCATGGAGAATTTTTCCCTATCTGTATTGGTAATGAATTGGGTATTTAACCCAAAGAATTGTTGTATCATTTCCTTTGAGATAATCAAGAGTGGAGTTCATCCATTTTCCTCATTGTCTTAGTTTAAGGTTTGTAATACATGGCTAAGAAACCAATTAGTTCATCATTGACAAATACATTAGGGATAATAATATTAGTCATGTCTAGCCTCCAAGGGTTACACAATGGGATTCTCTCATCTTTCTTTGCATAAAATGACCAATACAATGACCTTCCATGGATAGGGATAGTAGAATCCCCATACCCTAACCATGTTCTAAAAATAAACCCTTCATACCCACATCTTGTGAAGTAGGTAACACCTTCAACAATGTGTATTGTGGAGAATGAATTATAGTTTCACCTACCACCACCTCCTTCCTTTTTCTAGGAATACTCGCTTTTCAAAAAAAAAACCAAGTTAAGGGAAAGAATCACTTACTAGTTTGAGTACCACTCCTTGCAAACTTCCAACTGAATAATTATCCTAGAAATCTCCAGTTTGTTAGCTTCACTGAGCCGCTTCTCTTAAATTTTTAATTGAACACTCTGTAAATTAAAGTTTCACAAATTAAAGGTACTTTTAAAACATTCATGCGTGTGAAATATCCTTATTGAATTGGATACCACCTCGTTCGGGCGATGATTTCATACCATGTACGATCATACATAAATGCCCCACTATATCACAATGCCTTGAAACCACCTTGAACAAAATGGAAACCATTCTCTATTTCGTAACCCTCACATAAGTACTGCAAAATAGAAAAAATCAATTGTTTCATCATATCTTCCTTAAACCAACACTTGTCTTCTATTAGACCACTAGTGAAGTGACAAACATATCTCAAAGTAACATAGGAAAACAACACAAAGAAATAGATACTTATGAAATCCATTTAAATTTTTTATTTAGTCCCAACATGTTGAATATGAAAAAGGAACACTATGATAAGTAGGCATGGATGATGGAAATGAAACACATGGCACACTTGAAGGGATATACGGAGAAATAGGATTAGGAATACTCACATGTGTCGGATTGTGATTTTGAATTAGTTGTTATGATAGGTGGAGCATAAGTGGACACACTAGGAATAGAAGTAGAGATAGGCAAAGAGGTCTCAACACTTGTAGGAGGTGGAGTAAATCCTAAATCTTGAGCACAATCCCTAACGGGTTTGACATTGGAATCAATAAGATGAGAAATGCTACACAAGAGGTTAATACCATGTTCATCAGTGTGAATAAGTTTACTCAAGATTTCTACAATGGAAAGAGATTCAGGTTTATAGTTTTCTTGACCTAGCCATTGTTCAAACTTCTCAAACTCAGGGGAAAGTTTTTGGACTTGAGAAGGAGGAACCCTTAATGCTTCTTCTTCATCATGAAAAGATTGAGAAGGGTTATTCTGTGTGATAGGATTGGGATCACTAAGATGCATGTTGGCCTTATCAAGATTCCTAGAAAATAAGGAGGGCTCGGGATCATAGGAACCCATAAGTCTATGACTTCTTCTAACTAGAATGTTATACGTTGGACTCAAAGTGATAAGGCTCATGCACAATGGAATGAAAGGAAACAGAAATGTAATGAAATTTGAAATAAATATGCAATCCAAGAAAGTTCAACTATTAAATTTAAGTATGTAGTGTAGATATTGACTAAAAAAGTGCATATAAGGTATATTTATAGGGCTAAATGCAAAGAAAGGGAATCTAACAACAAAATCATAATGGTAATTTTATAATGCTATGGAGGAAGATCACTCAAAAAATAAAATGGATGGATGTATGATACATTAGGAACACTCCTAAAGGCTTGCCCTCAAACCCAAATCAGATTAGCACAACCCAAAAGGATGAAGGGGTGCTAATGCAAGATCTATATTTGAGGATGGAGTGTGACTTGCGGATGGATTCCTTTAATGTCAAAGTGTGTATGATATGTAAAAAAATATATGCAAATGTATGAAAGGAATTTATACTATAATAAATGAAATGATAATTAACAAGATATGATATCAGATCTGATATATAAAAGTAAGTGCAAGATGAAAAGAGGAAGAATTAACTCACCTTGAAGCTAGGAGAAGAAGAATGAACTTGAGATCTGGTTTTGACCGTCATACAACTGTTAGAATCATACATGGTTCTGGATCTGGCACTCTGATACTTGTAAATTTTGACTGTGAAAATTCCATATCCAAAGGACTATGTCTAACAAAGTCAACCTTGTCCAAGAAAGTCAACCAAGTCCTAGAGGATTCATATCTGATGAAATCTGTGAAGGATCTTCCACTGGTTCTGTAACTCAAAAATCCATATCTGAAACTCTAAAAATGTGTTCCTACACACAATAACAAGGGGAAATAGGTTGTGGGAAGGGGCTTTCCTTGGTTAAGCCCCAGTATAGGAAACAACCTTGAAATGAAATAGAAATTGCATAAGGAAAGTAATATAAACAAGATAAATGTCAGATTTACCTTGCATGAAAAATACTCATTGATGGATTTAGATATTAGTAAAATCCATAAAGATGCTTGAAATATATGTTTGGAATATGTTGTATAATCAAGGTTTCCTTCAGAAATGCAATGGATCTACACTTGTCCAATCCTAGATCTTGAAATGAATGTATGCTTGAAATATTAAATGGAGAAGAGGAATGAATCTTCTTTCTTGCTTCATAATTCCTCTACTTAGCCATCATGGAAGAGAAATTTACTTCAATGAGATAATTTTCTTTGCTTGGAGATCTTGAATTGGATCCTTGCCTTCAAATCTTGAATCCACATCCTCAATAAGATCGATTGCACTTTCTCTTGAAATCACCAATAATTGCTTGCACATAATAGTATTGGATAATATTAGATGCTCATGGATTGAACAATAATTATGGATGTCAAAATGAGAGTAGAAGACCCCATTTTATACTCATTTTAGGATTTAATATTTTCTAGCCGGCTACAAATAAAGATCGGGAAGAAAAACCTTTGTATTGGGCCCAGAGCCCACTTAAATGCAATTCCAAAGGACAAGGTCAAATTGGGTTGACCTAGTCCAGGAAAATGTCAACTTAGTTTGACCTAGTCCCAGCATTGTTATTTTCAAAGCAGATCCAGGTCTTGGGAAGTGTGAAAAGTTTTGGGAAGAGAAAATGAAAAAGGAGAGAAATCAAGCATAAAGATATTCGGATCTTGAAATCACTAAAATAGGATCTAATAGATCCTAAGGCCACCAATAATGGGTGCTAAATTATTAGGACATTACACCATGTTTCTTTGAGGCAATTTAATGTATTGAACTTTCTTGTACTGTTTGTGATCCATTTGTACATGACATTGGATTCTGCAATCAATAACGCCTTTTCAACAAATTTGTGGCAAATATCAGTTAGGATATACTATAGTTACTAACTATTTGATATAAACCCACACTTATTAATATATTTGCCTTAAATGTATACGTGGATATCTTATGATAATCCCACGGAAAGGTTCCCTATGCATTATATGCCTCCACTTGATGTTAGGTTCTCAAAATGCTTTGTTTATACAAACTTTTTCAAAATTTTATTCTATCCAAAAGACACTCTAGATATTAACTTAAATCTGCTACAATATTATCATTACTCAATGTATATCATTTCTCCATTTCCATCTAAGATTATCATAAAAAAATATAAATGGTCATAGGTTCATTCGTAAGTGCAGAGAACATGACACGTGATTTATCATCTATTGTATTTTTATTTCAAGAAAGAAACATAACTTAAAAATGATGGTTAAGGAAGGGCCTTGTTGCATCCCAAAATCACAAGAATCAAAATTCTTAGTGTAAGTCTCCTCAAAGAAAAGGAGAAAATCACCAAAAGGAATATGATCTGATGTCATAAAATCAACAAGATCACAAGGGGAAGAATAGTACATAACACAAGCCATGTAGATTATGTGAGTTCTATGAATCATTTTATCTACACATACAAGAAAAAAATAGCTAATGAGATATTCCTAAAATATCAATAGGGCTTCACTAAATTAAATCTTCTTATAATTCACTATCTTCATTGTCATACATCAATAAAATCTTATAGAATCATCTACTCAATTTTTAAATACTAGAAGTTGTATTAGCATAGAACAGCATAAAATAATAAGATAGGCATATTGAAAGTGATGTGGATATTAAATAGACACGATATGTATTAATACCTTATACCAATGTCATTGGATATCCAACCATTACAATACTAGATATGAACACAAGATATGTGGTTGCATACCATCATTGATCATTATATGTTCCTTAATAGTAAATCCCTATAAGAATCATTGAGAGGCTATTAGTTGATTTTATGTGTGTGTGTGTGCGTGTGTGCATATATATATATGCACATGTATGTGTATGTGTATGTGTATACATACTTATAGACACACATTTATGTATGTGTGTGTGTGTATTTACATAGATGTATATATAGATATGTACTGTAAGAACCCGTTTAGTTTTGGATGTTTGACATTTGGTCAAACACTTTGCACACAAGCTCTGATACCACTGTAATAATCCATGTTGGCTCAAACCTTAATCTCTCTAGCAATTGACCAATTTTGAACTTTTTACAATGTTTTTAATTTTCAATGCGTTTGAGGTTTAATACTTTTGAGTTTTTGAAAATAAGTATCAATGCATGAAATAAAATATCTTTTCCAAATTAATACAAAAATATTCTAATTTATTCAATATATGATATGATCTTTTCATACAATGTCCAGTATAGAAAACAAGGAATGAATTAATAAAATTTGGAACTTGGAATCTGGACACACCTATGCATAATTAACTCAAATTGGATCGCAGCCTTAACACAATGCACAAATACCTTCAAGTGTCTAAGTCTAAAACCCAAACGTTGCTCAAAATCTCCTCATGTGAAAATCTAGAAGTTGGACGCCAATCACTAAGACTCACATAGATTGTATTGTTTGGTGTGGATGCCTCAATGGCATCTCAACATAAGCCAAAATGTTGTGTTTTTATTTGCTCTTTATCCACTTTATTTGCACCTAGAGAATAGAGGTCACCATGAGGTCCTAATGGAGATCCAAGAAGAGTTGAAGACAAATGAGACCTAAAAGGTCTTAAATCTATGTAATTTGGCCAATAGAGCCACAAAATGTGATAGGATGCACTAAAAGAACAAAAAGGATGTAATATTGGCATATGGGCAAAATAAGGCCTAAAAGGCTAATGTATGGGTTTAAGGGGTAGAAGTAGGGTTTTGGTTAAGTCCTAGATGACTTTCTACAAAAGTATTTAACTATCGGTAAGAAGGAAGGTTTATCAGCAAAAGGAGGTCAGCTATCAGAAAGTGACAACTATCGGTTAAAATTTACACCAAATGCTACAAATAGGTGGTTGGTCGGTTAAGTAACCTATCAGCAACGATAAGGAATAACAGTCGATTTTTAGTCAGTTACAGTTGGTTTGAGGTAGTTCCAAAGTTGGTTGTTAGTTATAAGGAACAGACAGAGGTCTATTTATTGTGTAATATCTGGAGCAAGTAAGAAGGGTCGAAGTAGGCAGAGGTCAATGTAGAAGAGTCAATGTATGGAATAATTTTTAAGTAATAAAGTTGGTTCTCTACATTTTTGTATTCTTTCTCTGTCATAGTTAGATCCAAATGTGTATACAATGTTAAAAATGTAATTTCCTTTAGATTTTATGTTGAATAAGCCACTCATTTGGGTAGTGATGAGGTGGAATGTAAATTCTAACTTTCCATGAAGTTATAGGGGACCATGCATGGAGTTGGCACGTGTTTGGGCCGAGGAAGTGGATGCATTCTGTCTCAGATAATGATATAGAAGTTTTGGAAGAAGTTCCTTTATGAATGTGCTAAGGATGTTTTGTGAAGGAGGCAATGGTCTAGAATGGTAGTGTGGTGTGTCCCCAAGGTATTGAAGAGGTTAGGGGGAAAGAGACTCTTTGCATAGGGTGTTTGTAGTGACTGTTGTGTTGACTATCACAGTTGGATAGAAAGTTTTTATTTTTCACTCCAATGTAGGGATGCATAATAGGTTGGTTTGATGAAGGGATTAGGTGTTGTGTGGGGGATGCATAGAGAGTCCTCCTTGTGTCAAAGAGTGGTGGATCCACAGGGAGTGGTCCTAATTAATGGGTTATTGAAGGAAGGTGAAATGCTTGTGGTTGAACAGTCACATTACATAGTTTAGTATGTATGGATGGATAATTTGAGTGTGTGCTGACTTAAAGGTGTGGAGTCTAGTGGAAGGAAATGTAGTAAGGTGGAAGGAAAGGTAGTAAAGTGGAAGATTATTTACCTTTGATAGGTATTGAGTTGGATCCTTGAAGGGATCTAGGATTGGGTGGGTGGTGGACTAGGTTGGGATGCATGATTGAGTAGTTGTATCTCACAACCAAATATCGTATTTTACCCTTAAGTTAATCATTTGAAGAAGTGTTCTACTCGGCTCTACATCAGATCTTGATGATGAAATATGATAAATGATCATGTTTGGGTGACTTACTAAAATATACACTCTCTCTAAGAATCTTGGAGTCCAAACTAAAAGTCAGAAGTAACATCTAAAAGCATCATATAACTCCTCTAAATCATCTGAGCTCATTGGAAAAGTTCATTGGATTACTATAAATAGTAAGTCCATCAAAATAGAGCCAAACCCCTCTTAGAAACCTAGCTTCTAAATATATGGAAGGTCTGGAGAGCCAAATAACTCCATAACATGGTCTTCTAATCACCAATATTAGCCAACAAGGACCTAGTGATAGGCTAAACCCATTAACTCTGACGCAACTAAAAAATGGGGACATTACATGTACACACACACACACACATATATATACATATGTATGTGTGTGTGTATATATATACACATACATATGTATATATATATGCAATATATATATATACATATGTATATATGTGTCTATGTGTGTGTATACATACATATATATATATCTGTGTGTGTGTGTACACACAAATAGACACATATATATGTGTGTGTATGTATATATGTGTGTGTGTGTAGTCATATTATAGCTAATAATTAATTCATTTAATTATTAGTCTATTATACTCTACGCTTAAGTTAAACTTAGGCATCACATTTAGGGTTTTCCCTTTAGGGTTTAGGTATCCTTTTATAAAGATTCATCACTTTGCATTTTAGAAAGGAGATTGTATTGTATTCATTTTTGTTGATAATAGAAATTTATTCTTTCAACATGGATATCATGTCTCTGGCTTTTTGGCTGCCATAGCTTTCTCTTCTTCTGTCTGTATCTTGCTTCTTCCATGTGACAGGTTTGCATGTAGGTGTTCTTGGGAGATTAGCGTTCAGCCTAATCCAACATGGTATCAGAGCTTTCCTGTTGCACGTTGTTCTGGTTTTGTTGAAACAAGCTCTTAGCAGTACGAGGGTTTGAAGCTGTCATTTTTTTTTGTATTTTTATTGGTTTCGGGGGGTCTCTATTTTTTGGAGCACTTTGGATCAAAACTCACCTCACGGTTGCGTCCAGAAGGCCCAAAAACCCTAGGATCCATATAAAATATGTTTGATTTGGACTCTGGAGCATCTGGGAGAATTTTTTTGGCTTTCTAGAGCCATGGCCATGTTTTTCAAGGGAAAAATTCAAAAAAAACAATTTTTAATTATTTTTTATGTGTTTTTTTAACGTGGGCTGTGTTTTTGTTCGGGCATCACNCCGCTGCTGCACCACCGCGGCCCGGCCTCCGCCTTCCTCCAGCCCGCGCAGCCCTCCACGGCCCCCGCCACCCAGTGCCCCCACCACTGGCGACCCGCTCCACGGCCCCCGCCACTCCGTCGCCTTGCCAGCCTGCTCAGCAACCCCGCCGCCCCGCCGCTCTGCCCAGCTCCGCTGCCCGCAGTGCTGCCCAACATACTTTAGCCCCGTGGGCCCCTTGTAGCCCTGCGGCTGGTCATATGGATGACCGGGGGCTCGGCCCCAGCCCCCTACACACACCATGCACCTAGGGGATAGATTTTTTACAGCCCCAGGTGCTTAAACCCTAATTTTGGGGCCTTTTTGACCCTCCCAGACTATTTTTGCTCTATCTTGAGCATACGGGGTATTTTTCTGACTTTTATATACCGTCGGAAAGCTCTTTTCGATGATGGAGGTTGGGGTTTTGGGTTCTGCCATTTTGACAGTGTTTTTTGCTGTCAAAATCTGATATTTGTTTTTGCCTTTCAGGAGCCATATTTTGCTCATCTAGACTCTATTTTTTGCATACCAGATATCGTCGAAAAGATGGTTCAGTGAGCTATTCAGTTGTAGGGGTATTTTTTCTAGATTCTGCTCCAGGTTCTCTCTCCTCTGAGATTTTCTATTTCACACTCTGGCGGATTACTTGGGTTCTATAGGTCCCAGGATCTCTTCTTCTAATCTTTTGGCTCACTCTTCTTTCTGACTTTTAAGCGTGTATGCTTCTCTATTATAGCATTTTTTTATTCTGTAAACGCACTATGATAAAGTGCCTACTTCTACATTTCTGGGATTTTGACCACCTTGTGTGTGTTGTACTCACACTCAATTATAAAGTGTCATGGCGGGTTATGATGTTATGCCATTTTGTGCTCATCCACCTTTGTCAAGTTAGTGTACCTTCCACGACATTAGCCCATACTGTGTGTCAATGACACCACCCTTTATCCTATGCTTGTACTTCTATTACACTGTTGGTGTTCCTGATTCTTCTTTCTGCAAATGTTTCTGGCATTGCATTTCAGTGTTCCTGTCACCTCTCCCTGTTCAGCATTATGGGGGGTTCACCTGTTGGTTCTATTACTTCTTTAGTTTGATTGATCAGCTCTTCAGAATTTGTCTTCTCTACCTGGTCATGCACTTCAGTGGGGGTTCCAGCAGTTACTTCTGACAAAGTTTACAGCTTCTTTCTTCAGAGATGCTTCTTGCTCATTCGTGTTCCTTTCTTTGAGACTTTCCCTAGATTGGAGGCTTAGTTTCCTTCGTCTAGTTTATTTCTTATACTTGGGTACCTGATCAGGCCTAGTTGCCGGGACCCATAGTTCCTTTCATGCATCCTTTAGTCCTTAGTTGTTTAGCTTCTCCCTAAGTTACACTTAAGGGGGGTGTTAGAGTAGTCATATTATAGCTAATAATTTATTTATTTAATTATTAGTCTATTATACTCTACGCTTAATTTAAACTTAGGCATCACATTTAGGGTTTTCCCTTTAGGGTTTCGGTATCCTTTTATAAGGATTCACCGCTTTGCATTTTAGAAAGGAGATTGTATTGTATTCATTTTTGTTGATAACAGAAATTTATTCTTTCAACATGGATATCATGTCTCTAGCTTTTTGGCCGCCATAGCTTTCTCTTCTTCTGTCTGTATCTTGCTTCTTCCATGTGACAAGTTTGCATGCAGGTGTTCTTGGGAGATTAGTGTTCAGCCTAATCCAACATGTGTGTGTGTGTGTATATGTATATGTATATGTATATATATGTGTGTGTGTATATGTATATGTATATATATGTGTGTGTGTATATGTATATATGTATATATACACTTATATATACATATACACACACATATATATACATATGTATGTATGTATGTATGTATGTATGCATGTATATATACATGTGTGTGTTATAAGTAGTGATTGTCGTTGCACCAAAAGATGTACTTGTTAATGCCCGATATAACCACTAGACTTATAGAATATATAGGAGGTTATTAAACCATGTCACGAATCCCGCGAGGAACACTGGTCCACTGCCAACAATCCCTCTCTTTTATATATCATTAAAGAGAATGACCATTATATGTCTTGAACAAATTATCTTATGGGAGGATTTCAAGATGCAAATAAATACAATTATGTAGAACTATATTGTTATTTTATTTACTAAAGGACCAAATTTTGGTTAACACTAGAAAGGATAGAGAGGAAGTTTTCATATCAAATTATATTTATTGATGATAATTTACATGTTTAATATAAACGCTCTCTCCAATTCATTTCTTAAAAATTAATGTTTGTAGTATTAGGTGTTGTCACCTAATAGTGCACCCTTGCTGAGTAAACTCATCCTATTGGTAAAACATTGGAAATCCTCCTTGATTGTGAGCTCAGATAATGGAAGCTAACCTCTAGAGTAAGCTAGCTTTTATGGTATTCACCTAAAACTATATAAACTAATGCTTTTGTTGGGGAAAAGGTAAGAAGGAAACATGAAAATGAAATAACTTCCTAAAGGTGATGCACCAAAAAATGATTTTTTAAGACTTGTAAAACTGGCTTTACACACCAAACATAAGGGGGATTCTAGTGATTATGGCACTCCAGAGTTCTCAGACCTCTCCGACTGAAGGAGCTAGGGTTTCGGCCTCTATTTTAGGGGTCGATCACTCTTTAGATCATGGCGATGGGTGGTAGGGAGGCTGCTACTTGGATCTGCATGTTGGCCTGTTGCTCACCAAAGAAGTAAAGGATGCTTCTGGGGCCCAGCTGCAGGGGATTTGCGCTGGGGGTTTTTCACAGGAGGTGTCATTCAATGCAAAATGGACGTAGGCTTTGGCGGTTGGGAAGGAGAAGATACAACCGTTGGCCATGCATGTAGAGGAAAATAGTGGGAAAGGATGCCCTACAGATGGGAACACAATGCATCAGAGGCAAAAAAAATTAACGGGTGAAGCTCATAAAAGCACAAAGACCATGGCAGAGTCACATGACCAGAGTACAGGTCAAGTGCCTAAACATTGCCTAGGACCCTAAAACCAGGGTTAAGAGGATGTAAGGGGTCTTTTAATCCCTACAAATAAAGCAGTTGCAGTTGAGATTAGTTCGATGGCAGAGGAGGAGATTACCCACAACATCTTTGTCTTCTCCAATCTTGGAGTGATAGGGCATTTTTAGGGACACTGGCCAGGTTTACCTGACCTACACTCATGGATTTTGAACAAATGGGAGCCAATCGTTGTTGGTGATGTTCAAATTTATCCGTCTGTAAGATGTTTTTTTATTTTTGTTTTTGAAAATGTTCAGGATAGAAATAAGGTTATGTGTGAACATTTTTGGTGCTAGGAGGAGAAGTTTTCATTGATGCTAAAACTTGGTACACTAATTTCTTTCTTGCAATAGAAACTTTCAACAAGGTGCCTTTGTGGGTAAGGTTGTTGAATCTACCCCTTCACCTCTAGTTTGACACTCTGCTCAAAGAGGTTGGGAACTTTTTAGGGGATTTCTTGATGGTAAATTTGGATTCTTAAAATTTACTTCATTCTACCTTCGCTCGTATATTGGTTGATATGGATTTTTCTGATGGAATTCCAAATTTTATTTCCATTAAAACTTCCAAAGGATGTTGGATCCAATCCCTGGACTATGAAGGTGACCCCTTTTTTTGCAGACGTTGTTTCTAAACAAAGCATTTGGCTACTCAATGTAGCAGAGATAAGCGGTCTAAGGTGACATCATGTGTCTCTAAACAACATTATATAGTTGAGAAGAAAGGGGATAAGAAAAGTGTTAGAATAGGTAGACACCTATTCTCCCAAGAACACCTGCATGCATAACCTGTCACAAGGAGGAAGCAAAGACAGAAGAAGCTAAGGCGGCCAAAAAGCAAGAGACATGATATCCATGTTGAAAGAATGAATTTCTATTATCAACAAAAATGAATACAATACAATCTCCTTAATCAAATGCAAAGCGGTGAATCCTTATAAAAGGATACCAAAACCCTAAAGGGAAAACCCTAAATGAGATGCCTAAGTTTAACTTAAGCGTAGAGTATAATTGACTAATAATTAAATGATTTAATTATTAGCTATAATATGACTACTCTAACACCCCCCTTAAGTGTAACTTAGGGAGAAGCTAAACAACTAAGGACTAAAGGATGCATGAAAACAAAATGCATGAAAGGAATTATGGGTCCCGGCAACTAGGCTTGATCAGGTATCCAAGTACAAAAAATAAACTAGACGAAGGAAACTAAGCCTCCAATCTAGGGAAAGTCCCAAAGAAAGGAACAAGAATGAGCAAGAAGCATCTCTGAAGCAAGAAGCTGTAAACTTTGTTAGAAGTAACTGCTGGAACTCCCACTAAAGTGCATAACCAGGTAGAGAAGACAAAGTCTAAAGAGCTGATCAATCAAACCAAGGAAGCAATAGAACCAACAGGTGAACCCCCCATAATGCTGAATAGGGAGAGGTGATAGGAACACTTAAATGCAATGCCAAAAACATCTATAGAAAGAAGAATCAGGAACACCAACAGTGCAATAGAAGTACAAGCACAGGATAAAGGGCAGTGTCACTGACACATAGCATGGGCTAATGTCATGGAAGTTACACTCACTTGACAAAGGTGGATGAGCACAAAATGGCAAAACATCATAACCCCCCATGGCACTTTATAACGAAGTGCAAGTACAACACACACAAGGTGTTCAAAATCCCAAATATGCAAAAGTTGGCACTGTATCTTAGTGCATTTATAGAAAAAATAATGCTATAGAAGAGAAGCATACAAGCTCAGAAGTCAAAAAGAAGAGTGAGCTAGAAGATTAGAAGAAGAGATCTCAGGACCTGTAGAACCCAAGTAATCCACTAGAGTGTGAAAGATGCCAAAATCAGAGGACAGAGAACCTAGAGCAGAATAAAAAAAAAATACCCCTGCAACTAAAAACCACACTGAACCAGCTTTCCGATGATATCTAGTTTGCCAAAAATAGAGTCCGGATGAGCAAGATAGGGCTCCCAGAAGGAAAAAAACAAACATCAGACTTTGATAGCAAAAAATACTATCAAAAAAAAAATCCAAAACCTTAACCTCCATCATTGGAAAGATCTTGGAAAGATCTTTCCGATGGTATATGGAAGTTGGAAAAATACCCCCGTATGCTCAAGATAGAGCGAAAACAGTCTGAGAGGGTCAAAAAGACCACAAAAATAAAAATTAAGTCCCTAGGGCTAAAAAATCTCTAGCCCCTGGGCGCATGGCGCGCACATGGGGCTAGGGCGGAGCCCCCGGTCTCCCATAGGACCGGCCACTTGTAAAAGGGGGCTAAAAGGGACCGGGCAGTGCCAAATGGGCAGAGCAGAGCGGGAGCCACTGAGGAGGACGGTGCGGGGGCGTAGAATGGCGGGCCACGGTGGTCATCGGTGGGGCCGGTGGTGGCGCGGGCTAGAAGGCGGTAGGGGCCGGTGGAGCTGGGGCCGGCGGGGGCCGCTGTCGGAGGCTCCTGCAGCCAGTGGTGGTGGTGCGGTGGTGACGCCCAAAAAAATTGCACCTACTGCGTAATAAAACGCATAAAAAACTATTAAAAAAATAGTTTTTTTAATTTTTCTTTTGAAAACTGTGCATGTACAGCCCTTGAAGGCCAAAAAAAATCTCCCAAACGCTCCGGTGTCCAAATCAGACATGTTTTATATGGATCTTGGGGTTTTTGGGCCTTTCAGACGCAACTGATGAGGTCGGTTTTGGTCCAAAGTGCACCAAAAAACAAAGACCCCCCAGATCCAATAAAAATTACCAAAGGAAACTGAAAGCTTCAAACCCTCATACCGTGAAGAGCTTGCCTCAACAGAACTCGAACAGCGAGTAGCGAGCAGCAAGAAAGCTCTGATACCATGTTAGAATAGGTAGACACCTATTCTCCCAAGAACACCTACATGCATAACCTGTCACAAGGAGGAAGCAAAGACAGAAGACAGAAGAAGCTAAGGCGGCCAAAAAGCCAGAGACATGATATCCATGTTGAAAGAATGAATTTCTATTATCAACAAAAATGAATACAATACAATCTCCTTAATCAAATGCAAAGCGGTGAATCCTTATAAAAGGATACCAAAACCCTAAATGGAAAACCCTAAATGAGATGCCTAAGTTTAACTTAAGCATAGAGTATAATAGACTAATAATTAAATAATTTAATTATTAGCTATAATATGACTACTCTAACACAAAGGAGTTTCACATGGGTGGTGGCTAAGGAAAAGGCCCAGACGCCTCCTATAGTCATTCTTGAGGATGCTCCTCCACTGGAGCACAAAGAGAAATCTTGAAATGGACTTTCTCATGACACGAGGACTAGTATTTGCACACCTGTGGGAAGAGAGAAGCAGAGAGTTGTAGCTTTTCAATGTTCTACTTTGGAGCCTAAAGATGGTATGGGTCAGGCAGACGGTTCTTTTGATAAGGGGGATGGGATAATCACAATGGTCACATACTCAAAGCAGCAGAAGGAGGTAACTAAAATGGAGGATGGTTGGCATACGGTGAAAAAGAAAAATGATAGAAAACAAAAGAATTTTGATATGGTTCTGCGCTCCCATTCAAAAGGAGTGGTTAAAAGAAAATCCTAAGTACTGGACTGGGTGCTTTATTTTTCATGTCTTATATTTCTTAAAGGACTTTAGAATTTGGGGAGGTGATACCCTTTCTTGTTACCATCCTTGTTTTGGGTCAAGTTCCTTCTCGGTTGACTAATAATAAATTATAACCTCTATTACCGATACTATAAAAATAAAAAATAAAAAAAATAAAAATAAAAATAAAAACTGGCTTTACACACAGTTTGATCAACAACAAAGCTTTCACATGCACAAAACAGTGATTTATATGCTTTTGTATCAACATTAAACAAGAAGGCTATGATACTCACAATCTTCATAGGAATAATGTAGTTTCTTCATAACTTGAAATTACTTGCATCACTAACACAACTTGCAACCTGCAAACATACGTATATTTCTGCATAAAGGTGCTACTAATGAAACACAATAAAAAGGATGAGAGGCTTCACATGAAATTACATTCATCACTTAAACACACACAACATGATAGAATCTGAGAAGGCAAACTTGCTTAACTTTATTGATCTTCAAAGGTGTAATATTGATATACGTGTCTGTAAAATCAGCTACAAAAACTATCTCCTGATAAAAAAACCAAAAAAGGTTACAATACAATATGATAATAAATCAAGAACTCCCTCCAAAAATTAAGTTTTAAGATACTTGTGTTTTTCCATGAAGCTACACAAAAATTGGAACCTCTAAACTCCTTGGTCCTGCACAACAATAAAGCCTATTTGTGAAGCCCCTTAAACAACTACAAAAAGGCTCAAGAATGAAGAAAAATTCCAGCCTTAACTTATCCTACCATAAAGGCATTTAAAAATGCATTAAATACCTCTAGACTCATTCAAAATAGCTCATATATTCCCTCCACGTGTTTGTTAACCTCTCCAACCTCCCCTTTTTACTTGGAACTCTCTCATAAATTTTCAACTATACCCTTTTGACTAAATAAATAAATGTTATTTCATTGCACCACATACAATATTTACTAAAGTGATTTATATAACATCACTTTAGAAATATTATACATTCAAGCAATGTAGAATAAAAATAAAAATAAACATAAGGGATATTAGTTGAGAAAGAAAATTTATTAAAAAAAAGGGAAAAAAAAAATGCCTAAGTGTTGGTCGACCATTTTAGGGTAAAACAAGACCCTAACCTCAAACACAACTATTCACTTCATTTTCCATTCTTTTTTGTTATTTTGTTCTGTTGTGAGGGCACCACCATGGTCTTTTGCATCTAGATTTCATGGGATTTTTGGAGGATTTTCTGGAGTTGTTTAATGTAGATCCTATTTTTATCATGGTAAGCTTCATTATCTGCAAAGAAAATGTTGCCTTGAGCTCTACTTATGCAAAGCAATAATAAAAATGCTTCAATTTTCTTTGTACATTTCATGTTCAAAGCGTTGTTTCTCTTTGTGCATGAAATAGTAAGGAATTTTTGTGGGTTTACATCCATTTGTAATTTGACGTGGTTTCAATACTCTGCTCTTTTACTATATATCATTATTTTGGCAATTTTCTCTACTATTTTTTGCAATCACTATTTGTATATATGTTCCATCAATGCTTTTTCTATAGGCAATTTGAGGTTTTAGAAAATAAAAGGGTTTTTTCAGGTTCTGGGCCACAATCTCGATCATGGTTTCTTTTCTTCAAACCCCTATCATTCTGGTCCGACTACTAGTTACTCATTATGTTTTGCATTTAAAGACTGTTGTTCTATTTTTAATACACTCTCATATGCATTTTTCAAATATCTCTTGCTCGCCAATATGCCCATGACTTCATAGTTTTCAAATTGTTGCTCCTTGATGATGTTTTCTCTACAAACTATTGTCTTCATTCGCCTACTTCCTTGAAGCATTCATGGGGCTACTTGATTACTTTTACCAAGAATGAAATTGTCCCCTTCCTTGTGAATGTGCACCCTTGATGAAGGTATTACATTTAAATTTGCATTCTACTATTCCTTTGATTGTCATAGCATTTTTCACCATTTAAGCCTTGCACTACCCATTGTGGAGAAATTGTTCACAGAACAAGGTGATCTTACTATAAGGGTGTTTAGAACTATCATAACATCATTTTCTTTTATTTGAGTAGTGAAGGTCTTCATTGGAATTTGTTACGTCCTTTACCATGTCCCTTGGCTGACCATACCACTATTGTTCATTCCCATAGTCAAGTTTTCCACTGTCATTAGATTATCCTCTCCTTGTTGCTATTGACTATCATGACAATGTTTATTATTCTCTAGAACAATGATGTTTTCTCTTTATATTATATTTATGTCCCCTCATAACAACAATATTGTATCTTAAAACCTCTATCCTGACAAAAAAACATTTGGTACCTCTAACTTCATGTGATTTGTTACTATGATTGTTCATTATGACTACATTCTTAATGTTGATTGTTTCCCCTCCAATGTATCACAACAAACATGCTCTTGTATACAGCCAACTATCACATCTCTTCCATAGAACCAACATGAGGATTATCTCTATTTTATTCATTTTAACATACTTGAGAATATGTCATACCATCTATTATGTTTCCCTCTTGCTTACATACTCAAAAAATTGTCATGAAAACAACATTCTAATTCATGGTACTATTATTTAACAGTGACTTGATCGCTACTTTTAACCCCCTTATATGCTAAAAAGAATAATAAATATTCCCTTCAATGACTTCACCTAGTTGATCTAATATCATATTTCTCATCGTTGGACTGCTATAAGGCATCCTTCATGTCACTTTGATCTCTTTCTCTATTTTTACATGTTCATATGTGCCCTTCAATTGAAATAAACCAATGCTAAATAGCTTAGATTTTTATTTCATGATTATGAAAATGTTGTGTTCACTTCTTTGAAACCTATTGTTTCTTCCTATTGATTTTTATTTCTACATGAATTTGTTATTCTCTGATAAAATAGTGTTGTCACTTTTCAATAAACTAATATTTTTGTCTTTGAAATGTATTGTTCTTAAATAAATATGGTATTACGAATCATTGAAAACATTCATTCATTTATTCATACTATACATCCATGCATTGAAACTTTTTTGGCCTGTTTCCATGTCCTTCACTATCTCTATGCCTCCAAAATATTAGATTTTATAGATCTTCATGTAATTAATATAGAGTTTTGCAAATATCTATATCATTGTTGCTCTTTATTTGTGCATTGACAACTCTTCTTTTCACCATTGTTTAACACATTTCTTATCATGTATTTTTTTGAATGAGCACTGGTCTTTCCTTTTTCTTTCATCTTGTCATGATTTTAGTCTCTTTTATATCAAAGGTGTACCATTATTAACTCTTTTTCTATTCATGACAATCTTCTCCATTTGTAGTTACCTTGAATATGTTTCCCCCATGCTTATGAGTTGTCTTTTTATTTTGGCATGGTGTCATTTCATTGGTGTTCTTCATTTGAAGGTCTCTTTGATGACTACAAAACATTTGAATGCTCATAAACAAGAACCGTATAATTATCTTATGGTCATTCCTTTCTGACCTTTTTGATTGTTCTATTCAATAGAAGTGTTTTTTGTTTACTTTGATATCCCTACTGCATATCATTTCTCTTAGTTGTGGTTGATTATTTTGTAATACATGAGATCAATGACAGATCCTTAACATTCAATTCCAGTGAAGATGAATATCATTGCTTTTAATGTTTAGCGCCATTTCATTGTCAAGCATGCACTACAACATCATATTATTCTTTGTTCTTCATGAAACGTCTATCATAATGTCTTATTACTTATTTTTACTCATTGTATTCTATTGAGCATATATTTGTTTTTTATGACAATGAATCTATCAACTCACAATTATGAATAATGAGTACCTGCACAATTGAACAACATGTTAGATAAAACAATAAAGCTCTTAATGGATATTGATGATGATCTTCTATTTTTCCCTGATATATGTGAGGACTGCAAAATCAATTTAATGTCATGTAAAATAAAATTATATATTTTTTGATGTTGTATATGAAAATAATAGGCATATTGAGCTCTAACGCCATATTCTCTCATCTCTTGTTGGCATTTCTGGGGTAGCAAGGCAACTTTTGGAGCAACCAAGTGAAAGGAGTTGGAGATGCAATAATTTGACCTTGGGGTTCGTCACTCAGGAAATGACGGATCCCTATTCCTTTCATGTTCTTTCCTTTTCAAATGTATAGTTTCCTTTTATATTGCATTGAATTAGTTACACCCATGGCTTGTGTGGGACACTATACTTTTGTAATTCTAAATAAAAGACAACATTTTCATGCAAAGTTGTCAAATCTTCTTTCTTGTTAAAAAATTTGCATAATAGAATTGAATCTCATTTGATAACATTTCTTTTGAGATAAAAAACAATTAACAAGAAAAAAAATATTTAACTTTTCATCTTTAGTTGCAAATGTTGTTCTAGATTTACCTGATCTAGCTAAAAGAAAAATTAGGCAACATCAAGTTTTCTTGAAAATAACTAAATTATGTATATAATCATATTTATTTATAATCATTAAATGGTCTTCTTTTGAAATGAAAGTGCATGTCCATATGCATGTATGTATGCATGTGTGTGTGTGTGTACATGTGCGTGCATGCGTGCACGCACATGTGTGCATGCATGCGTGGATGGGGGCACGTGTGTGTGTGTGTGTGTGTACATACATGTGTTAGAGTACATAGTTTTCCTCACTTATTAATTATATCATGTTGATATTAATTATTAAGTCAGTCGTACTCTATTTTTTACTTAAGCTTTCTCTTAGGTTAGTTTTTTCCTCTTTTTAGGGTTTCATTCACCTTTAAGGTTGAATGCTTGTATTTTGTTTTACATACTCTTTGAATACATTTGAGCTCTGAATTTTTCAGCACAGAAGGGTTTCCGCTTTTTCTGTCTTTGGCTTCATTCTTTGTAAAAGGTATTTTTGCATGTAGACTGGTCTTGGAAGTTGAAGCTGGATTTATCAGTTTCTACATGGTATTAGAGCCACATTGTTGCTGCCTAGTTTGAAGGGTTTTGAAGCCGCGATTCAAAGATGACAGCCACAGCCTCTCTGGGGTTTCTTTGTCATTTCTAAGGAGGCGCTATTTTTTGGAGCTGTTTGAGCCAAAACAGACTCTGCCATCATGCTCAGAAGGCCTGGGAGAGTCAAAATACATATAAAGTTTAACATATTTGGTCACAGTGATCTCTGGAGAAATTTTGACCTATTAGGGCTGTACGACACAAAAATTGAGGCAAAAATCAAAAAATTTTTACAAAAATTTACATTTTTTAATCAAATTTGGGGCTTCCAAAGTGCGCCGCCACCGCGCTACCCCGGTGCCACCACCGCACCACCCACGCATCGCCCCCGGCCCGTGTGCCACCCACCGGCCACTGCGCCACCACCGGGAGCCGCCACCCCGCCCGGCCCCCTCCACCGCCTAGCCCGGCCGCCACCTCTGCCAGCATCGGTGCCCACCGGCCACCGCGGTAGGTCGGACATCCTGTGATGGCCATACGGCCGTCAAATTTATTCGCAGGACTATTTTTCCAGAGACCCTGACTTTTGGGGGTACCTATGCCTTTTTGGCTCTACAGGGCTCATACGGACTCAGATTTTTGACTTCCATATATCGTCGAAAAGCTCTTTCCAATCCCGTTGCTCTCATCTAGGTCCCATTTCTTTATTTTTCCATTTTCTTGCCAGATTTTGTAGTCAAAGATGTTCCTTCCTTTGTACTCCTGTTCTGCTTCTGGAACTCAGGTTTTTTTCTCATTTCTTATGCTTTCATAGTAATTTGTGGTGTATGGGGGATAATATTATACATTGTGGGGGGGTGCATTTTACTTTCTGCAATTTCCTTTAGAAAGACCCTTCTACTTCTGTCTTATTCTTATCTCAATGTCAGACCCCTCTGTGGCCTGACTAACACCACATAACTACCACACATGGAAGCCACAAATGACCATACTCCTCATGTCATGAGGTTTATGGTCCTACCTGGATGTGGCTCAACCTATTCTACCAAGGCCTTATGAGGCTCTTATGCACAGGAATAGGATGGATGAGGCAATGGGCCTCATTTCCCTGAATGTTTCAGATGGGTTGTTGTTTCACCTAGATGGTCTGACCACACCTAGGGATATGTGGGAAAAGTTTTCCACCTTGTTTGGCACCATGAATCAATTTAGGATTCTCCAGATAGATGCAAAGTTCACCTCCTTGGTACCTGAATCATTCGCCAGCATTGAGGACTTCCTGATGAAGTTCAAGTATCTTTGATCCATTTTATAGGTTGCTGGAAAGACGAAGTCAGATGATGAGTGTATCTTTCTGATACTCTCAAAGCTGCGTGGCCCTTATCAAATTTTCACTTCTACCTTCTACTCCACTATGGATGCACTGGGTGCCCGAAATGTTATGCCCTCTTTTGAGACCTTCTATGACAGGTTAACTCATGAGCAGTCCAAGCTCAGTTAGATGGATTCTCTTACAGGTTCACAGTCACAGGCATTACTTGCCAAGTCATCTCAGAATACACAGAAGCCAAAGCTATAGCCGATATCTGATTCATCTTCTTAGCACTCTACTGGCCCACAATCTTCTTCTAAGAAGGAGAATAGAAGACTCAGAACCCTACTTGTTCCTACTGTCAAAAGGGGTCCCATGATGAGTCACAGTGTTTTCAGAAGAGATTTGATGGCTATGAAAAATAGATTGCAGATTTGCAAGCTCTCCTTCAGAAGAGCACTATTTCCTCTCCATCCTCTTCCACCTCACAGGGGTCTGCTTTTCAGTCTACTGCCTCATCTTTGACATCTGGATAGGATTTTGGATAGGGTCATGCATTACAGGCTTCTGTTGCATCCCCTTCATAGGTCCCTTGGATACAAGATTTAGGGGCTTCTCACCATATGGCGTCTTCTCCAGAGATCTTCTCTTCCATTGAGGCTTCTCCTATTCCCCACATTCTTATGGGGAATAACACTGTTATGCTAGTCTGTGGGAAAGGTTATGTACGCATTCAAGATGGCACATTCAATGATGTATTATATGTTCCATCTCTGTCTGCAAACCTTCTCTCAATTTACCAGATTACACACAGTGGATCAGGGAAGACAGTTGAGATCACGCTAGATTCAGTCTTCATTCGGGATAGTGTGACAGGTGGCATTGTTGCTACAGGGATAGTTGATCATTCCACTCGTCTCTACACCTTCACACATTTTGGTCCACCATCTCCATTATCAGAGCTCAGCTCTCCTCTTCCGCGAGAGCATCATGTGGTGTAGTCAGGTCACTTGAACCTCTATGTTGTTCCTAAGACCACTGTTGTGACTTCCACACCACATCTTGTTGAGGTTCTTTCTCTTTAGTAGGACTCTTCTTCAGCACTGCCAGACCCTCCAACTCCATTCATCGAGCCACCAGGTGCAGTTGTTGAGGATTCTATAGAGGACACTCTTCTCCTCTCTCATGATAGTGTCAACACACCTGTCATACCACTTGCATTGGGGATTCCATTTTAGGATCCTCGTGTCTTCTCATTTGAGCATCAGCTTGGCCTTCCAGTGACACCTCATCTTTCGAGGTCACCTCTTCATTGCTCACTTCCTTTCACTCCTTTGTATTGGAGTCATGGTGGTTTGTTCATTGATCCAGGGGTTCTTTCATTCCGGGGGGGCTTTGGAGCCTCGACCCTCTCTCATGGGGGGTTAGCAACACGCATTGTACTCATGGCTTTGAGAGAGTCTCTTGAAGTCATCCTTTGTCTTTTGCTTGCTTTTATATCTCTTTTTGGAGAGGAGTTTTTCCCACTGGGTTTTCTCCTTTATCTCTGGTTCACAGAGATTTCCTTGTATTGGATACCTGATCAGGCTTTGTTGTCGGGACCCATTTCTTGCTTTCATAGCTGTGCTAGGTTAGCTTACCGCCTGAGCTTTTCTTAAGGGGGGGTGTTAGAGTACATATTTTTCCTCACTTATTAATTATATCATGTTGATATTAATTAAGTCAGTCGTACTCTATTTTTTACTTAAGCTTTCTCTTAGGTTAGTTTTTTCCTCTTTTTAGGGTTTCATTCACCTTTAAGGTTGAATGCTTGTATTTTTTTTTACATACTCTCTGAATACATTTGAGCTCTCACTTTTTGAGCACAGAAGGGTTTCTGTTTTTTCTGTCTTTGGCTTCATTCTTTGTAAGAGGTATTTTTGCATGCAAACTGGTCTTGGAAATCGAAGTTGGATTTATCAATTTCTACAACATGGACATACTCTCACATAATAATTACTTGTTTCTTTCTTTCTATATCTAAAATCTTATTTTTACCTATTACAAAACAACATGAATATTATTAGTAAATTTATGAAATTTAGTTTGCATCTTCATTTTAAGTCAATTTTGCATGAAACTTCATATCAAATGATCATTATGCACAATGAATAAAATGGAATTCAATATGCATTGAAAGATAATACGAAATCACAAACATATGCATGATTCATGAGTGGAAAATGAATGTATAAAGTATCATGATGATGTTATATAAATAGAAAGAAAAGAATTAATTCAAAGAGCATATGCATATTTGATTATTGTGTCTTTTATCAAAGAGAGTAGTATATTTTCTTGTGTGTTATGTGTTTAGTTTCTAAGGTGGGAGATAAATATGGAATAAGAAAGTAAGTCGATCCTCTTTTTTCGCCAAAGCCATGTTTTCATTTAATTAGATGAATGTAGCTTGACAAAAATAGATTGATATGCTTCTTTTTCATATCTTGATAGGAGGACATTGCATGTTCCTATTAGAAATACATGTAGATATGTTAGGTTGCAGCAAGGTCCCCTCTTGCCTATTGTTTCTAGGTTGCTAGACATTTTATGAAGGTTTAGGTATCTTTTGTGTCATGAAAGATTCTAGGGAGGTGTAAGCTTCATGGTTGGGTAGAAAAGTGCCTAAGCCAAGTTATTGTCTCTTGAGTCTGTAGATGACTATTAGGGTCAATGGTGTTTAGAGGCTAATTGACTCTATTTCATTCTTCATATCTTGTATATTACTTGAGATGTACATCATATATTTGTATTAAGTTTGATACATGTAGACACCAAAATAAGTCCACACTCGAACACATTTAGCCTTATCCTATTCTAGCCAATTAAATAAATATTTATTTATTTATTTAATAATCATGTATATTTACCTTATCCCTAATTAAATAAATTTACATTTATTTAAGTTAAATTTAGCCTTTATCCTACCCTTAATTAGATAAATTTACAAATTTATTTAATTAAATCCACCTTTATTTCTTACCCCTGATTAAATAAACTTTATCCTATCCCATTTCGCTAGAGTTTAATTAATTTAAACTAACCTATAGCCTAAATCCCCCACCTTTTTCCTAAATCCTACTTACTAATTAATCCTTGATTAATTTACTTAATTTCTTGATCCCTATACCCATTAGCCATTTCCCCTAATTTAAAATTGTCTCACGTATGTGAGCACATTTTAAATTTTAAATTTTGAATTAATCCACCTCGAGCCACCCACACGTGTACTTACCTTGAGCCACCCATCTCTTACACATTTTTATTCACTTTCTTCTTGAGGTTTTCTCACCCATGTGTGAGATTTATTGAGCCTCACAGCTCTTACACTTGCCCCCCCCCCCCCCCNCCCCTCCCCCCCCCCCCCCCCCCCCCACTTGGAATTTATGAGCCATCACTTTCAAGGTTGCTCGCACATGTGTAATAAATTCATCCTTTTTGCATGTTCAACTACCTTTTCCTATGTGGCCTTCACATTTCATCCACCTCATTGATCCAAATGAATCCTAGCCCTCCATTTAACTTTAAATCTCAACCATCCATTTCTCTAAAAAATTATAACTTAGAGGCCTTCTCCTCATTCCTCGTATCATCTTCTTGTGCATTATTATGCTGCTAGTTTAGTGAGCAACCACATACCTCCACAAAAACATCATTCACACTTTGTCATTTTGAGTTTTGCATTGCTTTTTGTGTTGAGTAGGTTAAGTTTGTTTCTTATTTTTATTCATCACATTTGCATGCTTATTCCTAAATCATTTTGAGTTGTGTATGTTATGTTAGAATAGGCTTTAGTTGCATATTTCTTTTTCTCTTTTATGTACATCTTCATGCTACACAATACCTAGCCTAAGATTCTAAGTTGTATTATTATCTATCTCTTTACATGTTTTAATGCTCGGATTAAGCACTACTTCATTTGAGATGGATTTTGATTCTATGTAAGTATTGAGTTATTATATTTCATACTCGTTTTAATGTAATTTTGAGCATTTATTATTTGAGTAGTATAGTTTAAGGAGTGAGGAACTTACATTAAAATTGATCCTTTTTATCCTTTAGTAACATTAACATGTTACTTTGCTCATTCTTAGTTATAGTACATGTTTTTTTTTTCCAATCATGTATAGCTTACAAGTTAAACTACTAAGGCCTCCCCAACAATAGGTAACATGCATTTATTAGTATTATATTTTACAAGACTACATAATGATAACTCCCTATCATATATATTACCCAACTTATACTATATTTGTAACCAATAAATGGTGTAAGGGTTTGGGTGTTTTTGCCTCTTCAAGTTTAATTTAAACTCAACCACTTTTTCTAATGTCAAGTTGTTTGTTCTTTTTCTATTATAACCTTTCAAAACTTCTCTCTTACTTTAAATCTAGTTTTGAACATATTATTTATTTGTACAAACCCTCCCCCCTTTAAACGCTTCATTAAGGAAATTCTCAACATTAGTGATTCTCCATGTTTATAGTTGTCATCTAGCTTATAGGGATATTCTTCTCCAAATATAGTTCTAGAACTTTTCTTGCTTCCTTCCTTGGTCTTGAAAATATTCAAACACTATGTGATCTTAGCCACACTTGAACCATCTTTTCTTGAAGGTATCATCTCATCTCTCCTATACATTTATTTCCATATCTATTAGGCATCTCCTTCCCCTTTGTCTTTGTGGTAGTAGTTTCTATCTTGTTGACCTTTGCACTGCATGTCATGAATTTTTTCTTCATTTGGGTACACAGTTGCCTCTACAATAGAAATTTCCAACTTTCTTATCTTCTTGTGGAGTTGCCTAGCATTGCACCATGGCTTCTCTACTTTGTACCTATCTTATTTCCCTCTCCATCAACTATTTTGTCTATCAAACATCTTGTTTAATTTATTGTTTACCTTGATTCAAAATTGTATATCTCTATACAAACAACCCACATTCCTAAAATATTCATCCTTGGGCTTACTTTCATGTTGGAGATCTCATTGGCACAGGCCCCTTTTCCCTGGTCATAGGCATTTTTCTTTCAATGTACATGTGTCATGTCTGTAAAATTTTGGAGGGATCACAGTGGGTTTCTCTTCCTAGAAACCTCGTAGTGATGACAAGTGTCCCATGAGGCTTTTTTACATGGTTGTTATACCTTGTGGGTTAATAAATGATTGCAATTAGCACCCTTTTATTCCTTTTACATGCGTGTATAGTGGATCATGGTTGTCATTGACAACATGCTGATGATGGTTTCCTTGATTTTTCTAGGTGGTGGTTCTTCCAGCGAGGCAATTTTGATTCAAGGAGAATATTTCCTTATTGCAATTAGTTCTTTAAGAAGGGAGTGGTTTTCTGATCAAGGGGTTGGATTTTTAGTTCTCATTAGGAGACTGATAATTTTACCGAGGATATTTATTCTTGATGTTATTATGACACATCATACTTGCAAACTTTATTTCTAATTACTTTCACATTAATTAGAGTTTGATTGTTCTTGACGGAGCCTTTTAGGTTTTGATTAATGTTAAATATACCTAAAATCTATGTCATTTAAAGTAGTGATTATCTTATAGTACTCTAGCATTTTATATTATGAGATTTCTTTCATTGATAGATCATGTTAAAAACTCTTCCAATTGAAAGTAATTGAATGACAAAGGATGTTTCATGTATGTGACGTTGTCAAGAACAGATAGATGAATAGGATGTCTTTGAATGCATTTATTGTTGTACCATCCTAAAAAATTAGCACCCATTAATTGGATTTTTTTTAGGACCTACTAGACCCCATTTTAGTGATTCCTAGATCTAAATGTCTTTATGCTTTATTTCCCGCATCTTTCATGGTCTTTCCCCGAGACTTTTCACATTGCCCGAGTCTCGAGTTCACTTTGAAATTAACCCTTAGGACTAGACCAACCCAAGTCAGACTTGTCCTTGGGGGTTGGTTTTAAGTGGGCTTTGGGCCTAATGCAGGGGTTTTTTATTTATTGATCTTAGTGTGGTCGTCTAGGCAATTATGAATCTCGAAATGAGTATAAAAGGGGGTCTTCTCCTCTCATTTTGAGATCCATGACTATCTATAATATTCAATCCAATTCTATATGAAAACATTAATATTAATTTCAATTTCAATCAAACAAGCATTCAAGTTATGCAATTGAGGTGGTGGATTCAAGATTTGAAGGCACGCATTCATTAAAGATCTCCAAGTCTTTAAGTCTTCTTCCATTTAAGGAAAGGAAATCTTCTCTCCTTGATTCAAGTTTCTCTCCCATGGTAGCCTAGTGGAGGAACTCTCAAGCAAGCAAGAAGATCCATTCCTCTTCTACATCCATGATTGCAAGCATACATTCATTGAAGATATATGATTGGAAAGTGTAGATCCATTTAATTTGTGAATGAATCCTTGATTATATAAAATATTCCAAGCATACAATCATCCTTGTGGAGTTGACTGATTTCTACATCCATCCATGAGGGTTTTCCATGCAAGGTAAATTTGACATTTATCTTGTTTATGCAATTTCCTTATTTCATTTCAAGGTTGATTTATATACAGGGTATTGAACAAGGAAAGTCTCTTTTCACCAACCTATTTCCCCTTTTTCTTATGTGTAGGAACATTTTCTTTGGGTTTTGGATCCAGAATTTCAGAGTTTTAGGACCTGTGACTGATCTACTATAGATTTCATCAGCTTCTGAGTTTTTAAGACAAGGACAAATGTTTGGTACTAGGCAAACTTTAATTGGCATTGTTCTTTGGATCTACAAATTTCACAATCATAAAATATAGGTCTCATAGTTCCCGATCTATAACAATTTTTGGTTCCAACAGTTTTGCGATAGTCATTTCTGAATTTGAAGTTTGTTCCTCCTCTCCTAGCTTTCAAGGTGAGTTCATTATTCTCATTTTCATCTTGAATTTCCTTTTATACATCATATCTGGTATCATACACAGTTAGTAACCATTTATTTTATCATATTTTGCATTCCTTTCATAGTCTTGCATATCAATTTACATATCAGACATATTTTAACAATAAAAAAATTCATCTTCAAACCCCATTTTCAAGTTTAGATATAGCATTAGCATTCCTTCATCTCATTTGGAATTTTCTAATCTGATTTGGGTTTGAGAGTGAATCCTTTGGAGGTATTCCTAGTGTAACATAGGATATCTACACATTCACACAAAACAACCTAGATTTGGTGAGCCATCTCTACACACATAGACTTGGTTCACCATTTCTTATGTTACATTTTGGTGAACCCGACTTAGTTCATTATCATTCTGATTTTGGTGTTATATTATCATTATTTTCATTTAGATATATTTTTTATTCATTTACATCATATTTCATTTAGATATACTTTGTATGTGTTACATATTTGTTATATTGTATGCACTCGTATATATAAAAAAATATTTAATAGTTAATGTGCTTGTTCCTTTTTCATATTTATTTCAAATTACATTGCATTCTTATTTATTTTCATTTCTGTGTACATTAGCTTCATCACTTTGAGTCCAACCTATAGCATTCTTGTTAGAAGAATTCATATACTTATGGGTTCCTTTGATCCTGACACCTCCTTCTTTCCTAGGAATCCAGATGAGACCAACATGAATCTTAATGACATCTATCCTAAGGTCATGGAAAAAAACTCTTCTCATTATTCTCATGATGAATATGAAGCATTGATATTTTCTCCTATCCAATTCCAAAAAAAAACTTAAGACTTTGAAAAGTTTGAATAATACTTAAGTCAAGACAACTCTAATCCTGAGGCTCTTATCGTTGTAGAAGGCTTAAGGAAACTTATTCACAATAATGACCATGGTTTTGACATCTTGCATATAATTTCACATCTCATTGATAACACTATCAAACCTATTAAGGATTGTGCTCAAGACCTAGGTTTTATACCTCCTACTACAAGTGTTGAGACCTCTTTGCCTATCTCTACTTCCATTCCTAGTGTGTCCACTTATGCTCCACCTATCATGACAACTTCAATTCAAACTTCTAATCCTACACATGCGAGTCTTCCTAATCCTATAGCTCTTTCTATCCCTTCAAGTGTGCCATGTTTTTCATTTCCTTCTTCCATGCCTACTTACCATAGTGTTCCTTTTTCATATTCAACGATTCCTTTGATTTCAAACAATGTTCCTAATATTTCTCATGTTTCTCCTCCTAAAATTTTTTCTACCAATTCTACCATTAATATCTTGGCTCAAATTGTGTCTTCTTTGCAACAATTTTTTTTTCCATGATTCAATCTAAGTTCAACATTATAACTTTTAACATTGCTAGTCCTTTATCTTGGGATATTATTCGTGTTTTTATTCCACAATATATGGAGATTCTTTATCTTGAGACATATAATGGTAAGGGTGATCCTGTAACTCATGTTAAAACTTTCCAAACCTTGTGTAGTGATTTCTCTCATTACCATAGGTTCATGGCAACATTGTTCATTAGAGATTTTCAAGACAAAGCCTTGCAATGATATTATTCCTTTCCTCCTTATTCAATTGATTCCTTCCAAAAACTTGCTAATGCTTTCATTAAACAAAACAACATTGGTCCTAAAATCTCTCTAAATGATTTAATACATTGTAAAAAAGGTGTTAAAGAAAAAGTTAATGATTTCTTTGGCAAATTTAAGTATTTGTATGCTCACGTTTCTTATCCTATGCTTGATATTGATCTGAAATAAATTTTTATTGCCAATTTAAAAAGTAGCATTAGAGGTAAGATACTTATATCTAAATTCTCTTCATTTTCACAATTGTGTACAGTGCTTCATCATTATCAACTACAAGTGAGTTAGTTTGAGAGCACCACTCTAATGGCTCATGTTCCTATTGATAAGAGTGATGCCATGTCTGATTTCAATAAGTTTTAAAAATTAAACAACTACATCAAAATAAATAAATTATCCAACAACTTTTATGAACAAGTGACAACAACATCCAAATGTGTGGCTCCTTTTTCATCTATTTTTAAACCTACTCATAGTTATACTTAGCTTTCTAAATCTTTGCATAATGTGATGTTGAACTTAATTAATTCTAATGTGTTAACACTAACTCCTAGAAAACCAATCGACACCTATAAACCTCAATCCAAATAGTTGGATCCCAGCATTTTTTCCAATACCACCGTCAGTCTGGGCATGATACTGAAAAAGTGTTTCCACTTGAAATTTTTTATCCAATATCTTATTGATTCTAAGGCTATACTTGTTGATGGTGACTGTTGTTCCCTTTTCTTGTTGTCATAAAAATACCCCTCAGAGGGTTCACTCTATTTATCCCTAACACTGACCCAGCATAGAGTAGAATAACAGAAACAAGGTTTTGAAACCTCCTGCACTTTGAGCT
>MU227207.1:2900723-2911567 GCA_018584345.1 Thuja plicata
AGGATGGTAGTAAGATTTGCATAAAGCCTATTGACAGTCATGAGACTGATTCAAGGATGGTAGCGTAGATGCCAGATACTTAGTGACAACCTATGTATGAAAATCCTCTAACAAGGTCACACTTAACCGTGTGTTTGTAACCTTTAACAGGGTTGGCTCCTAACAGGGCTCACTACAAAAGAGTGAAAATTTGGGGTACCGGTCCCAATGGTTTTTCCCTTAATAGGGTTTCCACGTTAAAATATTGTGTTATATGTGTATGGTTTATTACTTTACTATTTTACATTCTGCATATGCATTTATGGATTGAATGGTATACTCTGCATATTTACGGAGTATCATTAAATATAGTTTACTACTTATCGGTTATCAAAGAGAATAAGGACAGACAAGGTAAACCGACAGACAGTTATTTGTTTTAAGTATTTCAAAAGCATACATCTTGTTGGGACTAAATAATTTGAGAAGTATTGATTGGTGGATTAAAGTTTAAATTAGATAAATTTTTGAGGCCTCTGATTCACCNGATTCCCCCCCCCCCCCCCTCTCAGTTATTACTAACATCCTAATGTAACATAGGATATCTACACATCCACACAAATCAACTTAGATTTGGCGAGCCATCTCGACACACTTAGACTTGGTTCATCATTTCTTATGTTACAATTATTTCTCGGCTTTTATAGATGCACCCATGAGATGATATGAATGTTTCAACTTGTGTCTAGGATCTGGTTATTATGTTCTCATTTTGACTATGAAGGGATTGTAGCATACTCCGCTAATTTGTGGAATAACGTTTGCATTATGAACTAAATGGTTATGTATTTTCATTTATGAAAGATTTCAAGTTAATAGTGAAATGATTTGGAGCATTGCCTTAATTTAGTTTCATTTTCAATATTCTTCTCTTTCCATCTTTCCCCTGTTCATGGAGTACCAACTCCTCAATCCCAGATGTGTTTTTGAGTGTTAGCACTTTGGTCCCACATCACTCAAAGTTTCCCTAAGACCTGTTACCTTTCTAAGTTGCAAAATTTAGGATAAACAATTTCTTTTTTTGGCACGCCCGGTGGGACCAACCATCTAGATTCTAATTTAAAACAAGTATATGATCCACAGGCCTATAACAAGATCCATATCCACTCATTATCAGGGATTATTGATCCCTCCACTGGTTATTGTAACCAGATTTAGAGCCACAACCTCTTTTTCAAGTGCATTACTAGCACCACCCCCACAATACCTATGGTAGTACATAATTTTTTCACCTGAGATAGTGGGAGCCCTCTTATTCCACCAGCTGTTGGTGTAATTTTGGATGTTTTCCCTACTAATTCTTTGAAGGCCCTACCCAAGTTTACTAGTGAAGATGAGAATACCCTTGTTAAGCATATGACATATATGGACAACACTTGCACAGTATACCATATCACACAATAAAATATGTCCCTGAGGTTGCTAGCCGCATCTTTCAAGGGGAAGGCATTCTAAGGGTATAGATATCTAGAACCAAATAGCATAGGCACTTGGGATGACTTGGAAAATCTATTTTATAACCACTTTTCCCAAAAGGGTGACCGTTCTTTGTTACTCCAACAACTAATTAATATCAAGAGAGCTCCCCAGGAAGTTGTTGTTGATTTTAATAGCATATTACATAGAACATGGAAAAGAGTCCCCATAGATGCATGTACTCTAGTGCCCGTGGACTTTGTTTTCTATTTAAAAGCTTTCAATGCAGATATATCATGGACTATACAATCCCTGGGGGTGTAATCTTTCCAACTACTTATCAGATAGTAGTATCAAATAAACTGACCAACTTGAAAATATAGCATGACTTACCCCAGCAGCCCCCCATGTTAGACTTTCAAAAATAGAAAAATGGAAGGCCCTCATATTAGCCAAATCAATATTAACGCTGGAATAGAAATAATCAAGGAAATAATCATCAAATAAATAATTGATAGGGATAAAATTGAAAGCAATCGGTCATTGTTCCTCCTCCAATGACATCATTATAGTCTGGTCTGCCTAATTCTAACAAAGAATTAGTGGATACCCATAATAATTTTGTTGAAGATCTGAATGCATGCTTATTCCCATGCAATGATGCCCCACATGCCTCAAGATTTCCAAAGAGGAAACCTACAAAAATATATATAAGAACAAAAGAGCAAAGGGATGACCCTAATGTTGATAATTACTATTTTTCTTCTTCATGGATATAGAATTCCATGTTAACAGCTTAGATGTAGGGAATGTCCCTAGAACATGAGTCATAAATTTCTCCTGACCATGCTCTATTTTCATGGATGGTGGATGAGGATGACGTGGTTTTTACAAATCAAGTTTCCACTTCAAATATGTCACAAGTCTAGTCAGACTACAACACCCGTTAAAAATGAAGGTTCACTGAAGAAGCGAGTATGCTTGTCTTACCAAACAAAACTGTCCAATTGTCATGCCCAAGATTTGAAGCAAACAAACCCACTGCTCCAGAAGTTCAGTCACAACCAATCCAATGAAAAATGGAATTTGTTCCCTAAAAGATGAAAGATCCCAAAGTCCCTATTGAATAAAAGGTGGATGTGGTGGAACAACTAAACAAAGCTCCTAAGAATTTATCCTTCTAGGATGTACTTGCAATCCCAAAACAAAAATAGTTATCGAAGGAGGCCCTTGACAAATAGGATAAACAAGACATAAGTAAAGCCATTGTTGAGCATGCAAAGCTGAAAGGAAAGACACATGTCACAGAACAAGAGATTTCAAAGATCCAATAGTCAGTTTTGTTGGTCAAGTTTGACAATCTGGAAAAGAAAAGGAAAATGGTAAGTCCAAACCAATGTCCTTCTTTCTGATCTTGATAATAGGGGATAAACTATTTCATAATTCAATGACAGACTCAAAGGTTATTAGCACCGTCATGCGCAAACAAATAGTAGAAGCCCTTCATATAGAATATGAGCCATCTGATAGGGGGATTATGAAATTAGATGGAAATAAAGTCTAGTATGTAGGGGTAAAAAAGGATCTTCCCTTAACCCTATTTTAATGTCTAAACATCATAGTTCCATAAAAAATGTAGTCATTGATATCCCCCTTATTTTTGGTGTCTTCCTTTAAAGAGATTTCACCGATAAAATAAGAGGTTATATGTCACTAGACTGGGCCCATTTAATATTGAAAACTAAGCATGGAGCTAAATGAAAGGTTCTATCAAAACCCATGCATAACACTCATGTAGTGGATGAACTTGTGCTCAATTGTGAGCCTACCCACACCTCTATCTCTAAAGAAGAGATGTATTGCATTGAAATTCTAAAGGATGAAGAAGTAACTAGGGAAAGGACTGAAGAAGATGAAGTCTTATTGAATAATTTATTTGAGAATGACCCTTTTGAAAACTTCCATACTACTAGATTGGGTACTTATGTAATGTTTGATGAATACCATCCAATATCGAGAGTTACAGATGAGAAGGAAAAGAAAGACATCAAACTCTGGTCACTTGAACTTTGGACAATGTGTTTTTATGGAGGAAGATGTTAGACTGGTTAAGGTGTCGACATTCATCTTATTTCTCCTCCAGGAGAGGAAGGAAAGAAGGCTTTATGTTTCTAGTTCAATTCAACCGACACTGAGGTAGAGTATGAAGGACTAGTTTGAGGACTAAAATTAGCTAAATAAATGGCAATCAAACAATTGAAAGTATTTGGTGATTTTGAATTGATAGTAAAGTCTACAATATCTCTACAGCCAAGAATCCTTGGATGAGATCTTACCACCATAGAGTATGGGATCTAATAAAAAAAATATGCTTTTAGCATTCAGGTCATTCTAAGGAAGCAAAATATTGAGGCTGACCAATTAGTTGCAATCGGTTCTCAGTTTGAACCTGTTACTCATATATTTACAATCAAGCATTTAGTTTGAGTAATAATTAAGACATATATATCAAACAATAGTTATCACAGAAATTTTTTAAGAATGATGATCGGATTTCTTTATTTATCAATCGAGTTGGAGAATTTGTCGATCAGTTGCAACCTAAGATTGAAGAAGCTTGTGAGGATCAAGTCATCCAATTAAGAGGAAATAAAATTCCCCAAGGCCTAATAACCCTAGAGATATTATTTTTCTGTCATGATGTCAGAAGAGACAAATGCAAGTTTTTCGCAGACCAAAAAGATTATGAAGATCTAGAGGTCAGAGATAGCATAAATTGAAGGTGGGAAAAAGAGTATCCAAATTTGATAGAGAAAGGCTCAATTCCAGGTGCTAGAAGTATAAAGGGGTCATAACATGGACCTATGATGATCTAAAGGGCTATAATAGAGGTATTATTGAATACACTATCAAGCTAGCAGATGGAGTGAAATCCATTAGACAAGAATAGAGGTTTGTGAATCCTAAGATAAAAGCTCTAATGGCACAAGAACTGAAAAAATTGAATGACTCTAAGATCATCTATCCAATCAAATATCACACGTGGGTGTTGAACCTAGTGCTGGTCTAAAAAAATAATGGTGACATCCACCTTTGTGTGGATTTATGAGACCTAAATAAGGCTTCTCTAAAAGATCGCCACACGTTGTCATCAATAAAACAAATCTTGCAAATTGTTTCCGGATAAGAGATGTTTTGTATGTTAGATGGATTTTTTGGATACAACCACGTTTGGGTGGCTGAAGATGATCAACACAAAACAATGTTCACCACCAAGTGGGGAACATTTGCATATGCTAAGATGCCTTTTGGTCTATCTAATGCAGGAACAACATTCCAGAAGGCCATGGAGACAACTTTGAAAGAATTAATAGATTTGATCATTCTCATTTACTTAGATGATTTGATAGTGTTTTCAAACAAGAAGGGGGATCATTTTGACCACCTTAAGAAAGTTTTTCAGGATTGCCAAGAATTCAGAATCTCCTTGAATCTGAAGAAATGTGCAATCAGAGTCACACAGGGAAATCTCCTAGGGAATATAGTCTCTAAAGAGGGGATTTTTATAGATCCCAAGCGGGTAAAAGCTATTTTAGAACTTTCACTACCAATAAACAAGAAAGGAGTTCAATCCCTCTTCAAGAATATTAATTTCATTAGAACATTCATTTCTAACTTTGTAGGAATGGTGTGACCAATCACCCTGATGTTGAGGAAAGAACATATTTTCAGATGAACCGCATAAGGGAAGGCCTCCTGTGAGAAGATAAAGGCAGCTATAGTTATTTCCCCAGTTTTGTCAAATCAAGATTTCTGAAAAGATTTTATAATGTATATCTATGGGAGTGAATATAGCCTTTTCGCTGTACTGACTCAAAGGGAGAAAATCAAAAGGAAGAACACCTTGTTTCCTTCTAATCCAAGACATTCAAAGACTATGAAGTCAAATACAACTTCATGGAGAAACATGTCTTTTCTCTAGTTAAAGACCTCAAAAAATTTAGACACATGGTCTCTGGAAGTAAGATCATGGTATACGTCGCTCACCCTGATGTGCAAGAATACATCATGGAAGGTGGGATTACTTAAAAAAGAGCTAACTAGATCACTAAGAATATGGAATATGATGTAGAATTTTTCCCGACTAAAGTGATCCAAGGGAAGGGTCTCCGTGAATATATTGCTAGAGAAGTTGAAGGAGCTGGAAAAAATAGAGGAACGGATCCTTGTTAATTATGATGAAGAAACAAAGGATTGGGTCACCGATAAAATAAAATTCATGCAGATAGGTAGGTACCCCTCTTACCTCCCTTCAAGCAAGAGGAGATATTATAGGTTTCAAGGTACAGGGTATTTCCTTAAGGAGGGTTTACTTTTTAGAAGAAATTTTAGTGGGATTCTATTAAGGTGTGTAGATGAGGACCAAAGCCAAAAAATACTAGAAGAAATGCATAACGGTCCATCTGGTGGACATTATTCACCAAATACCACTACACTAAAAATCATGCAGGTGAGCTACTTTTGGACG
This sequence comes from Thuja plicata, assembly GCA_018584345.1. NCBI lineage: Eukaryota > Viridiplantae > Streptophyta > Pinopsida > Cupressales > Cupressaceae > Thuja > Thuja plicata. The sequence continues at coordinate 2,906,707 of MU227207.1, forward strand.
ACCATGTCTACACATTACTTTGAGTTGGTTAAAAAATGTGAAAAGTGTCAATTCTTCATCTCAAGACAAAAGAATTCCACCATGCCCCTAAGACCCATTATGTTTGACGATCCTTTTTCCCAATATGGCTTAGATTTCATCGAGATGATGAATCTCTCTTCAAGTGATAGGAATAGATGGATTCTAACTGCTACAAACTACTTCACCCGATGGACGAAAGTTGAACCACTCAAGAATGCTATAAAGAATAAAATTGTCAACTTTCTTGAAGAATTAGTATCAAGATTTGGCCCTCCTAAGACAAATTTTTTTGACAATGCAAGAGTCTTTACAGGGACTAAGATGTCCAAATTTTCTCTAAGAAATTACATTTTCTTGAAAACATATTCCAACTATTATTCTTAGGAAAATGGGTTAGCCAAATCAACGAGCAGAAACCCAATAATAATTATAAAGAGAATCAACTCAGAGCACTAGCAGGAATGACACAAACACCTACAAGCTACTTTATGGGTAGACCCGATCAATTTGAAAGAAGTTCAAAAAACCTCACCATATGAGCTAGTTTATGGGGAAGAGTCGCTCCTCCCAATTTCAATGCAAATTATAGCCCCGCGGTTTCTCAATTCAATAGAATTGGAAGAAGATGGCGCCATGAACGCAAGGGTTGTTGAATTGATAAATATATAGGAATAGCATGAGAAATCCCATTATGCGCTTACATGTCACCAAGGAGTTTGAAAAAAGGTGGTTTGAAAAAAGGTCTTCAGACCCAATTTTCAAAGAAAATGACTTGGTCTTAAAGTATAATGAAAGAGAAAGTAAGCCAGGTCAGCATGTGAAGTTTGGAACTTTATGGGAGGTTCCCTTCCACATTAAAAATTGTAAAGGTGGCAACACTTTTGATCTTGAGGATATAGCAGGTAAACTCTTTGAGATCTCAGTAAATGAGATCCACCTTAAGCATTACCATTAATGACTCCTCTTTTCCCATGTAAATAGTAGGTTAGTCATGTTTTGTGTTTGATAAGTACTATCTAGTACATTTTCCTTGTTGTTAGTCTCCAATCCCTCTATTTTTCAAGTCTCCCCTTTTTTCCCACATGAGGCGGGTTGTATCTATCTTGCGAGATTTCAAAGCAAGCCCTCTAGTTGTTGTGTCAAGTCCTTGCTGCTTTTCATTGTGCCTCATTTTATGGAATGATAATGAGTCTAGGTAATTTATACTCTCCTTTTCTATCTATATAATGCACAAAAATGAAGAAATTTAATGCATATGCTCGGGTAGTTGTCACCTTGATTTTATTTATATATTCCTAAAGCTTAAGAATTTTCAAGTTGTTTGTAGAAGAGAATTTTAAAGTTTTATGTGTTAAGGGTTGCCAAAAGGTTGTTGTTTTCTTCCCCGTATGTCGATGGCTCATGTTTCACCCTAATTCATGAGAATGGCTGATTTTTTTGTAGATGCATCATATGCCCAAGCACCCAGGTTGGCAAGAAATAAACCGAAGAAAATACAAGCTGAAAAAATGGAAGCTAATAGAGATCCGATGACGGTTAAGGACCCTACAGACAATATTCAGGACTCGTTACCAACTATGAATACTAGGGTTCTTAGAGAGGGGACATTGTAAATAAAACTAAACCCCAATTTATCATGACAGGTTCAAGAGTTTGGCATTGCGACCTACCCCAATACTTGGTGCCCAATGTTCACCCATGTCTGAAATTAATTGCAGCACCGATGAGGTATTTTGATGCAAGGAGTGATGTCATCCAACATGGAGAGATAAAGGTGCTGATAAGACCATATTCTATAAGAAGTATGTTTTGCATTCCATGTGACATGGTGAAGATCGTGCCTTTCAACAAAACAAAGCTCAAGTATGAGTGGGCTCAGGCACCCAACTCACAAGAATTCTTGGAATGGGAATTCTAGGGAAATCTCTTTGCTAGGACGAGGTTCCCATTGCACTTCTTGGATTTTAAAGGTGATTCCAGGGATATTTTCTCTATGTTGGATTTCATTTGTGGAATGGAAGGAGATGATATTGTGGAAGAATTCTAGGTGGCCATGGTGTATCATCTAAAGACGCCCTTGGACACTAATATCTAGTTTTATTTACCCAATGTTATTATAGAGGGCATAACACAATAGCTCTAAGATTTCTAGTTATCTCATATTTTTAGGTACCCATCTTTTCTGGTCCACATGCTTTTGTATCAAAATGTTGGATAGTTTTCAAGGTTCTTGAGCCTAGATATAGTAGATATTGCTGGAAGAAGAAATTTTGTCTCTATGTGGACCATGGTTATGAACAAACCAAATAATTATGATACCTTCTTGGCCCAATTCCTAAGGCCCACCATGCATTCCCTTCTAGATCAATTTGATGATGGCAGACTCACTACAACTCGAACTGCTTGGTTGTGGAGTTGTGAACCCTAGATGGAATGGTTCTAAGGAACTGATTTCACTATTGTCTAATCCCATAGTTTCAATGAGAAACCCTTTCTGCTCCCTACTTTTGTTTCAGATAGAGTCTTAGCCCTGATGAGTGAATGAGTTCAAGAAAAAATGAACAATGATGTACAAACCGCCAATGTCATTATTCATCATTCCCAACCATATTGGGATGAAAAAATGAACAATGATATACAAGGATTTTGACCCGAATGAATGGATGTCAAGAAGATTAAATGCTATTATTCATCATTCCTGACCATATTGGGATACAAATTGAAGCCCTACTCAGCCGCCATGAATGTTTTTATTAATCTTTCATTTTAGCGTGTTGGTTCCAGGCCCTCTTGGATGGATTTTTATGATGTAAATGACACTTTTGATCTTGCTATTAAGATATCCCCAAACTTGAAGAAAATATGAGAAATGAGGGTTGGTCGGAGGAAAATATTTTTTCCTTTTGGATCTATAGTTAGGAAACTAAATAAGGCTTTGTTAGCCTAAATGATTTCTATTTGGATATAATGTTTGAATAAAAATGAGATGCCAAACACAATGAAGGTTCAAGTTCCGAAAGTGAGGAGCAAGAAGAATTTGTCCCTTGTGTTCCTAACCCTTAGGAGGGGAAAGAAGTGGTAGTACAAAAAATGAAGGAACCCATAGAGGTGGTAACACCTCAGAGGATATGAGAGAAATATCAAGACATAAAGGTGTTAAAAGGGCCAGAATCCCAGAAATTATATACTCAACAATTGTTGACTAAGAAGAGAATGTACCTGAAACACAATTCTTCCCCTATGAAGAGGAGAGGAAAAGTACAAAAACTCAGACTTCAACAGTCAAAGGAGGAAACTTGGGAGGAACCAGGCTCAACCATAGTGCAAGTAGATATTACGACGTCACTACTAATCCCTCAGGTAAGTTTCTCTCCAACCCTCCTCTCTTCTCAGTCTTCAGTTTCTTTGAGAATTGTGCCTCCACTCTCCCCTATTCAAGGTATGACAACCCATGTTCCTCTGAGCCATCTCACAATCTTCCATTTTTTCTCCTCTCGGTGCCAAGACCATCACTGCTTTTAACTTGAGCTGCCCATTATCGGTTACCCTAGGTGCCCCTACTCAGTCCACTTTAGTACCTATCCTTTTGCTCCCTCCTTTAGGATATCCTATTTATGGATAGGAAGGTATTCCCCAGAATGTGTTAGAGACTCATTTTAATGTCGCCAAGCAAGAGAAATAGGCCCGATCCCAGAAAATGAAAAATAAAGAAGACAACCAACTTGTCACTGCCAATGCCAACTCTCTATATAATGAAAAGAGTAAAGTATGCACTATTGTGTCGATAGTCCCTAATGTTCAAGGAAAGATTCAAAGTCAAATACTTCCCAATGAGTATGATTCCTACACTATCATCTTAAATGTCAACCATGCAAGCCCTCAAGATAAAGTTGAATTAATGGAGGAATCTCAAAAAGTAGTCATTGTTGATTATCCAAAACTCACCCAAAAGCTGGAAAATAAAGAAAAATATCAGCAAAATGCAAAAGTGCAAGTGACAAATATAAAGTGCATATTAAAGCTCTCAACAAGGATATTTTAAGACTCCATAGAGATCTCCAAGAAAAAACCTCCTGTAGACACCCAAAATTAACCAAGTGTCTTAGTATCAGCAAATCTCATCAAAATGCTTAAAATGCTTCAAAATGGATCAAAATCAAATTAAACGGACATTTATCAATCAAATTGGATTAAATCAAGGGATTAATTATAATGAAATCAAATAATCAAATATAAGCCTAAAAGGGCTCAATCAAAATTATATAATTGATTTTAATCAATTAATTGTATAGTTTTAAAATCTAAAATCAAAATGAACCTATTCACCCTTATATGGCTAATTTAATTAATTGATTGAATTAAATAAATCCTAATTCTTTTAACATAATTTGATCAACCAATGAGAATTGAGGACTTTGTCTCTTTGTCCCAACCTTTGAGACAACCATTTAAATGGTGCTCCCATTTGAAACCATTTGAGGGATCAAACTAAACCAAGGATTAACCCATGATCAATTCACTCTACCCCCTACCCTTGGTATTTTATTATAAATACAAGCCATTTCTAAGCATAATCATATCCTAGAAAATTCAAATGCATAGCATCATCACTATAGGCAATTTGAGAGCAATTGAGTAGTATTTTGAGCATTTGAGAGCAAATTGTGAAGATTTTATCATTTATCATGAGCATTTGGATTCATCTTCGAGAGCTTTTGAGAGAATTGAGAGCTAGATTAGGCATTTATCATCAATTTCTCATTCTAGGATGGTCACTAGTGGAGATTAAGGCTGAGAGATCTACTTGCAAAGCCTAGTTAGAGAACCATGGAATGTTATG
>MU227207.1:2911617-2950098 GCA_018584345.1 Thuja plicata
GTTAGAGAACCATGGAATGTTATGGATGTTAATTTCAATTCTTTAGATTAAATTGCTTGTTTCTTTCCATAGAATTGTAGCTAATCATCCTAATTTCATGAAGGTGTATTAACTCACACACAAATGGTGCCCACTGTGGGGCTTTAGGCCTCATTTCCATCATTTTTATCAATTTTTGTGTGTTTTTGCTTCACTTTCTTGTTCATTTTGTAGAAAATAGGTGAAATGTCGCATACGAAGAATCTAATGACGCCTGTGCACAGTGAAATGACACCTAAGAATTCCTTCTCTTTTCTTGTCTAATTCTTTTTCTGCCTGTGAGATAAAGTGTGATGCCTATGAGCGTAAAGCCTTGCCTCTGACTCGGGAAATGACGCGTACAAGCTATAAAGTGACATATACAAGCTGTTAAGTGATGAGTACAAGCTGTAAAGTGACATGTACAAGCTGTAAAGTGACGCGTACATAATATAAAGTGACGCGTACAAGCTGTAAAGTGACATGTACAAGCAGTAAAGTGACATGTACAATCTATAAAGTGACATGTACGATTTGTTAAATGACGTGTACACACTGTAAAGAGACACGTACACACAGGGAAACGACGCCTATAAGCTGTTAAATGATACCTATAATTTTTTGTGTTTCATTGCTGTCAAATCATTAAATTTAGTTTTCTAACTCTCTGTTACTGTGTTTTTTGCAGATAAACAGACACTTGAAAGTACACAAACCAGAGGTGATCTCATGCATTAAGTCCTTAAGTTGTTTTTTTTTTTTTTGCAAATTTTGCTAAGGAACTTGAATGCATTGTCAATTCCACTTTCAAGATTTCTTCACTTTGTTGGTTGCGTTGACTAACTTGTTGGAGGAGTCGAAGTGGGAACGATCGCCACTAGGTAAGTAGTAAAAAGAAAACATCAATCAAAAATGTGACTAGTCTTTGATAGCTTCAAAAATGAGGTATTGATCTTATCAAGCTTGCATTGATTAAATTGTGGCATTCTTTTAAATCTAGTTAATAGGAAAACCCCTATTATTGTCCAAGTTGAACAAGCATGAGGCATATGCTCTCCACTTTTTGAAGTGGATCAAAAATCCAAACATGTGAGTTTAATTTGGTAGAAAGAAAGGGAGGAATTAACCAAACATTTCATTTATAAGAACCTCCTTGTCAAGGGGTTGAAAATGAACAAGTGTGTTTGAAGTGTTTGAAATGAAGGAAGACAATAGGTATATGCTCTTCACTCTTTGAGTGAATCAAACTCCTAAACTTGTTGGACTAAGTTTATTTTTTTCTTTCCATGTATGCTAGATTAAAATAAAGCTTTAGAGGGCCTTCCTCCCAAGAATTCCTTTACGAAGGCGGTGAGAGGGAATGACCCAAAGTGGGAGACAATCACTTTTATCGTGATATCCTCCAACCCACTATAAATAAATGCACTTTACCTTAATCAGAAAGTGACTAAGTTGTGTGCAAGTCATCCTCACTTCCTCGAGTAGTCCTTTGGGATTGCACAAAATTGTACTTTTGTGCATGTGGGAAGCTCGCAAGGGGGTAAAGGAACTTGACATGATTTAGAACAGAGGTGTTATTAAAACCGTTAAAATAGTAAGCCTACCTTCTAGAGCCATTGTTAAAAGCCACATTTTTTTGACTCTAGGTAGATTGCTTGGAAGAATTTCTTATTCTATACTTTAAAAAAAGACCGAGAAAATACACTTTTAGTGTTGTTTTAGGGTTATGATGCAAATTTGATGTGTGTGTTGAGTTTGTATTTCATTTTCAGACAAGAATCTTCTTTGACAGCTCTGATCAAAGACATTAAAGTTTTAAGACCTGAAATTTTTGAAAATTTAACTTTGATTGGTAAAGTGACGTGTATGATCATTTAAACGACACTTACAAACAATTATGTGACACGTAAGAACCTGAAATGACGCCTGTCAGATATCAAACACCGCATAAGTCACTAGAAAGTGCCGCTTGGAATCAATTCAATAACGCCTATCAACAGGAAAACATCATGTACTCACTGTAGAGTGTCACGTACAGTAATTCCATTCATCACGTGCTAACATTAAAGTGATGCCTACACAACATGAAGTGACACCAAGAAATAAAGAAGGGAAAATAGGGGGCATTTCTTGAGGGTTTGGAAATATTTTGAAATCATATTTTGATACCCTTTTCAGAGTTATTCTTTGTCAGTGAAATAGATAGATCAGATTCTTCAAACATTTATAATGATGAATCTCTTTGAGAAATGAATCAATCATATGGTGGAGAATAATTATCAAAATAAATATCAAAATCTCCATAGGACTCAATATGATGAAGTAACCGAAGAACAAATTTTGGAAGCATCTCAAGATCCCATATTTATGGAAACAATGCGCTTAATTTTAAGGAAGGATAAAGAAGCATATTTTTCTCAATTAGGAGCTACCCTTTCTCATAATGATGATATATCAACCTTAAATAAGGATGAGGAAAAACAAAAGGATATATCTTCTAAAAATCCATCATTATGATCAATTTTTCATTTTCTTTATGATGATGGGCCATCTATATCTTCATCTTCTTCACGAAACAAAACATTTAAGTGCAACAAACCTATCTTGGATCAAGGGAAATTTCATGACCACCCTATTTGCAATCAAGATAATAAAGAGAATGAAGAGAAAGGTACCACTCACAAGAAAGATATAATGCACAAACCTCTATCTAGCAAGGTTTCTCCCATGGCCTTTACTCCTTTCATCCTTCATCCATCTCACAAAGCTTCACAACTATCAAAAATTCCTCCACCAAAGAGTGAGCCTAATGATGATACTTTCCACATTGACTATGTCTACCCTCAAGGGCTACCTTTAAAAGAAACCCAAGCTAATTTACATCTTGTTGCAAATTGTTTCCATGCTTCAAAGATCTTGGACCCCAAAACTTCATGTGCTTCAATGCCTATTCAAAAGGATTCTCCATCATTCTTCCAAACATTCCCCATGCATATCCAAGCATCTACCTTGTCCTTAGAAGTGGCTCCATGTCAAGAGGATAATCCAAAGAGAAAAGAAACAAGTATCAATAAAGATCAAAATCAAGATGTTATACAATCCCCTACCATATTTGATGAAGGTCCCATATCCATAGAATCTTGTGATGATCCCCTTGTACCCTTTCATGTCTTCCAAGCTGATATCCTTCCATTTCATGAACAAAGTGTCCTTCCAAGCTCTATACCTAGTCCAATCCCCAAGCAAGATCAAGATATCCCTTCCATAATTTCCAATGAACATATTGAAAATCAAGAGCAAAGCACCCTCTCTACACCATCCAAAGATCCTTGTCAAGATCAAATCATCCCATCAACTCCTTGTCATGATCCTCCATATTCACCTCAAAAAACCATCATTCCTCCAAATTCCTTGCATGATAATAAATCCCTTCAAGATTCATTTGATCCTATCAAAGTTTCTCCTATGAAAGTTCTTCATGAGCCTATTGGTATAAAGATAAATCATTAAAATGAGAACCTTGACAATGAAACTCACTCCAAAGATATTGATATCCCTTTCACACCTTATCTCCCTCAATTCAAACACAACCATATACCTTCACCATCCTCCAAATCCATTTTGGGTTCCTATGTCCCAAAGTTAAAGTCTTCATCCCTTCCATCCATATTGGGTCCATATATTTCTCCATCAACCATTCCTACCATCCCTACCTCTCCATTCACTTACCCTACCATGTATTAAGATCAACAAAGGCATACATACTTGAAGAATGTTCAAACACCAATCCATATGATCCCTCCATATTATTCCCATTCACCCAAAATTCCTAAGTCTTTTGGAATCAATTCGGATGTGCAACATAAAAATTAGAAATCCAAGAATCCACATGTGTTTAAAAATCACCATGTCCCATCTAATCTACATGTGAATGAAAAGCAAAAATAAATATCCAAAAGGCTGCAAAGGTCCACAAAGCAAAATGAAATATCCGAAAGACCACAAAGGTCCACCAAGCAAAAAGAAAAATCAAATAAAATGTGGGTTCCTAAATCTCTCATTGAATAAATTCATTCAAAAGCATCACAAAATAAAGAAAAAACAAAGAATATGTGGATTCCCAAGTCACTTTTGAAAGACTTGCACACAAAAGAAAAATCAAAGTTGACATTCAAGCTTCCAAAGGCTTCCATTCCATCTCCTTCCAAACATTTTCCACTTTCCAAGTCTAGTTTGGGTTCCTACATCCCAAGATCCACTATCTTAGCTACATCCTCACCTCCATCCATTGTTCCTCCATCATTCCACCACCCTTCAAAGTGTGTGTCAAAGTTGATCTTTCCAACATTTCCATCCACAACATACCTTCTTCTTATCGTCACATTCATTATCCAACACATACTTTCCATCTTTCCATCCCTCTTATCTAATCTATGGCATAAAACCTTCACCACCATCTACCATTATCTTTCATATGTGTCATTGGTCATCACCTTATCAATATCTTTGAGCATCCTAGCCATATTCATGGTTTATTATAGCATATCTTTCAGAAGAGCATTGTCCAAAGATCCAGATGTTGGGGAAATTTCGCAAAATACAAAAATAGAAAAATAGAAAAGTGCCTTGGTGAAAACCTGGTAAACGGGTGCCTTGGTAGAAAAAGTAAAGAGAAATCAATTCATCCTATGGTGAAAACCACTTCTTGTGGTGCCTTGGGAAAGTACCATGATGAAAACCTGGCAAACATGCATCATGTGTAATTCCTCCTCTTGCACTCTACACTTGGGGGCAAGTTTCATCCATGCTATCCTTCATCTTCCTATCATTTATCTCAATTGCATCTATATTCCATCTTTTACCTTTGGTCTTGACAAGGTTGAACATATCCGTGAGCATCAATTATCTTGACACCGTTATCCTTTCCATCAACTTATTCACTTGTTGCATCCATGCTACCCTATCATGATCTTGCTTTTCCCCAATCCACCTTCATTATTCCTATGCAGTCTTTCCATAATCCCAAATCATCCCCCCATAGCCTCCATCACCCCTTTATCCTGATCATGCTTTCTTATCTACATCTTACCCAAATTGAACCATTGGTCTTGATCGAAAATAAAGGACATAAAGTGCAAAATTTGTTCTCAAAATCTTCTTGACATGTCCACTCTTTTGGGACTACCCATTTTTATGACATCAGGTCATTATCCTATATTCTATCTAGAACTACATCATTGGCTTCCATTTCTTATCCAAAAACATGTTTTGCATTGCTATATCATTTTTCCTTAGCTTGGGTAATCTTGAGGAGATGGTCCTACGGGTCACATTTCACATTTTTCGTCCATCAATGACCTTTCCATTTCTAATCCATCAGCTTGCAAATCCATCCTTCATGTCCTATACCTTGCTAGACATTGGGGAAAAACCACTGTGATCTTGTTTGAGAGATGGTAAAATAAAAAATCTCTAAAAAGTCAAAAATTTTAAAAAAAAATTCAAAAAAATTCAAAAATTTCTAAAAAATCAAAAAATCAAAAATCTCTAAAAAATGAAAAATCTCTAAAAATCCAAAAACATTAAAAAATCCAAAAAACTTGCATAACGTCTTTGAGTTGCATTGTTGCAAACTCGGTTGCATTTTCCCAAGATTTACATGGTCTCATTTCTCACTTGGGAGAAAACATCATTGATTTTGGTACAAACGGATTCAAAAGTACAACATTTTGATCACACGATAGAAGAAGATTTTCAGAATTTAGAGGAGAGCTATTTTGGAACCTTTGATGGATATCATTGTTCAACCCTAAACAATTTTATCCTACAACATGATCCTTGAGTTTCATAGACTTATTTTATCAAGATTAAAAATTGACAACACCCTAAATGATCAGAAGGTTTGGAATTCTTTTTGAAAATCTTGATACAACACAAAAAAAAAGCTTTTTTGATGATCTTCATTGCATTTTGTCATGTCTTTTTAGCTAATCGATGATGTTTTGACTAGATTGGCGATGATGAAGACATGATATTTCTTGCTTTTGTGTAACTTTTTTTTAGGAAGATCCTTTTACTTGTGTGAATTCATCTAAGGACATGGTCATCAAAGAACCATCGAGGACATTCCTATAGGAAGGAGGGTTAACCTTTGTTTGTTTACGCAAAAGGATACCTTGGCTATTTAGATCTTCAATATCTTAATACCAAAATCCACTTGCAACATTGAATCCATTGAAACCGGTATTCATACTCCCATAGTTGGTCATTCAACTAGTGAGGGTTGTACTAGGTTCCTAAAAAAGGTTACCAACTGAGATGAAAGTCGTATTCATATTTTTATGGTCACAGTGGCACCAGTAAGGATTGTATCGACTCCTAGATCCACAATGCTCAATGATGAAAATATATCTCTTTTGTAGTTCTTTCGCAAAAAGCTAGTGGCCATTAGTTGCATTGCATTGCATTTTCATGATAGATTAATTGCATGTTTATGGTATTTTCTTTAATCAAGGGGGTGAAAGTTAATCATGATTTCATCATCAAAGTCCTAATCAATGTCCTCAAATGTCTGATCCATCAAATTGACCAATGCTACATCAAGGATATCATCAATATACATTTGCTCACCTAGGGGCAACCTCACCATCTGATCAAATAGGAGAAACCTAACTCTATTTATTCCCTGTACCTATATCTACACCTGATTCATCATAAATGCCCCTATCTATCAGCCTCCCACCATTAATATTTCCATCAAATCCAATCCAATCGAATATCAATCAGTCGAATCATCCAATTGATCATCTAAATTCAATCATTTATCCAATCATCCATTTGCTCATTTTGACTGCATCAAATTTCCTAACTCTAGATCTTGAGGAAGGAAATCAATCCATTTGTTCATCTCTCTAGATCTTGAGAGTGAATTATTAGTTTATCCAATCAATCCATCAACCTACCTATCGTATCCAATTGACATCAATACCAAATCAATCACATGATTTTGACTGACATCAAGTGATATACAACCATCATCAACTTATCTCAAACATCAACAACATTTTCTTAAATCATAGCTGTTATCATCAAATTCTCTCATGAACGGGGCATTTTCAAAGTGATTTTATCGGGAAATGAATCTTAATTTCCCAAACTCAACCAAATCATCTACCATTATCTCGATTCATTTCCCGAGGGAGCATCATCATATCATCAAATTAGGGTTCTGTATCAAATCTGGGGCATTAAAATTTCAAACTTTTATTAGTGGGGCATTCTGCATCAAATCAAATCAGAGTTTCAAATCCAAGTTGTGAATCAAGGTTTTAATCAGAATTTCAAATCAGAGTTGTGAATCAGGTTTTTGTCATCAAATCAAATCAATGCATCAAATCAATAAGTGGTGAATCAGATCATCAAATCTTATCAGTGCATCAAATCAATCAGGTTGTCAGTTATCTTATCAGATTTTATCAATCAATCAATTAGTATCCAATATGCATGAGGACATGCAATTTTCTTTGAATCAATGCACTTCGCAAATCAATTCAAAGAGGGGCATTTGTAGACACCCAAAATTGACTAGGTGTCTTAGAATCAGCAAATCTCATCAAAATGCTTAAAATGCTTCAAAATGGATCAAAATCAAATTAAATGGACATTTATCAATCAAATTAGATTAAATCAAATTTAAATCAAGGGCTTAATTAATAATGAAATCAAATAATCAAATATAAGCCTAAAAGGGGTCGATCAAAATTATATAATTGATTTTAATCAATTAATTGTATAGTTTTAAAATCTAAAATCAAAATGAACCTATTCACCCTTACATGGCCAATTTAATTAATTGATTGAATTAAATAAATCCTAATTTCTTTCAACATAATTTGATCAACCAATGAGAATTGAGGACTTTGTCTCTTTGTCCCAACCTTTGAGACAACCATTTAAATGCCCCCCCCATTTGAAACCATTTGAGGGATCAAACTCAACCAAGGATTAACCCATGATCAATTCACTCTAACCCCTACCCTTGGGATTTTACTATAAATACAATCCATTTCTTAGCATAAGCATATCCTAGAAAATTTGAATGCATAGCATCATCACTATAGGCAATTTGAGAGCAATTGAGTAGTATTTTGATATTTTTAGAGCAAATTATGAAGATTTTATCATTTATCATGAGCATTTGGATTAATCTATGAGAGCTTTTGAGAGAATTAAGAGCTAGATTAGGCATTTATCATCAATTTCTCATTCTAGGATGGTCACTAGTGGAGATTAAGGCTGAGAGCTCTACTTGCAAAGCCTAGTTAAAGAACCATGGAATGTTATGGATGTTAATTTCAATATTTTAGATTAAATTGCTTATTTCTTTCCATAGAATTGTAGCTAACCATCCTAATTTCATGAAGGTGTATTAACTCACACACACCTCCAAAGAGCTAGAGAAGGAAAGGGCCGCAGTGGCAAACATCATTGAAGATTTGAACATAATTAAGTTGATGGAATCTTAGGAGAAGGAGAAGTTGTCTCAACAATTGCATGATAAGGAACATGAATTATCACAGCTAGGATAATCCTTTAATGTCACTTGGAAGAGCCTGCAGGACCAGAGAAATAAACTAAATAAAGAAGAAGAAGATTTTTCTCAATGCCTCTCCAAATTATAAGGCCAACTCAATCATTCAGAGGAAGAGAAAGAGTCCTTGAAGAATGTTTTGGAGGATAGATCCAATGAAGTGGTTCAGAAAGACAAGGAGTTAGTAACTAGTATAGCTCAACAAGCACACATAGAGCTGGATCTATGAATAAAGGAGTTACAGTTCTAGGGAGAGATTTGAAGCCTAAAGGATGAACTAGCATTGGAGCAAGAAAATTTTCAAAATGAATTTAATGTTATGAAAAGAAGAGAGAAGAAGTTGGATGAATTCCAACAAATATTATTGGATATGTAGTTTCACGTTAAACAACTGGAAGAGACTGTCAAGATTTAGAATGACCAAATCATCCAATTGTAGGTTCCCACCATGGTCCCAACTTCAAAAATTTGTACACTATTAGTGCAACATATTTATATCTCCTTCTGGGATATAATTGAGGTATCTGTGCTAAGTTTAATGCCAATCTTCAAGTTCATGGTTGATGCTACAAAGTTAATTTATTGATGGGGAGATCTATCTCACAAGAGATTTCTTTCTCTTCTCAAGGCCTTTCCTATGACCTTACTAGGGTAATTCTCTCTAACATAAGTATAGGTCTCTCCTATGGTCCCTCTACTCCAACTATATCTCTCCACCAACTTCAAACTCTCCTCAATCTTTCCCTACTCAACTGTGCATCCATAAGCTCAATTCAAGTACCTATGCTCCCAAACTATTCTTGGCAATAGAAATAGGTGTTTACACTATTTCCCCTTCACCTTCAATTAATATTGACTCATTTTGATAGGTTCTTTCATATTTTTCCCATCGAGTTCATTCTTTCCTACTTTCTAGGCCTTGTAGCTGTTTTAGCCCAATTAGGCCTCCTAAAACCACCAAACTTAGAATATCTTCCAATCCACCTTAACAACCCACCAAAATGACTGTGGATTCTTTCTAATGACCTCTTAGGATTCAATATTTCCTAGGTATTAGGTTTCTGTGCTATCCGTACATAGGACTTTCAGCAAACCCCTATTTTTAAGGATTTCTAGGGCTTGTAAACTAGTCTGACTTATTTGGTCTCACTAAGTACTCTAATGGATTCCTCTTAAATTATCCTTGAAACCACATATCATTTTCATGTTCCCGTACATTCTCCAACTCGATATTAGCACAAACCATTCCATTATACAAGGCTTCTTGCCTCTGCAACTATGCAAACTCCTAACCGGATACCTTTGTACTCGCCTAGGGCCTACTTGTAAAAATAGCTCCCCTACATAAAACAAACCCCAAAGAATATTTACACTATGTAAATATTTCCCTTCTTTATTCCAAGTGGCCATTGAGATTCAACCACAGGAACTCAAGAAGGAGCCATATTTACATGGTTAACCCTGTTCAGGACAACGAACCAGAAGAACTTAAAGAATTTACAAAATGAAAATGAAATGCACCAAATTCTCAAATAAAATCAAAAAATATTAATTAAATAACAATAAATAACACTTCAATTCATTACAGTAGACCATTCAATCCATTAAGGTTGGATGAAGGCTCAAAACTAGTCTTTGTATCACAAAAAACAATGCTTCCATTAAGAGAGTCTGTACACTCTGACAACCAACCCTTAAATTAGGGTTTGTGTAACCTTATATAGTCCATCCCCATGTTCTCATACCCTAACATTGGGATTTGGACCCATTAAATTCCTAATGAAACATTCTAGGAAATATTGTCATAACAACTTTGCAAAGTTGCAAAGTTGCCATGAGCAACTTTTGCAACTTTGTCTTGCAACTACTCTAACTTGCTCAACTTCATCCAAAATAATTCCATTGGATCTAAAATCACCTAAAAACAAAAAAAATAACATATTTCCCTTCATTTTGGGATCTTGGTCATTGTTTGACCAACTTTGACTTTCCTAGTCACCTATTGCAAAATTGATTGTCTAGGACCTTCTTGGACTTAACCAAAAACAACACTTAACAACTCCTATTTACACACACACTTTGGGACTTTATCTTAGTCCTTATTCCTTGATGGTTTTCTAGAACCCCCTATAGGCCAAAATTGAAACTAGGATCAACCTAAGACCCTAAGGTGCTCCTGCATCATTCTCCCCCTGCAACAAGAAAGTCAGGGTACCTGAGGTGTGATGAGCTCCAAGCTGACATGCTTCTTGAAATCACCCTCTACTATCCAAGTAGCCTCTAATTCAGGTTTATGCTTCCATTTCACTAGGTGCTCCATGTAGGTCTTGTGTCTAGTCTTCTTCTTGACTCTAGAATCTAGAACCTTCTCAGCTTGAGGCTTGATCTGATCAGGTACTTTGAGTTCTTCTACATCCTTAGTCACCTCTATACTGTACTATTTCTCATCTATCTCTGGACCCTTATACTCAATCAGATCCTTCACATTGAAAATGGGAGAGATGGACATCTCTTTTGGTAATTCTTGATGAACTATAATTGATTGAATTTTTTAAGATGACAAGTTTATGATCACCAAGCCGTAGAAAGTAAATGCAAGACATTAAATCAGGTAATGTATTGTATTTTAATTGATGTCAACTTGATATAATATGATTGGTCATATACATAATTTCATAGACTTCAATAAACCAAAGACATAAAGTTTATGTTATCAGTAAACATATAAAGCCATTGTACACCGAGTGACAGTAAACACCGACGGACAGTGCACACCGATGGATAGAGAACCCTGAGCAGTCATAGTGTATACCGAGAACCACAACCCCGAGAATAACTAAAGTGAACCCTAAGATGATCACAGTATTGACTGGCGGACAATATTGATTCCTAAGAACAAATGAACTCAATGACCGAGCAAACTAAGAGTTGATCACCGATTAGAACTGGAGTTAGGAAATGACAAAAACTTAGCTGGCATGAGCTAAATATAGAGTTAACTGATTGATTACTTTGTTTTAATTGACCAGTTAAACTAAGGATAAGAAGGAGATTTAAAGCACAGAAAACAAGGAGATATTTGTGGAATAAATCTAAAGCAAAGCTTTAAATATTAAAGCAATGCATGGCAAGATTTGCGGATCAAGAAATCTATCTACGTCAAGAACAAGAAAGACAAGGACAAAAAAATGGTGAAATATTGTTTATATCAAGAGACAAGTAATTCATTATCAAAAAGAGGAATGCTTAGAATAATTCTGGTGAAGATAGAAGTCTTCATGTAGACCTGATCATACAGGCTGAAGAACAGAGCCAAGAATTCTGCAGACACTGAGCAAAAAAGAAGCAACAACATTCACCATGCATAAAGAAGGGGAGAAAAGGAATTTAAGAGAACATTGATCAAAAGAGGTATTGTGGACTTATAATAGATCTAAACATCTGCAAGATTAAGTTGTATTTATGAACAAATAATTTACTGTTTCAGTTTAACCATTGGATCAGAAAATCTCTTAACTGAGTGGGATTTAACCATCCTTATTATATTCAGATACATTAGAAGGAGTATCAAAAAAAATTCATGTTGACAACATAGTGAATGCTAATTCAAGTGATAAATTTTTAGTTTTAAATCCTCTAACAAGGTCGCACTTAACAGTGTGTGTGTAACCTTTAACAGGGTTGGCTCTTCACCGAGCTCACTTCAGAAGAGTGAAAATTTTGGGTTACCGGTCCCAAGTGTTTTTTTCCTTAACAGGGCTTCCACGTTAAAAATACATGTATCAAATGTGTATATGGTGCATTTATTTGATGTTTTTCTTTACACATTACTAAAATAGGATTGATCAGTAAACACTAAGTTTATTTACTGATATTTGGTAAAGGCTAGGAAAAGATAAATTGTTATTCGGTAAAGCTTAAGAAAATGATAAATAGTATATTCATCGAGCAGCATATAATTGATAAGATTACTTAAAGGCATACATCTTGTAGGACTGAAGATAACTAGAGGAATTATATATGTGATATAAGTTTTGGTTGGATTATTAGATTAATTTTTGAGGCCTATAATTCACCCCCCCCCCCCTCTCAGTTATTCTATCAAGTATAACTTGTATGTATTCAATCCATATTTAGCCAACACCTTTCATGGGCCAATTCTTTTCATATGTAGCTTGCTTGGTATGCCTTTTTGTAGTCTGTTTTTGTTCAAAAACACCATCACCAAGTCTCCTACCTCAAACTATAAGTCTCTTCTCTTTTCATCTACTTTAGCCTTAAGCTTCTAATTTGCTTCCATTAGTGTCTTCTTCACCTGCTCATGGACCTCTCTCATATATTGAGAAAAATCATCTGCATGTCCACTGATCCCTTCATATCCTTTTAAGTCCCTAAGTTCAAGAACACACCTTGGATGTAATCCATACACAACTTCAAATGGACTCTTACCTGTAGTCCTATTGGTACTATCATTATAGGAAAACTCTGCTTGTGGGATGACTTGTTCACATCCTTTCCCATATTCCTTAGTTAGACACCTCAACAAGTTACCAAGAACTTTGTTAATTACCTCTGCCTTCCCATCCATCTGAGGATGATATGCAGAGCTATGTGCCAAGTTGGTTCCCAATCTCTTCCAAAATGTTTTTCAGAAGTGCCCCATAAATTTCACATCCCCATCTAATATAATATTGGTTGGAAAACCATGTATCCTTACTATTTCCTTAAAAAAAATATGGGTAATGTGACTGGCATCATGTGTTGTTTTACATGGGATAAAGTGACTCATCTTACTAAATATGTCAACTACCACAAACACACTATCCAAACAAATTGGTGTTCTAGGTAACCCCACTATAAAGTCCATACTTATGCACTCCCAAGGCCTATTTGGGATGGGCAATGACTGATAGAGCCCTGCATTTGAAGACGTTCCTTTTGCATTTTGACATACCCCACATTACTCAACATACATCCTTATATCCTTATGCATTTTAGGCCAATGATAAAATCTCTCCACTAGATCTAGGGTCTTGTTTAACCCAAAGTTCCCACTCAAACTACCAGTATGCTTCTCTTGAATGAGGATCTCCCTCATGGAACCCCTTGGAACACATAGTTGTTTCCCCTTAAACAGTAAACCATTATGTAATGTATAGTCAACATATTAACTATGGAAATGATTATCAAAATCAGTACATACATTGTAGATCTCTAAGGAATTTTCATCTCCTTCATATAGATCCTTGAATCCTTCAATTTTTGTATTCTGCAACTGTATTTCTTGGACAGTGATAAATCTCCTACTAAGTGCGTCTGCAACTTTGTTGTTTACTCTCTTCTTGTGCTTGATTGTGAAGGTGTATGATTGTAGAAATTCCATCCACTTTATGTGTCTCAAACTAAGCTTATCTTTTGTATTTATGTATCTTAGAACTTGGTTGTCCGTGTATACAATAAATTCTTTTGGCAACAAATAGTGCCTCCACTTCTTAAGAGCTTGTACCAAAGCATAAAGCTCCAAGTCATAAGATGAGTATCTAGACTTTGCCTCATTTAACCTTTCACTAAATAAGGCTACTAGCCTCCCTTCTTGGCTTAGGACTGCACACACTACTATGTTGCTAGCATCACATTCTACAATGAACAATTTGTCAAAACTTGGGAGAACTAGAATGGATTGTGTAGCCACTTCCCTCTTCAACCTTTCAAATCCTTCATTGGATTCCTTGGTCCATATGAAATTTGTCTTGACTCCTCCTTTTATTGTATCAAGGAAAAGTGCACACATTTCACTAAACCTTCTCACAAACTTCCTATAGAACTATGCCAAACCATGGAAACTTCTCACTTCTGTCCCTATCCTAGGAGTAGGCAAACTTAAGATGGCTTCAACCTTGCTTTTATACATTTTTAGATAACCTTTGGAAACTACAAATCTTAAATAGACAAGTTCTTGTTTCATGAATTCACTTTTCTCAAGGTTAATGGTTAGCTTCTCTTCTTGGAGTTTCTTCAACATAATCTCTAGGTGTTTCATATGCTCTTCCTTGGTTTTACTAAAGATGAGGATATCATCTAGGTAGACTACTATAAATACACCTATGTAATCCTTCAAGACTTCATTCATGACCCTCATAAAAGTACTAGGTGCATTTATAAGCCCAAATGACATTACTAACCACTCAAAGAGTCCCTCTACGGTTTTAAAGGCATACTACAACTCATCCCCCACTTTCACCCTAATTTGATATATCCACTCTTAAAATCTATTTTTGAAAAGTACTTAGCACCCACAAGACAATCCATCAAGTCTTCTATTCTAGGAATATGAAGTCTATACCTAATTGTTATCCTATTTATTTCCCTATAATCAGTGCACATTCTCCACTTACCTCCCTTTTTAGGAGACAATACCACTGGAACAACACATGGGCCGATGCTCTTTCTTATCATACCTTGATCCAAAAGCTCTTTAACTTGCCTTGCAATCTACTTGTTCTACTCTAGTGTCATCTTGTAAGCAACTTTGTTTGGCAATGATGCCCCTGACACAAAATCAATCTGATGACTAATTGTTCTCTATAGAGGTAGTATAGCTACTGTCCCATCACATATGATGTCCATAAACTGATCCAACAACTGTCTGAATTCTGCAGGCATAGGTTTCTGTTTGGGTGTCTCTTCCTCCTTTGGTTTCACCAATATAGCATAGCCAATTCCTTCTTCCTCCTTCATTTCCTTTAGGAATACTTTTTCACTCATTAAGATAGTATTGGTGTCCTTCCTCTCCACTGTATCTTCTTCTATCAGTGACTGTTGTATATGATAAAAGGTATACCTGCAAAAGACAACACTAAAACATGCAAATGTTAGAGTTAGTCATTAGAAACAAAGATTCAAGAAGTTAGCATGTTCATAATGAAATCTAAAACAAGAACCTTTCACCATAACTTCCGATGAGGCAAACAAGTGCACCCAAGTCTTGTTGATTTGCTCTTAGAAAAGTTTGTGGGTGTGCTCTCCCAACATAATATATTAATCCCACTTGATCTATGAATGCAAACTAAGTGATTAAAATGAGTGAAGAACTCAAGAAACAAGTATTGAAAACTTGCCTCAAGCCTTCACCATGATTACAAAATGTGAGGTTACACTATGATGAAGATTCAAAAACTAAACTAAGATGATATGCATGAGATAATAGAACTAAATTCATTTTCCATTATCCTAACATGTGATTTCTAAATTCAAACTATGAACTAATGAGCATAAAAACATGAAATGCACTAAGAAATTCTAGAGTTATACTAGCATGATAACAATGCATAAAAGGGAGATGATTTTCTCTTGACAATGGCCTCTATTTATAGAGTTTTTGGAGGAGAGAGAGGGATTGGATGAGGTGGAGCTTGTGTGGCATCCACATAGGTTCCACATGAGGGACACATAAGCCATGCAAGAGGCCCACTTTGCTCACACATGTATGAGCAACTTTGGATGTGATGGGTCAAAGTGTACTTAAAGTACACATGTGAAAGATCTTGTAAGAGAGTGTAAGAAAGTGTAAGAGTTTTAGTCAAATGAAACACTTTTAGAAAGTGTAAGAAGGTGTCATCATGGGTGTAAGAAACCTTGTTGGCACCAAATAAGGATGATTTGGAAAAGTGTATTTTTGGATATTCGCTCACACATGTGTGAGCAAATAATTAGGACTAATTATTGTAGGAATCAATAAATTAGCCTAATTAACCTTAGTTAATTAGTGAATAGGTCTATTTAGTGAGAGTGATGTGAGGTAGGGTAGGATCTAGGTTCAAATTAGTTTATTCCAAATTAGATTTAGATTAATTGTGGTTTAGTAGAATTAAGTCATGTGGAGGAATAAATAAATCAAAATTTATTTAAAAAGGATTAACGAGGGAAATGTATATAAATAATATTTAATACATTAAACAAGATGATATTTAAATTAAATTCAAATACTAAGGAAAGTGAATCATATTTAATTAAATAAATTAAATGGGAATATTAATTAAATGGGTAGAAGAATATAACAAATATAATTAATTAAAATTAACTATAATGTTATGGGAATATTAATTAAATTATTATAAGGATGATTTTAGACATCTACATTTTGCCCATCTTTGATGCGGCGTCGAAAGTAGCGCCACGTCAAAGAAAAGAAAATAAGATGCCCCAGAGAGGTCAGAAAAACCTATGGCAACGAGAGCGGAGGAGTGTGCCCCCTCGAGAAAATAATAGGAATAAAATATAATTTTTTAATAAATTTTTCTCGAAAAAGGCAGGAAAACGGGGAAAGCGGACCAATTGCATGGCATGTCCAAAGAAAATGGAGGAAAAATGGGGACTAGAATGGGGACTAGGGAGACAGACGGAAGAAACAGGGCCCAAGGGGCTATAAATAGTCCCTCGGGGCCCATAGACAAGTCACTTTCACCCACAAACAGAAAAAAGAGAGTAGAAGAAGAGAGTAATGACAACACAGCGAGAGCAAGCACAGCTTGGAGAGCACATCTGGGTGCACTAGCGACCAGCAGATGCGGGACCAGCGATGAGTAGTCGACTACCGCTTCATCAATTATGCATTTAATGCTTTCATAGGTTGGTAGGGTGTCATTAATGCGCTCAAAAGTCAGCACGCAGCGCAAACGGCGGTCGCCTGACCACCATCTGCGCAGACAGAGATCGACAGATCGTCATCCTCGCAGATGACTGATCTGCGATCGGCGTCTGCACAGACAGAGATCCATCAATATCTGTTTGTGAGTGCACGAGAAGAGGGAAAATGTGCAGCGGAGACTGCAGAGTTAAGATTCTGCCGTCTGTGAGGCAAGAACACGGTAGTAGAAACCACCATCTCTACAGACTGGCGTCTGCAAAGATCCGCTGGCTCCGCAGACTGGTGACTGCAAAAGTCTGTCGTCTGCGAGGGTCAACCACCATATGCATGGATTGGCCCAAAAATAGAAGAAAAGAGAGGAAGGAGAGGGAAGATAAGGGTTCGAGAGCATTTTTCAATGCTTTGGACAAACCTAAGACATTTTTTGATGCCCCGGAATGTTATCTGATCGCTGACATTTGCTTGCAGAATGCAGGAGGAGACCATCACTTTTTAGGTGAAGGAGTGCTATCCAACGACCATGGAGCTAGAGCAGCAGTTGACGGTGTCTGAGTGGGGACTGGTGACACTATGCAGACTAGAGCACGTATGACATTGGCCACATCTGAGAGTGCATAATGCACTCATGTCTGTGTTGATAGAGAGGTGGCATAGCACCACATCTAGCTTTCACTTCCCTACAGGGGAAGCTACTATCACACTCCATGACGTATGGAGGATTTATAGAGTGTCGATTCAGGGGCTAATACCCAAGTACTGTGTTGAGGGCTTAAAGCCCTATATGGAGATGGCTTTTGGTCAGAGATATGCATATCTACCTACCACATGGTAGTGGATGTCTCGGAAGGGGTGATGGAGATGGAGCCACGGTTGCGACGGGTAGCCCTATATTTAGCTGGATTGACAAGGGATGACTTATGCCTGATCATGCAGGAAAGGGATTCCCTATGGGTTGGGCACGGGTTTTGAGTAGTATGGTTGAGGACGGAGACCAGTATTGTTGGGGTTACACCACTCTCGGCCAGCTATATTATGATCTACATATGTGTGCCTACCCTAAGGGTAGGGCACTAGGTCTCAGATGCATGCTTCTTCTAGTATGGGCGTGGGAGCGTATTGCGATCATTCGACTGATTAGACACCATGAGACCCGAGCGGCTTATGAGTCGTTCATATGCAGGTATAGGCCACCTATCAGTTATGAGGCCACAGATTTAGCGGATACTGGCGACATCAACTAGATGAGATGGGGGAGATACAGTGGGCACCTTATGCGGGGTGCGAGGCCTAGGGTCAGGAGATCCCTCGGTAGGATGGATATCCAGAGGATGAGTTTTATGACTCATATTATATGAGGTTTGTTCAGACTAATTATTGGTTGATTGGGAGGATGGCCTATATAATCTCCAGATACATGCCGACCAGGGTACGGAGACAAATGGGGCAGATATAGGAGGTCATTCTAGACGGGTTCCCACATCCATTGGTGACCCGAGAGGTGGGGAGTATCTGGGGGATGGGGGTTAATCCCCGCATAACATGCACATCATTTATGGGGATGATCGAGGTCCCATGGATCAGAGCCCAAGATTCATTACAGGATGTAGGTGTAGTGCCAACATATGCTCAGTGGTGGGCTGCTCATAGGCCGATTATATTGATGGTCCCAGGGATTGTATAGGAGGATGAGCAGCCAAGGTTCGGAGGAGATGGGGAGGGCCAGGATGGAGAGGATGAGGATGAAGAGGGAGGAGATGGGGGAGGGGCCAGAGGGAGGAGAGTCCAGTCTAGGGTTGCGGCACTGAGGCGGAGAGGATAGGTACAGATACCCATAGGAGGGAAGCCACCCACAGTTCCCAATGTACAGGTACAGGGACAGGATCTACCACAGGGACAAGGATAGGAATAGGAACAAGTACCACCGGCAAGCTATGTAGCCTAGGATACACATGACATAGTCATAGCAGAGCAGGATAGTCTGTAGACTGAGCTGGGTAGAGTACAAAGTTTGTTAGCGACATCTCAGGTGATTGAGGTGAGCGCACAGGCAGAGATCCAGCGGCTACAGGGACTACTAGCTATAGCATAGGCCACAACCAGCAGCCTGCAGATAGAGGTAGCCAGTGTACAGGGAGAGCTGGTAGCAAAGAATACTCAGGGAGATAGTGCTCAAAGAGCACTAGATATATAACAGGCTCGGGTGGACAGCGGAGAGTTCACTATCATTAAGGAGCATGGGGATCATGATGAGGAGCTGGCAACAATGTCAGCGCAGATAGAAGCTCTTACTGTAGAGTGAGATCTAGCACGGAGGCATGCAGAGGATTATAGGGCAGACCACAATATAGCGCGTCTAGCAGGCAGGGCTGCAGGAGTTGGGCAGATGATGGCAGATGCCATGGAAGCACAGAGGGAGGCAGGGCGGAGAGGCTGAGAGGCTGCATATTACATGGGGATCTACTATGATGTAGTGCCAGAGGAGGCACAATAACCTGCATACTTTGAGAGAGCTCAGACAAAGAGCACAAGATGAGGGTCACAGGGATCAGTGGGGTTGCCACCACATCCCAGTAGTGGTGCAGGACCATCGCAACCACCACCATGATTCTTTTCAGACCATCTTGGATACATATTTTTGACACATTATGTATGATTTATGCGACACATGATGTATTGATATTAACATTTTTGAGATATATACATGGACTTTGGGACTATTGGACTTTGATTTATGGATTTTTATGCTGCTATATGATGCGATGTTTATGTAGGATGTATGGATGCATTATGATGTTATATATGCTATATGATGTTTATGACTGACATGCAGGATGAGATATATATATGATGATGCTGACGTATTTGTGATGTAGGGATGAGATGCAAATATATAAATGTTTAGATGTGATGTGTTAATGCTTATAGATGGATGTATTTTGCCATGTATTGATGTAAATGTAAATGCATATGTGAAATGAATGTATCCTAAAAAAATTTAAGGACTTAACAATGCAACTAAATGAAATGTAACTATATGCAACAATAATGAATAATCATTAAAATGAAGTAACAATGCAACTAAAACATGTAATGGAACTACATGCAATCTTAAGGAATGAATGACGTAACAATACAACGGCTAATGAATAATGAGTAATGAACTAAATGAACAATGCAACTGTAATGAATAATGATTAATTAACTAAATGAACAATGTAACTGTAATGAATAATGATTAATGAACTAAATGAACAATGCAAGATAAGACATATGAGGACACTGTTTTTGTGTGTATCAAATAGGTCTGATAAAATCACTTAGGTGACTGGATAGGGGGAATAAATAGAAACCTTTTTCAAGAGAAAAATCAAAATGCAATATGACCTAACTACAATGCAAATAATAACTACATGATTATAGTGGGATTGATACCATGTTAATGTTGGAGAGCACACCCTAGTTTGATATTGCAAAAGGAGTTATGCACCATGTGCTAGAAAACACAAGTGACATGGCTCCTTTGCGTGGACTAGACTCTCAGACAAATAGGTTGTTAGGAAGAAGAATGTAAGATATCAAATATGATGAAATCTATGAAATGTTACTCATGAGGAGATGCAGTACATCCAGATCTTTTGAGGGATTTGAGATGCATGAATCCTACCCCCAGTGAGGCATACATAGTCATAACCAAATATCAAAACACAAATGCACTAACAAACTATGACAAGCAGATCATACCACAAATGACACGTATTTCACTAGATACTCACCATAATGAACCAAGATATAGAAGATCAAGGTTGTCCTAACCAAGTGGTCATTCAGTCCAAAAGTTCTTGCCATGAACAATTTTGATGTGAGAATTGATAGAATAGCTGACACTGGAAGGATGCATCCTGATGGGCCAAAGATTGATTGATAAAGAACAGGAATTCGCTAGCAATTGCTTGTGAATAGAACAATCATAGGAAAGTCAATTTATCTACTGATTTGATGTAAAATGTTTGTGATCACTGTGTCTAGAATAAAGCTCAGTATTTGATTTGGTAAGCTTAGTCGTGCGGGAATTTTTTATTGTGAAAGTGGAAAGATGGTCAAGGAACTACCTGCATAGATATGGGTAGTGACTCTTATTATGAAAGGCGATGCAAGCTGTATAGACAAATGATGGAAACCGATGGTGGATCTGACTACACATGGCACCTGAAATAGGTTTTCACCATGGTACTTATCCATTGCGCCACCGAAGTGGTTTTCACAGATGGATGAATTTATTACTCTCTCTTTTTTGATACTCTTTTCAAGCTTTTGTATTTTTTATGCTTTTTTTATTTTTTGCTTTTTTTCTTGCCTTTTGAATGTTTTTGTATTTTCTGCTTTTTTGATTTTTTGGATTTTTGAAAAATTCTGTTGTACAATGGGCTACTGACGGATTAAGCATAGAAGCACTTCAGATGTACAATATTTATAGGATTAGGGAGTGGATCTCCCTCTGGTGATGCAATCTAATAGGCGCCTGAACCATACTTTGTTGTGACGATGAAAGGACCCAACCAATTAGGCTCAAAATTGCCTTTCTTCTCATGGTTTTGGAGGTTCTTCATATTGTGCTACAGGACAAGATCACCAACCTCAAACTGATGAGGCTTGATCCTTTTTTTGAACTAAAGGTGAAGGTTATTTTGATACATGTAGAGGTGGTCAAGGGCATTGAGGCATCTCTCATCGAGGAGTTCCAGCTCTTGCAAGCGGGCAACTCTATATTCTTCTTCGGACAATAGATTCTTGAGAGAAATTCTGAGGGAAGGGAGCTCAATTTCAATGGGTAGAATAGCCTTATTACCATAAACAAGGGCAAAGGGAGTAGCTCCCATGGGGGTTCGAATAGAGGTGTGGTAAGCCCAAAGGGAAGGGTTGAGGTGAAGGTGCCAATCATGGCCAACTTCATCGACTGTTTTCTTGAGGATTCTGAGGATGGTTTTATTTGTAGCCTCAGCTTGACAGTTGCTTTGCGGGAAGTACTTGGAAGAGGTATGGTGGGTGATTTTGAATTTCCTACATAGCTCTATGACATCCTTGTTCTTGAAAGGTCCTCCATTATCAGTAATAATGTCCTGAGGAATGCCATAGCGACAGATAAGATAGTTCAAAATAAACTTTGAAATCTGTTTTCTAGTAGTATAGGTGAGAGGAACAGCTTCAACCCACTTGGTAAAGTACTCTGTAGCATCCAGGATGTATTTATGGCCATTGGAAGAATTAGGGAAAATCTGGCCAATGAGTTCGAGACCCCAGCGTGAAAAAGGCCAAAGGGTGATGGTGGGCGGGAGGGAGCGTGTATCAAATCACCGTGCTGCTGACAAGGTACACACTTCTTCACATAGTTGTAGGCATCCTAATCCATAGTAGGCCAGTAATATCCAGTGCGTAACAACTTCTTGGCCAAAGTAATTCCACTAGAGTGAGCCCCACAGATTCCTTGATGTACCTCCTCCAAGGATGTTTGTGCTTCATCAGAATTCAGACATCTTAAAAGAGTTCCATCAAAATGCTTTCGGAAAAGGGTATTAGCAAGGATTGTGTATCGGGAAGTGCAATGAATGAAGGTTTTACATTGATTGGGGGTTAAAGTAAGTGGGGTATGTCCATCACATAGGTAGGAATATACTTCTTGGTACCATGGGGAATTGGGATCAGCAATTTCACACACCATTTTGAAATTCGGTTTGTCATAGGCAGGGACCGTAAGATTCTCAACAAGAAACTCATATCATGCGCTGTGTTTTGGCATAGTGATCAAGGACCCAATTGTTGCCATGGCATCTACTGCTTTGTTGTTTGTGTGAGGGATCTATTAGAAAATTAGCTTAGTGAAATGTGTTTTAAGATCCTCAACTGTACGACAATAGGGAAGCAACTTATCATCCTTTGTTTGATATTCATCCCTAACTTGTTTGATAACCAACTGTGAATTGCCAAGCACCAATAAAGTGAGAATCTGCCATTGTATAGCCTGTCAAAGTCCAAGTACAAGGGCTTCATATTTTGCAATGTTGTTGGTACAAGGAAATTGTAATTTGTAAGATTTAAGGATGAGATCCCCTTTTGGTGTAACAAACAAGATTCCTACCCCCGATCCTTTCTGACTAAAGGATCCATCAAAATAAAGCTTCCATGGTGGACTCAGGGCAAGATTAAGGACTGATTCATCTGGAAAGTCTATGATCAAAGGATGTTTACCATCAACAGGTGCTTTAGCTAACTGACCTGCAATTACTTGTCCTTTGATTGCTTTTCGATCCACATAAACAATGTCGAACTCACTAAGAATCATGACCCATTTTGCTTTACGACCAGTAAGAGAAGAATGTGCCAGGAGATACTTGAGTGGATAAATTTTGGCAACAAGATGAATCTTATGATTAAGCATATAATGTCATATTTTTGGCATACAGAAAACAACTGCCAAACATGCCTTCTCAATTAGGGAATAATTCAACTCATAGCCAATAAGAGTCCTACTGAGATAGTAAATTGCTCGCTCTTTGCTGGTATCATCTAATTATGCCAAGAGGGCTCCCAACATGACCTCTATAGTAGATATGTACAAATCAGAGGACAACCAGCAATAGGTGGTACCAATACAGGTGGATTAGCAAGATAACCTTTCAGTTTTTTGAATGCATTTTGACATAAGCAATCCCACTGAAACTTGATATTCTTGCGCAGGAGATGAGAGAATGGATGCACCTTATCTGCTAGTTGTGACATGAATCTTTTGATTGATTGCAGTTTGCCTTGTAAACTGTGTAATTGCTTCAATGTTTTGGGTGGTGGAATCTCTAGGATTGCTTTCACTTTCTTTAGATCAACTTCTATTCCACGCCGTGACACAATGTATCCCAACAGTTTACCAGATTGTACTCTAAAAACACACTTCTTAGGATTCATCCTAAGCTTATACTTTTCTAATCGCTCAAAAATGGTAGTGAGGATAGGAATATGTGATTCCCTTGTTTTGGATTTTCCTAAAAGATCATCAACATAATCTTCCATGATGACATGCAAAAGGTCATGAAAGATGGTAGTCATTGCTCGTTGATAAGTGGCTCCAACTTTTTTAAGGCCAAAAGGCATCACCTGATAATAGAAGGTGCCCCAAGGCATTGTGAATGCGGTTTTGTGTTGGTCTTTTGGTGCTATCTTGATCTGATTGTAACCCAAGAAGCCATCCATAAGTGACAAAATTTCATGTCCTGTCGTCAATTCCACTATAATGTCAATGTTCGGGAGTGGAAAATCATCCTTGAGACATGCAAGGTTTAGGTCTTCAAAATCAGTGCAGAAGCGAATGCCCCCAGCAGGCTTACCTATTGGTACAATATTAGAAACCCATTTAGGCTAATCAATTGGTCTGATTACTTTAGTGTCCAACATCTTCTGAAGCTCTACTTTGACTACCAATGCGACTTGTGGATGCATCTTGCGAAGTTTCTACTTAACAGGTTTTACATTTGGATCTATGGAAAGATGATGCATGAGAAGATTTGTATCTAGCCTGGGAATGTCTTTGTAAGTCCAAGAAAAGTTTATTTTATGCTTATGCAAGAATGTTGTCATGTCTTTCTTTTCTTGATCACTGAGAGAAACTACAATGTAGGTGATGTGTGGATCTTCTTCTGTGCCTAGGTTGATTGGAATAGTATCTTCAATGATCATAGAGGACACCTCTAGTTCTGATGATATAAACAAAAAGTTAGCCTCTCCCTCCTCCAATGCCACAGAAAGGTTTTCACTAGAGGAAGCATCCTTTATTTTATCTTTTTCTTCATCCAAAGGTGCCTGTGAGAGGTTTTCACCAGAGGATGTATTTTCATTTTTCTTATTTTTCTTTTCTTTTTCACTTTTTCCACAGAGAGTTTACTTGGCTACCGAAGTAGGCCTGTTCACTGTAGTGGATCTGATGTTTGTATTCTTGAAGATTCTTAAGTCCAAAGAGGGCTAAAACTGCCTCATCCAAATCACAAACATCCAAAGATGGTGGTGAGTCTTGTTGATCCCAGTCATTTAATTCAGGGTTTGTGAGGGGTAGACGAGGGGATGAAAGGTTAGCTTGGGTGATAGTGAAGACATGGTGATTTTTGTTTAGGTCATCTTCAATATAGTGGAAAGGAATTTCGAAGAACTCTTCCTTAGTGTCTGATTCTAAGGCAGCTAGACAATAATCCTTAGCGAAGTTATTCTCGGTCTCTACGAAACCCAATCTGTGTCCTTTAGGATAGCCATTGGCTATTATGATCTTCTTCTTACCTGTTTCATTAGCTCCAAGGCCAGTACCATGATATCCCATGCTTTTGACAATGGGAGTAACCTTAGGATACTTTCCTTTGGGGAAAATTATAGGTCATTCTTCTTCATCATTATAGAGCCAATCAAGGACACTGTATTCCATGTGTTCATCTGATAGGGACCCCCAATGTTCAAAAAAAGTTGATTTGCAGCACATGAGCGCTTTATCTTTAGAGAGAGGTAATGGTGATGGTCTTCCATAAGACTTTGGGGACAAAGGGAGTTGCCCAATACATAGAGCACTTTCAAATTTATACTCGCCCATGCCTTGATCTGTAAAAGTGGCCTTTGCTTCAGATGAGGAGGGTTTGTCTTCAAGGACCTTGTCTTTAGTAACTTTTTCCTTTCCTTTGGATTGTTTAGTTGGAGTGTCTGATATCTTTTCTGGAACTAATGGAGTGTTTGAAATAGGGATTTCCTGATTGAAGTGTTTGCCAAACTCATTCAACAGACAATAGTTAGATTGTTTGCCTTCCAATCTCTTGTAGTATTGAAAGGGCTCAGGATCTCCAGGAATTATGATTTCTCTACCGTGATGTGGGAATTTTAGACATTGATGATAAGTAGAGGGTACACCTTTGATAGCGTGTATCCATGGACGTTCCAGCAAGATATTATAAGGTAGATCTAGATCCAATACATGGCAAACAGTTTCAATCAGGGCTGGACCCACTTGTAAGGGTAGTGTGATCAAACCCTTGCTTTCTCATTCTCGATCATCATAAGCCTTTATTGTGATTCATTTGTCTGCATCAATGAGGTCCTTAGAAAGACTGATATTATGAATCATTTTCAATGTGCACAAATTCAAACCAGATCCACCATCTATAAGGATTTGTTTTATTATTGTGGATTGGATTTTGCCTTCTATATGTAGGGACTTATTATGACGAGGATAAGGACCACAAAATTCCTTATCAGTGAAAATGAGATGTTCTTGTGCGGCTAGGTTCCCTATCATAGCTTTGAATTATGTAGCATTGATGTTCTCAGGGACATGGGATTCATTTAGATATTTATCAAGGATTTTTATGTGAATTGGTGAAGTTGTCAAGAGCTCTAGAATGAATATCTGTACAGGCGTCTTTCGTAACTGGGCCAATAAGTCAAAGTGTGAAGCAGGCCGAGCAATAGTAGATGGTGTAGCTGGTGGATTTGCAGATGTAGAAGGTTTATTAGTAGCTTGTATAGTGACTCTGGGTCTACGTGTAGTGGCATTACAATCAGCAGCTTTGAGGATTATGGTATTAACATTCATGTTAGATTCTTCAATGCGGCCACAAAGAGAGTCAAACCCAAAGATATCATTTTCACTTAAACTCCCACATGTTCGATCATGGCCTGTAATAGTATTGGTGGAATAGTCATATGGGATCGCGTTTGATGCATTTTTTTGATTGTGAGGTGGGAAGGGCTGATTGTAGACTTTGAGTTTTGCATTAGACGAGGATGCATTCTGACCTTCAACTTCAATTTTCCCATCCTCAATGAGATTTTGCACAAAATGCCTAAGTTTCATACATTTCTTGGTATCATGCCCCTTGATGCGATGATAATCACAATGCTCATTATCTCTATACCAAATAGGTTAAGGTTGATTCTCATCAAAAGGTCAAATATTTGGGTAGACTATCATTCCTTGATCCGCCAGTTGTTTGAAGATCACATCTAAAGGTTCTGCCAAAGCTGTGAATTGTCACCATTGTCGATTGTCATTATTGTTGTTGTTGTTGTTGTTTTTGTTGTTGTTGTTGTTGTTGTTATTGTGAGGAAATAAGAATGATTGATTGTGTGGTTGTTGATTGTTGTTCTGATTCTGATTGTTCTGATTGTTGTCCTGATTCTAATTTTGATTGTTGTTACGATTCTGATTGTTATTGCGATTGTTTTGATTGTTATTGTTGGATGCTTGAACATTTTGAACATGCTTGGCATCAGTCACTCCATCATTGACAACTCCTTTGTTTTTACTCCAAAATTTCAGTTTATCATTGTTGGAGGGAGTATAATGTTTGATGCTACCTCTTTGCAAAAGGCCATCTTCAATGTCTTTTCCCTTCTTGACAAGGGATTCAAAGGTGTCAGGTGAAGCCATTTTCATTTGGAAAGACATCTCGGAGATTAAATTCTTTGTGAAGATGTCAATTAAGTGACTATCAGGTATTTTCCATGGCATGTGATTTTCAATATGTCTCCATCGTTGCAAGAAACTAGCAAAGGTTTCTCCATTCTTTTGTTTAGTATTGCACAAATCGCTGAGTGTTGCTTGGTGCTCAATGTTATATGAGTATTGTCCAACAAACTTCCCTGCAAGATCAGAGAAAGTAGAGATTTACCCATAAGGAAGGGCCATGAACCATTCTAAGGCTGCGCCTCCAAGACTCCTAGTGAAGAGTCTTTTTAAGTAGTTCTCATTATAGGCGACCTCTTGACACGCAATGTAAAACTCTTTGAGATGTTGTAGAGGACATGTTTCACCTTTATATTTCTCAAATTTGGATATCTCAAAATTTGGTGGGAATGGTTGCATTGTGATAGACTTATCAAATGGATAGGGACAAATCTCTTCAAAAGAAAACTCTTTCTTGCCCCCATTTTGTAAGCCTTGTACAATGTTTTTGAGCTCATTGAATTGTTGTGTGAAGTCTGGAGTATTCTGTGTGAGAAATAGGGGTACATAACCTCCGCCTCCTCCAAATTGTGTAGCTGAAAAACCCGTGGAGGTCATACCAATGGTAGGAGGAGGTATATACTGATAGGCTCGAGATGTGTCAGTTGCAAATGTTTTCATCCCTGTTGTTTGAAATAGATATGATGTATACAAGAGTATAGAAACCTATCCTATGTTGTTGACATTAGCACTTGCTCCTTGAGTTGTCATTGTTTGAGTGCTATTGCGAGTAGTATTGTTTGGCAAGGCGCTTAGGATTTGTTGAATTTGTTCTGGTGTTAATTGAGGTATTGATGAAGTTAGTAATACAGGTGCGGATATAGGTATTGATGTGGGAGGTTCACTAACAGCCCCTTTACCGATATCACATGATGATGTATCATTTGAAGTAGAAGCCATGGCTACAGAAGTAGCAACGATGGCTTTGGTGATATTTCGGGTAAGGAGTGTATCATCAAAATTAGCGGGTATTGTAACACCATTTTGAATAATATTCAAGAATATTTCACCGCTATTTTGCATGATGGATTTCTCAACCACTTCCACATTGTAAGGATCACTAAGGAAGTCATTCACTTGGGTAGGTCATTCCTCTTGTTCTACTAACTCAGTCTCTTCGTGAATTTCCTCAGCTTGTACTTCAGGACCTTGAAAGTATTGAGTGTCAAAAGGGTTTACTTCATAGGTAGCGGTGTTGAGTGTTCCACGCCTCATGTTTCTAGCTTGGGATCGAGTAACAACCATACAATGGTGAAATTTTAAAAGAATGAAAGATAAGGAGATGTGAGAAATGAAATGGAGCAAAGATCTTGATCTTGGATTTGATTGGATTTGATTGATATTTGATTAAAAATTTATTGATTGATTGATTTAAAGGTTTTGGGAACAAAACCTAAGCATGAAAAAACCTTGTGATTATACAAACACAAAAGGATTTAAAGTAATACATGTTCTACTTGAAGATGGACTCATGATCTCAAGCAAAATGGGACATCACTAAGGGATTTAAATTACTTGAGACGAACTAATGGTCTACAAGAAATGTTGTGTTTATTTGAGGATGAAGGTTTGTAACACTTTGATTAAGGTCTTTCAAACTAAAAAGATTGGTTTGATTTGATTGATCTGATGCTCCAAGAGAAGGAATGATGTTTGGATGATGATAGAAGAATTGAGAAATTGATCCTAGAAGCAAGATGGTTGGTTTAATCGTATTGTTCAAGGGCGACAAAGGCACAATTGATCGATAATTTGGCCATGAAATTGTAGACTTTGTTGTTGTAAATGATTTTGTTAACTTTGTCACAATAATTAATTTCCTGATGAATTGATTTGGTAATGTGTTGGTACTCTTTGGATTTGCGAGTGGTTTCTTTCTACTCTCTAATGACTGAAGGTGTTGGAAGCTTAACCTTCTTATGTTTCTTGAAATTGGTCATGTCATGAAAAATCTGATTTTGGCTAAATGAATGAATGATCTAGGACAAATGATTTCAGGGTCTTGCAAAAGGTCAAATTTTAAAGCTCGCTATTTTAAAGCAGAGACGACAGTCTCAGACGCAGCCGACAATCTTCACAAACGGTGATCTACGCAGATAGTAATCTATGTAGACGACGGATCTAGAGCGGAGATGGCTGACTATGGCTAAGGCAGTGTGTTGAAATTCTGGGCAAATTTTTTTGACCTTCAGTCTGATTTTGGGCAAATTTTTTCGATGGAAAGAACTGATTTTAGCACATTCAAGCCAGAAAATAACAAACACATGTCTCAAAACAATCCAACAAGGGACAAAGCAACCTTGAGGGATACCAGCAAATGTGACATTATGAAACCTTGATTTGAAATTGTAAGATCTCGTTTGTGTATGTTCAAGTGACTCTTTCAAGCCACTTATGTTTTTACTGGGTCTAGCACAAAGAAGATAGTTCAAACAGTAGCTACCTTAGGAATTTGGCTTTGCATGAAATATTATAGGCCCATTGCTCGGTAGTCCTTCAGCTCACACAACATGTCACCCCCGAAAAGGCGCCTGTGTTTTTGCATTTTGCCAGGTATTATTTTCATGCTACGAAGATCTCTTTTGCAACATAATACATTGGGACACGTATGATGGGAATCTTAGGGGGAGAATCTTCCCTCCCCTTGCACTATAATAAGTCATTGTTCAGAGGTGAATCAGGTAGGCTACTAATTTATAGTTGCTAGCAAGGTTTCATGGTGTCCCCGCAATCAGTTTGTACAGCGTGAGATACTTAAGTCTCTAGTTCAACCATGCCAATATGCTGAGGATTTTCACTCAGTATGGACTACCATTGAACACGACCCGCCCGAGCTTGAAGGGATAAAGAGGACCTTTGGGTCACACTTTATTTCTATACCGACTGAAGGGATTACCAGTTTGAGGTCATCCTCTAAAGGGGAAGCACACCCTCTAGACATGCCTCTCTAGAAGCTTGATTAGGCTAAGCTTTCTCTTCACCCAAGATCAACGAAGGCAAGGGGAGAGGATACAACTATAACTTAATCATAGCATCACTTGTGATAAAGGGTTTTAATCTAATGACATAGAGCTCGAAAGAAGTATTGAAAAATACTTATTCAAACACACCAAGAAGTGTTCATTCCAAATTGAACCTATTAAAAGCAACTATGTGTTTTTCTATCTAAGCAAAAAGACACAATAGTATAGTTAATCATTCATGTTCAATTTATTTCCCACACAGCAAAAAGAAAGCTTTGTAAAAGATGTGTTTATTTACCTTATGTCATTCAAGATTTGTGAGGTTTATTCCCTTAACATTCAAGATTGAGTGAGTTTTCATTTTAAAGCAACATACATTCCAAGACAAGTGTTTAATCATACAAGTTCATTTTAATAATCTGTTAAAAATCATCAGGGAGCCTGCATGAAATTCGTTAGTAGTTTGAAATCTCAAATATTAAATGTTGCCAAAAATCACAAAACTCAGGAAAATGCGCAGACAACGAAGTATCACAGATGGTGATCTACGCAGACGGTGATCTGCACAAACGGCGATCTGTAGAAACGGTGAAATACCTGCACAGACGGCCAAATACACACAATCAGATCTTGTTAAAACATAGACTTAAACAGACTTAAAAATAATCTTTTTACCAAATCAGACAAAATTTAACTCCCAAAAACTGTGTTATAGTCAGAAACCCGAGAGTTAAAACAGTAAAAATTTGATAAAAAATAGTTTTAAAACACAGTCTTATGAGTCTATTTCTGAACAGGTGGAGACAGTGGGTTATATGGACAGAAGGTCGAATGTCACAAATGGCTAGACAGCGCAGAGGGTGATTCGTGGAGACGGTGACTCCATAGCAGAGATGGGTCTACGTAAGAATTTCCAGAACCGCAGAAAATCTGCAAAAAATGTTATAAAATAAGGGACGTGGGTCCCACCGGGCGTGCCAAAATGTATATGATAAAAAGTATACCTGAAAAAGACAACACTAAAACATGCAAACATTAGAGTTATTCATTAGAAACAAAGATTCAAGAATTTAGCATGTTCATAATGAAATCTATAATGAAATCTAAAACAAGAACCTTTCACCACAACTTTTGATGAGCCAAACAAGTGCACCCAAGCCTTGTTGATTTGCTCTTAGAGAAGTTTGTGGGTGTGCTCTCCCAACACAATATATTAATCCCACTTGATCTATGAATGCAAACTAAGTGATTGAAATGAGTGAAGAACTCAAGAAACAAGTATTGAAAACTTGTCTCAAGCCTTCACCATGATTACAAAATGTGAGATTACACTATGATGAATATTCAAAAACTAAACTAAGATGATATGAATGAGATAATAGAACTAAATTAATTTGCCATTATCCTAACATGTGATTTCTAAATTCAAGCTATGAAATAATGAGCATAAAAACATGAAATGCAATAAGAAATTCTAGAGCTATACTAGCATGATAACAATGCATAAAAGGGAGATGATTTGCTCTTGACAATGGCCTCTATTTATAGAGTTTTTGGAGGAGAGAGAGGGCTTGGATGAGGTAGAGCTCATGTGGCATCCACATAGGTGCCACATGAGGGACACATAAGCCATGCAAGAGGCCCACTTTTCTCACACATGTGTGATCAACTTTGGATGTGATGGGTCAAAGTGTACTTAAAGTACACATGTGAAGGATCTTGTAAGAGTGTAAGAGAGTGTAAGAGTTTTAGTCCAATGAAACACTTTTAGAAAGTGTAAGAAGGTGTCATCATGGGTGTAGGAAACCTTGTTGGCACCAAATAAAGATGATTTGGAAAAGTGTATTTTTGGAAATTTGCTCACACATGTGTGATTAAATAATTAGGACTAATTGTTGTAGGAATCAATAAATTAGCCTAATTAACCTTAGTTAATTAGTGAATAGGTCTATTTGGTGAGAGTGATGTGAGGTAGGGTAGGATCTAGGTTCAAATTAGTTTAATCCAAATTAGATTTAGATTAATTATGGTTTAGTAGAATTAAGTCATGTCGAGGAATAAATAAATCAAAATTTATTTAAAAGGGATTAATGAGGGAAATGTATATAAATAATATTTAATACATTAAAGGGGATGATATTTAAATTAAATTCAAATACTAAGGAAAGTGAATCATATTTAATTAAATAAATTTTATTAAATGGATAGAAGAATATAACAAATATAATTAATTAAAATTAACTATAATGTTATGGAAATATTAATTAAATTAATATAAGGATGATTTTAGACGTTTGCAACTGTATCCTATAAGTGACTTCATTCTTCTTGAATGAGTACTTATTCTCCTTGCCATGGTGGACTGCTTATCTGTCATACTGCCATGGTCTTCCAAGCAACAAATGACAAGAATCCATTGGTAGCACATCACAAAGTATCTTGTCCTGATACTTTCCTATGCTGAAATCAACCTGTACTTGTTCATTGACCAATATGTTTTTCCCCTTGCTCAACCGAGTTACTTTGTAGGGGTAAGCATGAGGTATCTTGTTCAACTTCAACTTCTGCACTGCCTCCTCTAAGATCACATTATTTGTTTACCCTGAGTCTATGATGACTCTACACACCTTGTAAATTATTTTTCACTTCACCCTGAAGAGTGCCCTCCTTTGTTTGTGTTCATCCTTGTTAGGTTCTTTAATCAAGATTCTCCTAAGAATTAGGCTTTCTCCTTTCTCTGAATCAAGACTTACCTCAGAATGTTTAGTACTGTCTTCTTCTTGCACATATGCAATTTTCTTCTCTCCTTGTGAAGATGATGGATTATCCAAACACCTATAGGTAGGGTGACCCAACTGTCCACATTTATAGCATTTCATTGAAGCAAAATGTGATCTTCTTCCAAAACCACCATATCTACCTCTTCCACCACTGTGATAACTTTTTCCTCTGCCATAGCCTCCTCTATTGTTTGACTCTTTTTTTTTCTCAATGAGATTAGAGTCTCCTTGACCCTTGGTGTCATTGCTTCTTCCAATAGAACCTCCTCTATGTCCTCCTCTAGAGTCTCTACCTCTTCCTCTACCCCTAGAGCTTGTATCTTGCTTCTTTCTGAGTTTTTATTCCACCTTAAGGGCCATTTGAAAACAAATATGGATAGAAGTTAAGGTAAAGAGTCTTAGTTCCTCTTAAATGTCCCACCTAAGTCTATTGAGATACCTAGCTACCTTGATGCCTGCTACCTCTTGCACTCTGGACCTAAGGCATAATTTATGAAATTCTTCTATGTAGGCAGCCACATCTAAGTCCCTTTGTTTGAGATTCCATCTTTTTTTATTAAGTTGGATGTCATAATCCTCTGGTAGGTAATTTTCTTTTACCTTAGCCATCATATCCTTCCAATTGACTATTGGCTTTTGCCCTTCTCTTTCTATTTCCTCTTGCAAGAACTTACACCAAGTTAGTGCTTGTCCTCTCAATCTTGATTTAGCTATCTTCACATTTTGTGCCTCTATAATCCCATCACATTCAAAGTGATTCTCCATGCCTTCAACCCATTCCATCACCAATTATGCATCCATTCGGCTAGAGAACACATAGATACCTTCTAATGCTTTTCCACTTAGTGCTTTAATGGCTTTGAGGAAAGGTTCCTTGGGTAGTGGAGGGTCTAGTTCTGGTTCCACGTTCTTTTCAATCTTAGTCTTTCCTTTATCTTTATCCTCTTCTAACTGTTCTTTCACCTTACTTGCAGTCTCTACAACTTCTGCCAATTTGTGCTTGATTTCCTCCATAGATTCTTCTAGGAGTTTGTTCTTTTCTTTCTAATCTGACAAATCTCTTGCCAACTCTGCAATTGTCACCATGGTGCTCTCACCAATTGATTCACTCACCTCTAGCATGTACACTCACTTCCCAAGCCTTTCAATGGCTCTAATACCACTTTGATTGGGAGATCTATCTGACAAGAGCTTTCTTTCTCTTCTCAAGGCCTTTCTTATGACCTTACTAGGGTAATTCTCTCTACCCTAACTAGAGGACACTCCTATGGTCCCTCTATGCCAACTAGATCTCTCCACCAACTTCAAACTCTCCTCAATCCTTCCCTACTCAATTGTGCATCCATAAGCTCAATTCAAGTACATATGATCCCAAACTATTCTTGGCAATAGAAATAGGTGTTTAAACTATTTTACCTTCACCTTCAATCCATATTAACTCATTTTGATAGGTTCTTTCATAGTTTTCCCATCGAGTTCATTCTTTCCTATTTCTAGGCCTTGTAGTTGTTTTAGCCCAATTAGGCCTCCTAAACCCACCAAACTTAGAATATCTTCCAATCCACCTTAACAACCCACCAAACTAACTATGGATTCTTTCTAAGGACCTCCTAGGCTTCAATATTTCCTAGGTATTAGGTCTCCATGTTCTCTGTACATAGGACTTTCAACAAACCCCTATTTTAAGGGTTTCTAGGGCATGTAAACCAGTCTAACTTCTTTGGTATCACTAATTACTCTAATGGATTCCTATGAACTTATCCTTGCAACTAAATATCCTTGTCACATGTTCCTACATTCTCCAACTCAAGATTGGCACAAACAAATCCATTAAATAAGGCTTCTTGCCTTTGCAACTGTGCAAACTCCTAACCGGATACCTCTCTACTCGCCTAGGGCCTGCTTATAAAAATAGCTCCCCTGCATAAAACAAACCCCAAAGACATATTTACACTATGTATAGAGTTCCCTTATTTATTCCAAGTGGCCATTGAGATTCAACCACGTGAACTCAAGAAGGAGCCATATTTACATGGTTAACCCTGTTCAGGACAGCGAACCATAACAACTTAAAGAATTTAAAAAATGATAAATAAATGCACCAAATTATCAATTCAACTCCACAAAGATTAATTACATAACAATAACTAACACTTGAATGCATTGTAGTAGACCATTCAATCCATTAATGTTGGATGAAGGCTCAAAACTAGTCTTTGTATCACAAAAATAATGCTTCCATTAAGATAGTCTGTACACTCTGACAACCAACCCTTCAATTAGGGTTTTTATAACCTTATATATTCCATCCCCATGTGATCATACCCTAAGGTCAGGATTTGGACCCATTAAATGTTGAATACAACATTCTAGGAAATGTTGTCATGACAACTTTGCAAAGTTGCAAAGTTGTCATGAGCAACTTTTGCAACTTAGTCTTGCAACTACTCTAAATTGTTCAACTTGATCCAAAATCATTCCATTGAATCTAAAATCACCTAAAAACAAAAAAATAAAATCTTTCCCTTCATTTTGGGATCTTGGTCATTATTTGACCAACTTTGACTTTCCTAGTCACCTATTGCAAAACTGTTTGTCTAGGGCCTTCTTGGACTTAACCAAAAACAACACTTAACAACTCCTATTTAGACACACACTTTGGTACTTTATCTTATTCCTTATTCCTTGGTGGTTGGTTAGAATCACCTACAAGCCAAAATTGAAAATAGGATCAAACTAAGGCCCTAAGGTGCTCTTGCACTAGTGATGAAGTGGAATTGCACTACAAGAAACCCAAAAACATATAGCTTCTAACATAACAGAAGAGAGAGATTTTATCCAAAAATTATATGAAGCTGACGATGACACTTTTTCATTAGCTGGGATTATAGATCAAAAACTTGCAACAATGAGAGCATGAGATTTTATTAAGTGTGGAGATGTGCTTGCATATGTTAAAGAGTGCATTGAGAAACTAAAGGCTTCCATCATACATAAAAGGATAAAAATTTATGCATTAATATAGGTCGGCCTTCCTTCGCCCTTCAGTTCATATGTATTACTATTAGGGAAAGGGAAATTGAAATAATTTATGGAGAACAAATGATAGGATCACTCTTACGAGAATATTCTAGGACACGACCTCGAGGCCACTCAAGTCAGAAAAATTATGGATCCCTTGGATTTCCTTCATTTTAGCTTGGATACAACTAGAGGTAGCTTAATTAGCTTCACATTCAGACAGAAGATCACACTCTATAATGCTTTTTGGGATTTCCAGATTCATGGATTTATAATAAATGAAAAATAGGCTCCTTTGCAATCCACCCTAGCCAGGCTCTAGTGGTTTTCTCTCCTTTGATGACATGTAACTGATTAAATGTTTGATAATGTTAAGCTGAAGATAATGCAAGGCATTAAATCAATTAATGGTTTGTATTGTCATTGATGTGAACTTGATATCATCTATATGGTCATGTATACAATGCCAAATACTTCAGAGAATCAATGGAACAAAGATTATGCTTTCAGCAATGCATAAAAGTCAAGTATTCACTAAGTGACAGATAAACACCGACAGAGTGCACACCATCGGTAAAGGTAAAGAACCAAAGTCATAGTGATACCCGACGAGCAGAAGATAGTTTTGCCCGATGAGAAAAATCCAATGATGCCTGACACACGGAGATCCTGAAGTTGACTGGAGTCACACCGATGGAACTGGCAGTTATCACCGACGACTAACTGCAGAGTTGACCGACAGAACAGAGAGTTCAAAAAATGACAAAATATCTAGCTGGCAAGAGCTAAACATAGACTTAACTGGTTGTTTTCATTGTTTTATTCGACCAGAGTTAAGTGATTGATTTAAAGAAGATTTATATAGTTGGCAAGAAGATACCTACGAGATAAATTAGGAGTTATACTTTAAATCAAATTGTCTGGATTGTTTTTCACGCCAAGAATCAAGAATCAAGATACAGTGAATATCATGTCTATATAAGAGACAAGCTTAATTCATTTACGAATGGGATTAAGGGGAGTGAATAGAAAGAGGATGCTAAAGAGAAACTGATGAAGGATAACTTCATATAGTCCTGGTCAATCAAGCTGAAGGAGAGCTAAAGAATTATACAAACACCGACAAACAATGAAGCACAACATCACAGAGCAGAAAGAGTGGAGCACAAAGAATTGAATTGATACATTGATTAGAAAGGTAATGTACTTAAATAGATATGAAAATATGCAATTCAAGCTACATTAGAAACATATCATTGTGTTTCAGTTTAACCATTGGAGCATCAAGTCTCTTAACAGAGCAGGACTTAAAAGTCTTCTATATATTGAGGTACATCCCAAGGAGTGCCAAAAAGGTTGATTCATGAAAGTAGCACTAGATTTGCCTAAAGCCTATTGATAGTCTAAGAAGGAGGTTGATTCAAGGATGGTAGCAAACTAAGTTGCCTGATACTAAGTGACAACCTCTATGTATAAAATCCTCTAAAGAGGTCACACCTAACAGTGTGTTTGTAACCTTTAACAGGGTTGGCTCCTAACAGGGCTCACTTCAGAAGAGTGAAAATTTTGGGTACTACCGGTCCCAGTGGTTTTTTCCCTTAAAAAAGGTTTCTACATTAAAATCCATGTGTTATGTGTGTATGGTTTATTACTTTACTATTTTACATTTCACATATGCATTTATGGATTTATCGGTATAC
Source organism: Thuja plicata (assembly GCA_018584345.1). Lineage (NCBI taxonomy): Eukaryota > Viridiplantae > Streptophyta > Pinopsida > Cupressales > Cupressaceae > Thuja > Thuja plicata. The sequence goes on from MU227207.1 coordinate 2,949,859, forward strand.
TCTGCATATTTATTGAGTGTCAGTAAATAAGTTTTATCACTTATCGGTAATCAAGGAGAATAAGGTCAAAAAAGGAAAACTGATAGACAGTTAATTAGTATAAGTATTTCATGGCATGCATCTTGTAAGGGACATAATAATCTGGGGTTTACTTGATTGGTGGTTAGAATAAATAAATTTTTTTGAAGCCACTGATTCACCCCCCCCCCTCTCAGTTATTACTAACAATTGGTATCAGAG